>CM046877.1:246507394-246862197 GCA_025667525.1 Glebionis coronaria | reverse complement strand
TATATATGTGTCCACAAATCTCAGTGAGATTTACCTCAGCTACTAAAAGAATAATTTTATTTAATTATTCTACTAACTGATAAACATGGTTTCTGTATTCATTTATTGTAGAGGTGGCAATTTTTGACCCATGGTTAATTTTTGGGTCAACATGGATAAATTGGAAAAAGCAAGGGTCTAGTTGGGTTTCCCTTAATATCTTAGATGGGTCTAGATGGGTCAAACAAGCTCCTTCTTAAAATTATAAATTGGTCTACTTGGGTCTCCTCATATGTAGTATGGGTCTAGATGGGTCTCCATTTATATTACTAATGGGTCTAGATGGGTCACCCAATAGGTTAAATAATATAAAAAGTGTTTCTTTTATCCATTTTTTTCACAAGCTTGTCAAATTTTCACACAATTGTTAGTTTTTTTACGTCTTCATCGTATTTTTACGCTTTCGTCAGTAAATTTACGTTTTCCGCCAGTAAATTTACGTTTTTCGTCAGAAATTTTACGTTTTCTTCAGAAATTTTACGTTTTCATCAGTAATTTTATGTTTTCGTCAGAAATTTTACGTTTTCTTCAAAAAATTTACGTTTTCGTCAGTTAATTTACTTTTTCGACAGAAATTTTGCGTTTTCGTCAGAAGTTTTACGTTTCCTCAGAAGTTTTACGTTTTCATCAGTATATTTAAGTTTTCGTCAGTAAATTTACGTTTTCGTCAGAAATTTTATGTTTTCTTCAGAAATTTTACGTTTTCGTAAGAGATTTCACGTTTTCATCCGAAATTTTACGTTTTCGTCAGTAAATTTACGTTTTTGTCAGAAATTTTACATTTTCTTCAGAAATTTTACGTTTTCATCCGAATTTTACATTTTCGTTAGAAGTTCTCCGTTTTCGTCAGTAAATTTTACGTTTTCGTCAGAAATTTTACGTTTTCATCAGTGATTTTACGTTTTCGTCAGAAATTTTACGTTTTCTTAAGAAATTTTACGTTTTCGTCAGAAATTTTACGTTTTCGTCAGTAATTTTACGTTTTCGCCAGAAATGTTATGTTTCCGTCAGAAATTTTACGTTTTCGTCAGAAATTTTACGTTTTCGTTAGAAATTTTACTTTTCATCAGTAATTTTACGTTTTCGTCAGTAATTTTACGTTTTCATCAAAAATTTTACTTTTTCGTCAGTAGTTTTACTTTTTCGTCAGTGGATTTACATTTTCGTCAAAAGTTTTACGTTTTCGTTAGTAGATTTACGTTTTCGTCAGTAAATTTACGTTTTCGTCAGAAATTTTACGTTTTCGTCTGTAAATTTAAGTTTTCTTCAGAAATTTTACGTTTTCATCAGTAATTCGACAGTAATTTTACGTTTTCATCAAAAAAATTTCCTTTTTCGTCAGAAGTTTTACGTGTTCGTCAGTGGATTTACATTTTCGTCAGAAGTTCTACGTTTTCATCAGTAGATTTACGTTTTCGTCAGTAAATTTACGTTTTCGTTAGAAATTTTCCGTTTTTGTCTTACGTTTTCGTCAGAAATTTGACATTTTCATCTGTATTTTTACGTAAAATTTCTAACGAAAACGTAAATCTACTGACGAAAACGTAAAATTTCTGACGAAAATGTAAAATTTCTGACGAAAACGTACATTTGCTAACGAAAACGTAAAATTTCTGACGAAAATGTAAAGTTTCTGACTAAAATGTAAATTTACTGACTAAAACGTAAAATTTCTGACGAAAACGTAAAATTACTTACGAAAACTTAAATCTACTGACGAAAACGTAAAATTTCTGACGAAAACTTAAAATTTCTGACGAAACGTAAATTTACTGACGAAGACGTAAAATTTCTGACGAAAACGTAAATCTACTGACGAAAACGTAAAATTTCTGACGAAAATGTAAAGTTTCTGACGAAACGTAAATTTACTGACTAAAGCGTAAATTTTTTGACGAAAACGTAAATTTACAAACGAAAACGTAAAATTTCTGATGAAAACGTAAATCTACTGACGAAAACGTAAAATTTCTGACGACAACGTAAAATTTCTGACGAAAACGTAACTTTACTGACGAAAACGTAAATCTACTGACGAAAACGTAAAATTTCTGACGAAAACATAAAATTTCTGACGAAAACGTAAATTTACTGACGAAAACGTAAATTTACTGACGAAAACGTAAACCTACTGACGAAAACATAAAATTTCTGACGAAAACGTAAAATTTCTGACGAAAACGTAACTTTACTGACGAAAACGTAAATCTACTGACGAAAACGTAAAATTTCTGACGAAAACATAAAATTTCTGACGAAAACGTAAATTTACTGACGAAAACGTAAATTTACTGACGAAAACGTAAACCTACTGACGAAAACATAAAATTTCTGACGAAAACGTAAAATTTCTGACGAAAACGTAAAATCTCTGACGAAAACGTAAAAATACGGATGAAAACGTAAAATTACTAGCGAAAACGTCAAATGACTGACAAAAACGACAACCTACTAACGAAAATGTAAATTTATTGAGGAAAACGTAAATTTATTGACGAAATGCTGATGAAAACGTAAATTAAAAGAAGAGTAATGTTAAAAAAATTGTTTAAAAATGTTTAATTAAAAATTGTTAGTAAAAATAATTTACAATTAAAAAAAATATAACAAGAGAATTTATAAAGGAATGTCATGATCATAAAAAAGTGATTAAAAAATAAACCTTCTCCTAAACAACTATCTAAACCCAAAAAAACCAAAAAACCCTACCTTTTTTCTAAAGACCCATTTATAACCAAACCCATATAGACTAAATTCATCTAGACCTAAACCCATATAAACCCAAACCCATATAAACCCAAACACATATAAACCCAAACCCATCTAAGACCATCACCCAACCCAACCCAACCATTTTACCACCTCTAATTTATTGTCTACGAATATTTGGAGCATGGGTGGATTGGGATTATATAAATAATAAACCTTTATGGCTTTTCTGATTGAAGTGTTTGGGCAGATGGTTTTCAAAGGGTACATATATCTGGGTAAAAGGCCAGTGCACGGGAGTCCTTCACAGCTTCTGTGGTGAATAATAAGATTTTTTATTTCTTTTGAACCTTAACAGGACCTGAACATTCTTACAAAGAGGTACGTTTTGACTTTAGCGGTCAAATTCAAATCGGCATGATTGTTTGCAATCTGTTAAGAAAAGAAAATTGTAGAACACATCATTATCCCTTATAATTGAACTTTTTCCAGGTTATATGAGCGAAATTTCATTGCATCCGAGACTTGAACCTGATGTTTCTGAACTTTTACCTTAACCGTCGACCAAATATGAGAATGATAAAGGGCAATTGGATATAAATATTAGGTGAGTTTCTAATGTTGATTAATTTTGTTATTATCGGTTTGTCAGTTGCTTTAAGCCACATTTACAAAAAGGTATATTATTTTGATTTTGTTTTAAAAGTGATCTAATCAGCTGCGACAGAAACTGCTAAGAAAGATACCCCTTGAAGGAAAAAACTCCTAGGATACGTGGAAAGCTCTTCACTTAAAGCAGATAGTGTGAAAGAAACTGGTATGACTCGAATCTTTAGTAGCTTATGTTTTTTAAAGAGAATGTAAGATATACCATCTAGAGCTGATTACGATATGATGTTTTGATCGAGTGTGGCTTTTGATTACATAGAATCAGCCAGTTTGAAGGTCTGTTTTGTTAGACAAATCAATTTGGTAAATTTTTATCAAGAAGGAACTACTATGTACCTAATCTCAATTTCATTATAACCGGTTGACTTTATTTTTCTTTTTATCAATTTTAGTGAAATCTATAAAATTAAAGATGCTATTCAAGCCAGTCAACCTAAAAGGATAATGACCTTTTTTGTTTAGTTAATTTGTGTTGCTTATTGGATGTTTTTTTATAGAGTAAATGAAAGTGAAAAGTGGTGTTTGGATCTTTGATCAATTTATTTTATTTTCTTGTAGATAATATTTGGCATGTGCAACCCATTGAGAGCTATTGTGCACATATTTTGCTTCCAAAATAAGGTAAATGTTATCCAACCCTCACATGCTTTCACTAATAAATATTACTAAGCGGGAACATAGGTGTGTTGGGCACTTACATTGCGGGTCAAAATGAGCTAGGCTTAGTTTTCACAAACACATTCGTCTTTCTCAAGCTGTTAAATAATAAAGAAGAATGTCTCGAGAACGTGACTACAAAGGTTCAAAAATCCAACCTGTAAAATTGAACTAAAATTCTTTGAATGAAAAACAAATATTTTATATGCACTGCCTAGCCTACCCTATGTTTTCTTTTCTAGATCCGTCACTGGCTTGATGAGTTGGATGAGCTTGTGTAATTAACCGAACAAGAGTTTAAAGTTGAAGAGGACAAAATTTCTAATGCAGGAAATATGATTCGAGGGTGATTATATGTTTAATGCCTCGGGATATGTATTTAGGTTGGTGTTGCTAAACAGTGGTACGATGAGTTGGATGAGCTTACGTCTTTAACATAACAAGAGCAAGTTGAAGAGGATAAAATTTCTGATGCGAGTGCAAGATGGAAAAATATACATTGATTTTGCTGCTGATACTAGCCCGAGAACATGTGAGGTATGTGCATGCTCACCTTAGAAATTCAAGTTCACGGTATTTAAGTGGGTTAATATACACAAAAGTTACTAAAGTTTGTCAAAAAATTCGATTATGTTACTAAAGTTTAAAACCTAACAGATAGGTTACCAAAGTTTGGTTTACCGGTTATATGAGGTTCTCTTAAAGTTTGAACTTGTAGTTGCAGGTCAATTTCCTACGTGGCATGATTTTAATATTTTTAAAAAAATTGTTACCTAGATTCATCTACTTCAATAAAAAAATACATTTTGTTCATTTATCATACATCCACTTATACCCAGATTAACAATATCAACAAGACAACAATCCATTACGATTGATTACTAAAACCACTTATGTTTATCCAAATTTATGAATCTAAAAGGTTATCTTCATAACATCACTCTTGTTAAAAGATACAACATCTAAAGATCCGTCATAACATCATCCATGTTAAAAAATGCCTTCATCCTTATTAAAAGAGAAAATCTGCCACAAAAATATCTAAAGTCCAAACCCTCCATATTATAAAATCTAATTAACAACAACAATATCATAACACGCCATATTTATTCTTCTTATTTTTATATCATGGCGCTACCATCGCCGCTGCTACTGCCTTTACCAGCCACCACGTTTTCTCCAACCCACCAACTAGTAACAAAACATCTAGCAACCATACACAAACTCTGAGAAAACAAGAATATCGCTAGAAACATGAGTGATGCGAGTGCAGACACAAACCAATTTTGATACAAAGACAAAACCATCGAACAACAAATGCCGGAGAATATGAGACACAGAGAGTTACATCTTGACTCAGTTCAATAGATCGAACAATGATGACGGAATTAAATAAACGCACCATCCATAAAAATATCAGGAATGTGAAGTGATGGCCGAAACATTTTGACTCAGTTCAATAGATCGAACATTTTGGCATCAGTTTTGCTTCTCGATTTGACGTTGATGGGATCAAGTAATTAGTGATGGCTGAAACAGTTAAATGCGAAGAAGAAAGTGTTGTTTGTTAGTTACGACCAAACTCAAGTCAACCACAATATAAGAATGTGACTGTAAAGATATAAAATATTTTAAATAGGGTGGGACCTACAAACTATTGACATGGCAAGAAAAATTACCAAGTCAACCGGTAGCCCCTCTTGATAGTAACGTAGTTGTAGTTTATGCAAACGTTCAGTAATCCATGCAATAAACCAGTAAACTTGAGTAACCTATCTGTTAGGTTTTAAACTTTAGTAAAATAATCGATTTTTTTGACAAACTTTAGTAACTTTTGTGTATATTAACCCGTATTTAAGTCTAAAAAACATTGACGTGGCAAATTGGGCTGTTAAATAGTGGACTAACTGTGTAGATTTTGTACGGATATGGTTGACCCAAAATACCTTTTTCAAAATAGCGTTGCTCTCATCCTTTATAAATAAATCTTGGTTCCACCATAGTACTCTCTTTGAGTTGTGCAATTGAGAAGCCCTTTCACCATAGTTTCTGAGCACAAAAAGGTTTTGAAAAATAGTTTATAATCAACCAATAACTTCTAATGAACAAGCCTATATCGGGAAACTTGATGATCAAACCAGGTAACAAAAATTTATAATCAGATACACGAACATAAGTACACAAAACATACACTCACATATACAAAAATCACAGAGCAATATATGATCTTAGAGTGACAAACTATTTGGTTAGTTGGGTTCCTTTGTACAAGAAAACATTATTCGGCAGGTTGTTCCCATAATATTTGTTTCTTTTGCTACGTATGAGTTTCTAAAATAAAGTAACAACAAAGATAGTAGCAATACAAGGATAGTAGCAAAAAGGTCCTAAACATTTAAAAAGCACAAATTAAAAAATGGATTATTATAGTAGCAAAAAATGCAGTAGGACAGTAGCAAAAAAACTCCATAACTTCCATAACTCCATATAAGACCCCTCTTATTATAGTAGCAAAAAAGGCAGTAGTACTTACGGAATACCAATTTTTCTCTAACACCCCTCTTATTACAATTTTGCAGATTTTGCATACTTCAATGTTAATGGTCAGGTTCAATAGTGGCGGTGTCGAGTTTGAGGATGTGCCTGACCTGCTACTTGGACTTTAATAGAAGACTAATCACTTTTTTTACTTCTAAAGTTTGGCTACAAGCAACATTGATGATCGACCCAGCTCTTTGGAAAGTATGAATTTTTGTGACATCATAAGTACGTGTACTCGCAACAAACATTTTCCCGTAACTTGAAGTTTGGAAACTTCTGCATTGGTGAAATCTGTGGCCTGATGGTAATTTTCTTCCTTTCATTTTTCTAATATTGGCTAATATCTTCATATCATGTTTCTTACAATATTGGCGGGATTTTGATGACGCTGCGTGCCAAGAAAACGATATCAGAAAGATGTTTGCAATAAAGTTCGGTTAGTTTCACTCTAATTTTAAGATTCTAGATCAATTTATGTGCTAATTCGATCATAAGGATGAATGTAGCATCATGTGCTGCACAAAACTATGAGAAAGCAAATCCACCCATTATTTGTTGCAACTTAAGCAATTTCCTCTCTACAAATGTTCTACAAGGTCAAAGCCGGTGATGTGGTCCACCTAGCATGTTCCTAAACAACACACATTCTTATATCTAAGTTGAATTATTTTTATAGAGGTTGGTTCACTATTTTTAGTTTTTGTATGAAAATTTTCTATTTGATTGTCCTTATACATAATACGCTGTTTTAGATTTATATACATGATGCAAAGTTTTTTTTCTAATCGAATATTATCTTTCCTACCTTTTTCGCTTTGTAGATAGGCATATAATTGGTCACATTACAGACTCCTTATACTTATTATGTATGACGGGATAGCTAAGGTAGTTGCACCTAATGTCATTATGGTGTTTTAACTTCAAAGGTCCATTAGATATTACAATAAATTCGTTTCAAGTCATTCCGTTCGATGACAAAGGACAACCTAAAGAAGCATTTAACATCAGGTAAATTTTGGGAGATTACTGTTGAGGTAGCCATGTAGTAATCATGAATTTACTAAACTGATTAACTCATTCATTCTAAATGTATCCTTTTTGTGAAAAGTTTTTAGATTTTTTGAAAATAATAATTTCAAGGATTTTAAGGGTATATCTATTTTTTTTCTTGAATACATTTTTTTTCGTTTTTTTGGTGTAGGTTCCAAGTATGCTGGTACGTGACCACCTCCATATCTGCGGCACACAACTAAAGAAAGAACGGAGGTAGTCAAGGTTCTGGAGGTTCACCCGCTTTGCCAAGTAACAATTACAGAAAGAATGGAAATCTTGGAGGTTCTGCATCCTCAACTTATGGTTCGTTACATGTCTAAGTTACATTAGGATTTAAATATTAGGCCCATTTGTGTTGCATATATTGTGCGCGTACAAGTATCTCAGTTTTTATGTAGACTCACCAAGTGAGAAGCTTTATAACATTGATAATAGACGAGTGGTATATATTTTTTAGGATATAAACATCAGGTCAGGGTTTAGACATATAAAATTGTAGAGAAAGATGCTCACAGTGAGCATACTACTTTAGTTTTTGACAAGTAATCATTTCGACAATGATGGACAGATAGGTCATTTTAACATGACAATATACCCAAAATATTGTTTCATCCCAGAACAATAAAAGTATAAATTTAACACAATGTTACTACATTTTCAGGGTTTACGTACTACTATTCCAAAGAACATTCTGTCAAATTTAAATTACAACAAGGCGATTCAGCTTCTATATGTTGATAACTTATTGTCTTTTTTAACCTCTGGTCACTTATATATCTATTATCTAATAAATTAAAAGGACCCGAATGATCTTAATTTTTTGTAGGAGGTCGAATGTTTATACTTCTTGGTCACAATCTGCAATACGCATAGGCCATATCCACCTTGCTAACCGAGCATGTTTGAATTTGAGTAAAAAATATTTTATACAAAGAAATACATGTATGCAATGCTCAGTGTCTATTCTCTTTGCTTAAATTCTGCCCATGGTGATCGGTTTATATAAAGGTAGGGTGATCATATGGTTGTGATCATACTTTTTTTATTCAAGATGAATCAATATCATTACGTCTCCGGTTGAGGTTCATTCAGAACCATCAAAAGTGGTGCCACATAAGCCTTATATTCACTCTCGAGAAGTGATTCGATTAGATTATCGTACTCTCATCGGCTGGGAATGATATTTTTATATGGTGGCTGACCGAAACTAACTGATCTTATGAAAACTTCAGTCAAGTTTAAAGTTTCAGAAAAATGTATTCCTCCCAGACTACAAGGTACAAATTACGTTATGTATTTATTGTAGTTATCAAATGAGATTTGTTTTTGATTATGTCAAAATCGTCCTGTTTGACCATAAGGAACTTCTTTTACATATATGATATACTATTGCTTATTATAACTGAGAAAGAAGTTGATTCCATATTGCTTGATTATATAGTTTATAAATTTTTATTGCCATTGATATTTTTGATTTTGAGGAAGCAATATGCTTTGCCATTGATATATCAGTACGGGGCATTGCACATATACCCAAGTAAACTAGCATATTTGCATATTTCCCCAAACCATGCTTAAACCTTATTGTAATTATGTATTGAAAACGTGGACTATGGGTAAATATGCAAATAAACAAGTATACATGGGTATATATGCAAATCTCCCACCAACAAAAACCTTCTTCGTTTTGAAATCCTTAGATTCACTAGAACCTTAGGGGTTAATCCTCTTGATCTCCACCTGCCAAGCATGTACAACAGGGTGAAAGTTTCGTGAAGTGTAACTTCAACGGGTGCGCCTTAAAATTGTGTTTGTGTAATAGTAATGGTGAGCACACTAATGATTGCTTTACCAAAAAAACCATTAATGCAAGATAACTTTAAATTTAGACAAAATGCCTTACATGTCAACTAATAGAGGGCTATTGCAATTTTGTTACAGGAACCCAAGTTGAAAACTGAAGATCGAATTCAAGCCAGTGCTAAACCATTTGTATCTTATGTTTGCACTGACCAATGCAACTAATTTTGTCAACAAAGGAATATTATGTAGAATCTAAAAATTACCTTTTTTATGTTTTCTGACATTATTCTTTTATTCTTTAAACATAGTTTTTCTTTTTACATACTCCGTAGTTGTGCAACTCTTTCCATATTTTTTTTATCTAATAAAGACGCTTTAAACAAAGTAGCTTTACTTCGCATTTTCACTTGCAAAATATACTTTGCTTTTTTAAAACTTTAATACATTTTGCTTCTCATATTAAATGAGCATTTATTTATTGGGTAAAAGCTATACAATACCATCGTACTTATTAGATTGTGCCGACTTTAAACACTTACTAATTAATCTCTTGACTTTACCATTGTACTTTCAAATTCGCTTTGACTATACCAATATAAGCATAAAATGACTATATTACCCTTATCTTTTTCAACATAATTACACTTATTGCCACAACCACAAATCTGCTTTCTTTCTCTTTAAAATCTTCTTGTGTCACATGAACTCTAATTTCTCTTGATGCCACATAACATTTTATCTTTATGTACATGGCCATCACAAACATCACCCTCTCTTGCCTAGACACTGGACACCATATAAACACACCCTCTCTGCAACAAGCTCATATTTTGTGTCATATGTTAAGGTAGCAAATGTGACACATAACCTTCTAAATGGGTCAATTTAGGTTTCATTAATGAACCACATAAAAAACAGTAACGAAGAATACTTCTCTTCTTCACCTGCTCTCATAATTATACTAAAGAACTCATGGAAATATTCTAATACCAAAGCAAAAGTACTGTTATCATCAAATCCTTTTAACAATCATTAAAGAAGCATATTCACTTTCAATGATTTTCATTTTTCAAGTACAATTTTCTGCAAGAAGGTAGAGAACATCATATACTTGTAACTGAGAACATCTATGAGTCTCTTTTGTCAGTTTTCCTAAGAATAACTATATACTTGTAATCAGTATTCAGTAACAATAGAGACACAGTTACATACCACGCTAAAATATTTAGGAAAAAGGTAGGTATATTCCAAAAAACAAAGGTTTAGTACCCCGGATATAAGATTGGAATGAGAGGGGTGTAGATGTGTCATGTGGGTGGAAAGAAACTGATAAAGGGTATATTAGTCATTTAAAAGGGTAATATAGTCATTTTATGCTTATACCACGCTAAAATATTTAGGAAAAAGGTAGGTATATTCCAAAAAACAAAGGTTTAGTACCCCGGATATAAGATTGGAATGAGAGGGGTGTAGATGTGTCATGTGGGTGGAAAGAAACTGATAAAGGGTATATTAGTCATTTAAAAGGGTAATATAGTCATTTTATGCTTATATTGGGTATATTCATTCACTAATTATCTTATGTATGCTTATAATATCTTTACTTAATTCTTGGTAAACAGAATTCACTAAAGAACTCGCTCATTGATCGGTTTCTCTCATGAGAATCTATATGTCATTGTCTTAGCTGTCAAGAGTGAATATTTTGAAGATTTTATGTTATGATAAAAATAGTATTTACACAAATTCAACGATGAACATTATATATAAACGATGAACATTATATATAAAGATGCTTTAGATTAATTTTAAACTGAAATTATATACAGTGGCAGGATATTACTTAGTAGGGAGCAAATTTCTTTTTTAACACTAACGACATTACTTATAAAAAATTGTATAATCGAAATAATATATTGAGAATTATTACTTAGAGAAAGAATGATTTATAAGGCTTTAAATTTTATAAAAATTATACTAAAATCTTATCATTTTTGTCGAACCATGGTGGGCATCGCCACCCCATAGTCTCTTAATGGATCCGCTTCTGACTATATATACTTAGCAATTGCAGATACTTTATCAAGTTATATTTTCTCTTATCGGATTGACATTTATGTATTTTTTTATTCATTATTCACTCTATTATAATTTTACATGATTTCGATCACTAAACTGAAAAATATTATTTTTTGTTCAATTTAATTGTTAGAAAAAGTTAGAACGGTAACATTATATTTTGAATCTTAATGGACATGTATCAACTCTTTTTTTACATTAACTAAATATCTATCAACTTACTTGAATACATATTTTTATCTATATACCCCTTCAACTATTAAAGATTTATAAAATACATCCTCATTTTAAAAAATAACTATTAATGTTGGAAATATGTTTTTCCAAAGAAAGTCTCGGTCACATCATTGTTAGCATAGATCACGAGCTATAGACTATTTAGGACATTGTATCTTGGAGTGACCTCCCATAGGGGGCAATTATTGGAAATATGTTTTTACGTATTAAGAAAGGATCGGTCACTCTAACTATTTATACGTAGATTGGGCTTGTGATCTATTATGTAAACAATATAGCCCATCAAGCCCACATGTAGGGTGGGCTGTATATACCCCCTCCTAGCATGTTACGAGGGATTGGTCATTTGTTTTTTTGTCACATTTCATTAATCAATCTATCTTTCTCTTCTCCTCTCCTTTCTCTCTCTACCTTTCTCTCTCTAGTTCTTTCTTCTCCATCTCTATCTTTAGATAAATCAAACACATCTACAATCCTAAGAAACTATGATTCTACAATTGGTATCAAGAGCCATGGTTGAATCTTAGGAGTTGTGTGTTTTTATCTATTGATTTGGTGATCAAAATTTTTTTTTCTTTGGCTTCTGATTATCAACTTTTGTTTTTTTATCAACTTTTGTCTCAAATCTGTCCAAAAAGTTCGAGTAAACATTTTTAAAGTATCAATTTTTATGTATTTATCAAATTAAATCTCAATTTGAGTTTTTGTCACAATAGTTTCAGTTTTTTTATCAATATTTTGAGTATCAGTTTATCAACTATATCAAGATTTTTGTCTCGGGTAATATTTTCTCATATCAAGGTTTTTGTCCTTATCTTCTCAAATCTGTCAGTCATAAGTCTTTATCACTTTTTGTCTCGATCTGGTATTCAGAAAGTTCATTCCGGATAGTATCCAGAAGCAGTATTCCGGATAAGACGTAACACGCGTTTTTCAGATAAGCTATAATTACATTCCGGATAGTCTCTAGCAGCAATATCTCGGATAAGAAGTCGAACGAGTATTTCGGATAAGCTATGGGTATTACTCCTGATAGTATCACGAAGCAATATCCTGGATAAGAAGTCGAACAAGTATTCCGGATAAGCTATAGGTTTTATTCCGGATAGTATCCAGAAGCAATATCCCGGATATGAAGTAGAAGTGTATCCCGGATAAGAAGTAGAAGCGTATTCCGGATAAGAAGTAGAAGCGCATTCCGGATAAGCAGTAGAAGACGCTTTCCGGATAAGCAGTACTCAACTCAACCAACTGACCAAACCCATCAGACTCTTACACTATCAAACCACAACCTAGACCCACGAACGACTCACATCACTCGACTCCACTAACCAACACTCGACAAGGAACACACCCTCGCACCCTCGACTCACCAACAGACTAAACCAACAGACTAAACCCATCTGATCTCAACAACATGGTCTTGATTCAACAACATAGACTCGAAAAACAACATTCGACTCGACTCTACAACCAACTTAATCATTCTCGACTGACTCAATCATTCTTGATGTGAACAAACTCGACTCGAACCCACACAACAAACAAGATCTCAATCAACAAACCATCATCGATCTTGACTCAAAAACCTAAACCCTAACACAAACAAAAACGTGACTCAAATACCTACCCGAGATCCTTACAGATCTTGAAGTCTTTCATGTTCTTCCTTCGTGGGTTAATGATATGAATGGGTAGGTTTCGGTTATAGATTGAGTGGCTTCATTGTTGTTTAGCTTATCTGAGTACAATAACGAACATCCAATAAGATTGAGGTGAAATTGATTTTATTTTAAATTGAAGATTGGCTGAAATTTCAGATGAGACTCTTTTAAAGAAAAATAGACGAGATTTAAAAAGGATTAGTTTGTCTTACTGTTTTGGTTGGTAGCATCTAAAGTCAAAGAAGAAGGAGTAAACTATTGGGGGGGGGGAGGTTTCAATATTTAGTGTAGCTAATGTTTAGGGTTGAGTATTAAATTCCTTATAGTGGACCGGGTATTGTGAATATTCAAACACGTGGACCGAGTATTCTGAGTATTGAAAAACGTTTTAGGAGTGGAACACGCGTCATTAAATATTAGCTTACATAATTTCATTTTTTTGAGCCTTTTTCTTGAGTTGGAATAAACATGAAATGTTTAACGTTGCATAAACATGAAATGTTTATGTGAATAGGTTAAGTGGGTAGAAAATTAGGGTTGTGGTATTGTTTATATCATCAGTGTGTGGATCGGGTATTGTGGTGATACAAATGAAGTGGGCCTTTTAATGACAATTCGTTAATATTGCAAGGCAAATATTTCGTCTATTAGGCCAAGATATTATCAATTTGTTTACTACGTAGTATATACGAATTAATTCGGGCTTTATTTTTGGCGTGAGCCGAGTTTGAATTGGACTTCGGTTTGTCTTATCAACGTTTGAGCCGATCAAGTATTTATTGAGCCAAGAAAAAGACAATACCTGACAAGGATCCAAGAAATTTTCATCAAACTTCAATGGATTCGTTGAGTTCGACATTTCAAGTGGGAGAATCGCGTCACATGAAAGTTAAAGCTAGAGATAGTAGAATGACTTTATTTCGACTACTTCGGTCCCATCTGTCGAACATTTCTCTACTTAAAGAAGGAAGCGGATTTGTGACACTCTTCGGTCAAGATCGTACCATTTTCGTTCACCGAATGTTCCTCAAATTGAACCAACTGCTAGAGCAAATCCACAAAGAAGACATTAATCAAATGAATCCTCACATTCACTTCAAGTTCTAGCGCAACATTTTTTGAGTTTCTTTCAATTTGATCTTGCCAAGGTTGAAGTTTTAACGATCTGCCAGTCATTCCTTGAAGACACATAAATCGAGGTTAAAGACTTCAGTAATAGATTGCTCGATTTCATGAAATCTATTGCCCTTTTGATTTATGAAAGTTCACAACTTCAAATAGAGCATGATAGTGGAATACAAGAAAATCCGATGCAGATGCCAGAGAAAACAAATGGTATTACGGATGACTCAAAGGAGACCACCTTGGTTAACAATGATATCAGCGTCATTGCATCACGAAAATATGATTCAAGCATGCATGACGAAGAGCCAATAGTTGGGGTACAATTAAATACTGTATCTAACAATGATTTACAGCATGTTGAGCATTCCGACACTATCTATGCCAAACATGGGATGGAAAAGAGTGATAGCAATATCACTTCTGATTCATCCGAAGTGAGTCATAATGAGAGGGAAAATGATCAGAATGCTAAAGATCATGATATGTGCTTTATGACTGCTTCTTTAACCAATTCTGCTTCTAGGATTGAAGAGCTTGAAACAATTTTAGCTCAGCAATCAAAAGATCTTGAGGATGCCAAACTAGAATTTTCTAAGAGAACTGACAAGTTTGAAACATATTTTGAAAAACTTGAAAAGTCAAACGTTGTTCTTGAACGAAAATTAGATCAAACAGTTCTGGATTTTAAAGCTGAAAAGGATAATCTTTTGAAACAAATTAAGTTGCTTGAATCTAAGTTGGCATCCCAAGATGAATTGCTCAAATAAAATGAGATTTTAAAGGTTCAGGTACAGGAAAAGGTCTTTGCTATAGATGCGTTGAAAAATGAATTGAGGAAAACTAAAGGAACTAGTGTGGACATTCAGCTTGAAAAACCATCAATCTTGGGGAAACCGCCTCAAGTTCAGTCCGTTAGACAACCGACTTCATTTATATCCGAGCGACCTCAATCCTCGAGACCGCGGTTCGCCTCCCAAGTTGATATGGTTCATATTTCTAGAACAGTCACTCCACCAACTAGGCCTAATGTGACTAAATCAGCTTTTTCAAGACCTAATCACATGATGGCCTCTAGTCTCCCTAGACATAGTCCAAAGAACACGTCTCGAACTAGTTCAAATGACGCTCGCCATAAATTTGGTCTGAGGGAAGCTACGCAAAAGACACAAGTAAGAGATAGGAATATCAAACCTAGTTAGATGCCTTCTAGATTACCCAATACTGCTAACCGTAGCATGTCATATCCTAGGAGCATCAATCAATCATCTAGGAATTCTAGATCTTACTCAGACATTAAATATGCTACTTGTAAAACATGTAGGAAATGTATCTTTAAAGCCAATCATGATTCTTGTGTCAAGAAATTACTTAATGAGGTGAACTCCCGTACTAGACTTAAATCCCAATGGGTTGCTAAAATCAAACCCATTGGTAAAATGTGGTGCCCCACTGGTAGAACTTTCACTGTTGTAGGAAACGAGTGCCCTTTAATTAGGATAGTCTCCGATTATACTAAGAATATTAGGGAGGAAATTGAAAAGGATGATACATCACTTAAGCCTGAACTTAAGGTTTTCTATAAAAGGAAACGTTTGCCAGCTAAGACAAGTGAATCATCTCCTCATGTCACCTCTAGCACAAGAAAAGAAAACTGTGAACCCCCACTTGCTTCTAAGATAGATATCGTTAACCCATATCAAAGCATGCAAATTCCTAATGAGAATGTAGGTACCAAAGAGGATATTCCAAAAGAACGAAGCAGCCCAATCATTGTATACCATTCAATCAAGGACACTCTCAGAGTTAGGTTGCTGAAGAAGCTGATATCTAAGAAACAAGTGTCTCAGGGGACTGGTAGTTAAGTTATACATGGCTCACAATCATATTATAGACTGTGACCCGGACTTCAAATAAAGGGAAGTTTATCTCGCCGATGATAAACTTATCCTCAAAAATGAAAAATTAAATTCTCTCGGACACGAGCTTACATTAAAAATATTCAACGATTTTAAGCTCGTGTATTATGACTTACAGTCACATTACAGTATGTAACTCGATCTAAAAATAAAGGAAAGTCGATCGCCGATGATAAACTTATCCTCAAAAACAAGAAATTACATTTTCTCGGACACGAGCTTACATTAAAATTATTCAACGATTTTAAGCTCGTATATTAAGGCTTACAGTCAAATCACAGTCTGTGACCCGTTCATCAAAGAAAGGAAAGTTTATCGCCGATGATAAACTTATCCTCACAAATGAGAAATTAATTTTTCTCGGACACGAGCTAAAATTAAAACTATTCAAAGGTTTTAAGCTCGTGTACATGGCTCACATCCAAATCAAAGTCTGTGACCCGAACTTCAGAGAAAGGGAAGTTTATCTACGCAACGATAACTTACCTTCAAAACGAGAAATTAATTTTTCTTGGAAACGAGCTTACATTTAAACTATTCAAAGGTTTTAAGCTCGTGTATAAGGCTCATCCTTAAATATCAGACGATGACCCGATCTTCAAATAAAGGAAAGTTTATCACTGATGATAAACTTATCCTCATTAACGAGAAATTAAATTTTCTCGGACACGAGCTTACATTTAAAACTATTCAAAGGTTTTAAGCTCGTGTACATGACTTATCGTTACATATCAGACGATAACCCAATCTTCAAATAAAGGAAAGATTATCGCCGATGATAAACTTACCCTCACAACGAGAAATTAAATTTTCTCAGACACGAGCTTACTTAAAACTATTCAAAAGTTTTAAGTTCATGTATAAAGGCTCATAGTTAAATATCAGACGATGACCCGATCTTCAAATAAAGGAAAGTTTATCACCGATGATAAACTTATCCTCATTAACGAGAAATTAAATTTTCTCGGACACGAGCTTACATTTAAAACTATTCAAAGGTTTTAAGCTCGTGTACATGACTTATCGTTACATATCAGATGATAACTCGATCTTCAAATAAAGGAAAGTTTATCGCCGATGATAAACTTACCCTCACAACGAGAAATTAGATTTTCTCGGACACGAGCTTACTTAAAACTATTCAAAGGTTTTAAGTTCGTGTATAAAGGCTCATAGTTAAATGTCAGACGATGACCCGATCTTCAAATAAAGGAAAGTTTATCACCGATGCTAAACTTATCCTCACAAACGAGAAATTAAATTTTCTCGGATACGAGCTTACATTAAATCTATTCAACGGTTTTAAGCTCGTGTATTTGGTTCATTGTCAAATGTCAGACAATGACCCGGACTTCAAATAAAGGGAAGTTTATCTTTAAATGATAACTTACCCTCGTAACGAGAAACTAATTTTTCTCGGTCATGAGCGTGTACTAAAACATTCCAAGTTTTAAGCTCATAAAGGAAAGTGTATCTTTTAAATAAGAGAACTTTTTCTCATAACGAGAAATTCACCTTTCTTGGTCGTGAGCTTTACGTTAAAACATTCAAAAGTTTTTCAAGCTCATGAAAATGACTTCTAAGTAAATGTCAGCTTAGAACTCGTTCTTCAATTAAAAGGAAAGTTTATCGCCGATGATAAACTTATCCTTACAACGAGAAATTAATTTTTCTCGGGCATGAGCTAATATTAAAATCATTCAAAGTTTTTAAGCTCATGCACAATGACTTAAAGTTAAATATCAGACTGTAACTCGGACTTCAATATTAGGAAAGCTTATCTTTCATGATAACTTTTCCTCGTAACGAGAAATTAATTTTTCTCGGTCATGAGCTTGTATTAAAACATTCCAAGTTTTAAGCTCATAAAGTAAAGTGTATCTTTTAAATAAGAGAACTTTTCTTCTTAACGAGAAATTCAACTTTCTCGGTCATGAACTTTACGTTAAAACATTCAAAGTTTTTCAAGCTCATGAAAACGACTTCTAAGTAAATGTCAACTTAGGACTCGTTCTTCAGTTAAAAGGAAAGTTTATCGCCGATGGTAACTTATCCTTAACAACGGGAAGTTTACAACTTCTTGGACTTGAGCTCGTTTAGTAAGATATTCAAATTCTTAAGCTCAAGTAATTGGTTTTCAAAACGTAGAACACAATTTTTCAATAATTTCTAAAAATATTTTTCTAAATCTTTCAAAATTGTGTGTTCAAAATATTTCGATAAAAAGAGCATGTCTTCTGGAACCGATAATATTTACGAACCTAGAAATGTCATTTAAAAATGACACGGGGTTATAAATAAAGTTCGAGCAGAAGTTTAAAAGATTTAAAACATGCTCCATATGGCTTGCTATTATTTCTGATAGTAGTCCGCTTTTCACATTAAAGTCAAGCATTTCACCGGAAAGCTTTGACTCCACAACGGGAATTAATTTTCTCGGATTGCTTTTATGAAGTTATCATCTCCAAAAACCATAGCAATTTACAATTGATATCTACATACTCAACGATGCGACTACTCAAACGGCGACTACGACTCTTTCAATAAAACACGGGTCAACAATTGAGGGGGAGTAATTGTCAAGCATTCAGAATCTTTGATGCCGAAAGTGCCAAGTTCACATATTGGTGTCAAGACAACGATATCAATCATACACATGGTGTCAAGAGATAACTTCAGACGTGATAAACACCTTACACTTGTGTTTAAAAGGTATTTAATTTACATTTCAAGTACACCTTCATTAATTTGGGGGGGGGGGGGGGGAGCTTGTGTTAATCATGAAGATAATTGGATTTGCATTTTTCTTCCCAAATTTTCTTAAAATATCATTAAATCAATTGGTATTAAAAACATTGATTGGGTTAATATTTTTAATGTGGGGGAGAAAATGTGATTTAATATGAGATCAGTTAATTCAATGGTTTGACTTAATGTGCTGGCTCATCCTGACATATGCGAAATGTTTTCGAATATCATAGCATATTTTTAGGGGGAGCAAAATGGATTTGGATATCAAAATGGATTTCATGGTGACATACACTTACCCAAAACATCTCTATTCATGACGGTGATGATTTTGGTGACATAAGGATGGTAGGATAGGTTAAGTCCAATGATTCTTCTAGAACCGGAGGAATCTTCCCAAGGACACTCCATAGCTAGAAATACTAGTCCTTAGGAAAGATGTAGAAAGATTGTGAACGTAGCTGAATGTCGACCAAGTACTTAAGTTAGCACTAAAACAATCACAACAAGGTGCTAGTTATGACGTATTGGTAAGCATTGAAGGGGTTGAAGAATGAAAAAGAATTGTAAAGATAAAAGGTGAAAAGAAAGAAGCTCTCCTTACAACTTAGGCAGAAACCGGGTCAACACATATGTTATTGAGATCATTTTTAACGATGCTCGATATTGAAGATAGACATCATGGACCCAGTGATGCAATGCACAACCCATCCCAGCTAACTCAGATATCTCTCAAAAGATATTTGTTTTAATCACACAGAGACAACGCATTATCTATTGATTTATTCACTCCGAATAAATTGGCATTGAAAAGGTGGCACTCCTATCCAGCCTCCGATCACTAAAATACAAAATGCACGATCGAGTCTAGAGCCATTTGAGATCATCAAATATCTCATTAGGACACACTTTCATAATCCCTTGCTTCTTCACACTCTGTGACAAGTAAGAAAGATCTTAAGAGTCATACGCAAAATCTTCATGATATTGCCTGAACATCCGAGTAATACAAAAGTATTTACAATGAAGATGGAAATCCTTCTTGAGCAAACATAAAAAAGCTCATGGTAGGTGACTTGTGCGATTCTTTATGAATTAAACTTGTGATAACTGGAAAGCAACAGTTGTTTAATTCTTAATTAAACTTAAACACGTTCCAGGCCTCTACGCAATATCTTAATGATCTTGCCAGAACACTCAGAGTGACACTCTTTAGTGTTCATAGTGATGTGTGGAAATCCTTCTAGTGTTAACCTCAAACAGCACTTGGTAGGTAACTTGCAAGATTCTGTATGAATCAAGCTAGTGACAACTGGAAAGCAACGATAGTGCGATTCTTTAATGAATCAAACTTGTTCCAAGAACATGAATTGACGGCTTCAATCATGAGGATAACTTTATCTGACTGATTCACTCTTTACGTTCGCAGTCAGCTTTTGACGGTCGAGTAAAGAAAACGGGTTTACCCGCGAAATCTTGTCAAGGAGGTTCTTAATTGAAACTACCTGCCACAAGTACGATATTTAATATCGTCCAACGGTCTTCAACGACCGGAGGTAAAATGCTACCGAATTTGAATGAGATGTTCAAGGCCATTTCATCCGTGTATCTGTTTTGTTGCTAACTGTCTTATGCAGCGTAACAAGAAGGTGGCATTACGGTGTACAATCCAGAAGAAGTCGTCACCACATGCTTATACTGCATACACTTAATACTTCAACAAATTCAAGAAAGTCTGAAAGTCAAGTCTTCCACCGTATCAAACTCTGAAGCTTTCAAGAATTTATAAAGGTATAAGTATGTGGAACATGAAGTCACGAAGAGGCAAATATCACAAGTGATTAATGCACAAGGTCAAGGCAAGGAAACATGCTCAAGACTAAAGTCAAAGATCACATCAAGCATATTCACAAGAACAAGATCGAAGACTCAAGCATAGTATGCTAGGTTTAAGATTTTGTAAAATGGTGTGACCTCCCTTAGGGGGAGATTGTTGGAAATACGTTTTTCCAAAGAAAGTCTCGGTCACATAATTGTTAGCATAGATCACGAGCTATAGACTATTTAGGACATTGTATCTTGGAGTGACCTCCCTTAGGGGGAGATTGTTGGAAATACGTTTTTACGTATTTAGAAAGGATCGGTCACTCCAACTATTTATACGTAGATTGGGCTCGTGATCTATTATGTAAACAATATAGCCCATCAAGCCCACATGTAGGGTGGGCTATATATACCCCCTGCTAGCATGTTAGGAGGGGTTGGTCATTAGTTGTTTTCACTTCTCATTCAATAAACACATCTTTCTCTTCTCCTCTCCTTTCTCTCTCTAGCTTTATCTCTCTAGCTTTCTCTCTCTAAGTTCTTTCTTCTCCATCTCTTCATTAGATCAATACAACACTTGCACAATCCTCAGAAAATATGATTCTATAATTAATTCTAAGATACCAACAATATCTTTGTTTTATTCTGTTCCACGTGTGAAAATTGAGAACTTAGCAAAGAAGGTTAAAAATAGCCCATTTATTAGTTTTGTGAAATACCAAAGGAATCATGATTTTGAGAAAGATATCATTTTATTATAGTTAAATAACTAGGTTAAGGAAACTTGTGCAAGTAACAAGGAGAAAACATGTAATAAAATTAAGAGAAAGCTACATATTGGCTTATTTCTTTATTGATAAGGTGATTAAATCTGAATTTTTTGTTCTATGTGATCTGCATTAGTTTTACCAAATAGAAAAAGTTAAACGACAATAAGAAGTTATACCCGTCTATCAGACGGGTTTTGCCTATATATATATATATATATATATATATATATATATATATATATATATATATATATATATATATATATATATATATATATATATATATATATATATATATATATATATATATATATATATATATATATATATATATATATATATATATATATATATATATATATATATATATATATATATATATATATATATATATATATATATATATATATATATATATATATATATATATATGTATGTATATATATATGTATATATGTATATATATATGTATATATATATATATGTATATATATATATATGTATATATATATATATATATATATATATATATATATATATATATATATATATATATATATATATATATATATATATATATATATATATATATATATATATATATATATATATATATATATATATATGTATATATATATATGTATATATATATATATATATATGTATATATATATTTATCTTTACATTATATATAAGAGGAGTGGTATGCCACATCATATCTACGTCATCACCTTACCATTATTATTACAATTTTTGTATTTTTTTAATGAATTTTCGTTTTTTAATGAATACATGCAATTAGGAATTTTCTTTATAAAATTGTCCATAGCAAGATTCGAACTCGGATCTTAAGAATCAGACAGACAACGCAAATGCCACCGAAAAATTGTTCACAAAATCCTAACCAAACACCACCGAAAAATTATTGGTTCATGCTTTCATTCTGGGCTTAAAATTTTTCCCAACTCATCCGAAAAACTTGCTTTATCATATATCCCTATTCTCGATCGAATCACAAAATACGATCCATCATTAATAAGAAAAATAAAAATCTGTGCTCAAAAGGATTCCCAAAGTATCATGATTTTATTTGAAAACAGGTAAGCTGCAAAGGATTTAACATACCAGCTAATGATACCAGTTTATATGGATCTCAGACAAGAATAAGTTGTGAATCGACAGATAAAACAATGTAATTCTGAGGTATGGTTTAAAGCTTCACTCTTATTATATTCAATTGAATGATGAATTTTACTTATCTGTTGATCGATCGACTCATTAAATCGAGATTGTTGATACTTGGTATAAATCCTGAAACTGGTGAATTAAGATAAATGATTTTGTAATCATGCTTTTTATATGAGATTAGGTGAACTGAGATCACATTAAAACTTATATGATGCATTATATTGATAAAAAAAATATTTGATGTATTTCAGTTTATGAAAACTCAACTGGCTAATAGTGAATCATTATGGACACACATGGTATGGATTTGCTCTATGATACTCTTTTTATATGAGCAGTTTCGAATTGCTAATCTAAAATGCATTATAACATTTTATTGATTCTCAATATATAGCAGCAAACATAGGGTAATATAAAATACTACATTAACGCTTGCAATGAGATTATCTCTTCATTGACCACTGCTTACATTAGTTGTTCAATAATGGCATACGCTATTTGTTTTTACGACACAATAGATGAGAACTACGATATGAGAGTGGTTGAGGTTATAAGAAGAATGTTTTTTGTTCTAGCAGGAAGTAATCACATGCTAAAATACTTTTGTACTTGGTACTTCACCATCATCGCCCAAGTATACTACGTATGAAACATGGGTTGCAGATTGCAAAAAGATAAAAGTTGCTGCCAATAATTATAACTTGGCTATCAAAAAAAAGAAAACGGGAAACTATCTCATAACCTTGGTCTTTCATAGCCTTGGTCTTTATGACTTGCAAAGAACTCCAACAATAATTCTGATAGTGGAATTATTAAAAAAGCGTACATATGAATGTATTGTTAATCAATTTTTATTTTTATTAATTATGCGATTGTTAATTAAACCTTTCTGTGTTCTTTTGAAGCTAATTTTGTGTAGACTGAATGCAAACCACCAAATCATGAAGCTTTATTGTACAGACAAATCCAAAGGTATTCGATATTTAATTGGTTTCATTGCTTTTATTTTTTATTGACCTTTTTTTTATTTTTACTATTTTAGAGGTTTTTTCTTTGGAATCAACGAGAAACATCGTGGTTTCACTCTGAAATAATTCTACATTGATTTTCATTGTTGAATGTTTAAGTTTGACTTTACTTAAAGTTGATTTTCGTTGTTGAATATGTTTATGCTTAAGTTTGATGTTCATTGATTTTCATTAAGTTTGACTTTAATAGCAGTTACTTCCTACATTGGTTAAAATATGTCAGTTATGTGTGACTGTTGGATCTGCAAATAGTAAGCAAGAACTCCAAGGTTTGTGTTGGAAAAGGCATGCACCAGACCAACCTTTTCCAAGTCATATAGCTGACTATGTAGGGTTTGAACGTTGTAGTGTTGGAGGTGAGCAACCCTTTTTTACTTGATGTTCTAGATATGGTTTAGTACATTATTGCCATTCCTAAATTCTGTTTTCTTATGAAAATAAAATTTTCTTCTGGAACTAACATGAGAAAACTTTTAATTCATGTATAATTGGGTTTTTTTAACATACTTTAGGGCGGGGTAAACTTATTTTAGGGGCTTAAAAGCTTTATTTGTTTCAAAAAGATTTTGAGTTATTATTTTTATTGTGTTTTTTAACACACTTTAGGGCGT
This sequence comes from Glebionis coronaria, assembly GCA_025667525.1. Classification (NCBI taxonomy): domain Eukaryota; kingdom Viridiplantae; phylum Streptophyta; class Magnoliopsida; order Asterales; family Asteraceae; genus Glebionis; species Glebionis coronaria. The sequence goes on along the minus strand of CM046877.1, from coordinate 246,837,536 downwards.
GTTCTTCTGCTATTTGGCAATCACGTTACTATGCATGTTTTATATATAATCTTTATGTAGTTGATCCTAACATCTTACTGCTTATGCTACCATTTTTATTGCCATTTTTTGAGTTATTATTTCAAGTTGCGGTAGTTAACAAACCTAGATTTTGTATCACCACTGTCTGAATGGTTCATGTTTTGCTTTTATGCAGATCAAAAGGGAGATTAATATCCTACAGAATCTTTGTGGTGGCCCAAATATCATAATTGCTTGATATTGTTAGAGATCAGCAGTCTAAGACACCCTGTCTAATATTTGAATATGTGAACAACATGGATTTTAATGTGCTTAATCGGTCACTTTGAGATCTTGATATCCGCTATTATCTATGAAATTTTGAAGGTAAGCATCACAAGAACTTCTCGTATCTGTTATTGTATATTTGAAATGGGTGATTAGCTATAGGGATATTCGACCATAGTTCTTTTAGACATCTTAAAAAGGCACAATTGCAATATCTAAATCAAGGTATGTTACCAAGGCAAACTCAAGTCATGTGATGAAAATGTTCAGATGTTCACTGAGGTGTAATTTATACCTGTTTGTCTTTAAGTATTGATGAATATTATTTCTTTTATAGATAACCAAATATTCATTTTATAATTTGTTAACTTTTGTGAGACTGAAACCCGATAAGGATGATCGACCTTTGGGTTCTCCTCCGAAAATACTTTCTACCAAGGTATGTTCACTTATTTTCATTATATGTTTTCCATGTCTGCTACTACTATAGAACCAAAGTCTGTATCATATGATTCATTTACTAAAACATGTCGATTAGGTTTATTTTAACATCTAAAGGGTCAAATCAAATGTTTTAGCTAAAGTTTGAACATGTAAAATGAATTAAACATCACCAAAAGTCTGTATTCTTTAAAGAAATTAACCAACTGAATTGCCAAAGTCATTACGTGATATTGATTAAGACTTGAAATTGTTGTTAATAGTTGGATATGCTTTCGATAGAGTGTTTGGAAAATACTTACTGTATTATTTAAGAAATTCATAGATTAATTGACTAAAGTGAGCATTTTTTCTTGGAAAAGGTAGTATTTCTCTTTAAAAAGACCTCGACATCTAGCTTCAAAGATTTTTTTATGTTGGATTCAACTTGTCTTACGAAAAACTTAATAACAACCAAGTTGATTCAAAATTGTATTAATTATGTATTGAAATTTTATGCATATTTTTCAACCATGTCACTAGCTTTTCAAACGGTTACCAATCCAACTGACGACATACTTTTGCTTTGATGATGAGATATCAACTTTGTCTAATATATAGAAGATACCCAAGTAAATAAAAATCCTCATTCAGTTTAGGCTTGAATTTATAAAAATTAGTTATTAGTCAAATGACATTTTTTACAAAACTTGACAGAGCTTGCATCAGATTGTGTACATTTTTTCATAGCCTTTGTCATTACTACTAATCGGATTTATCTATTAATGTCCATAAAAAGACAAGCAGCAGCGAGACAGCTGGCTGTCTACTTAAACTAAACTCAATGGAATTGAAAAGTTAATTTTGATGCAAAAATGTGCTCTTAACCTTTTGTATCATTACGATTTTAGGAAATGCCGCTTAAATTTTGGGCCTCTATAATTTTATTCCGCCAAATGCTTTATTATATCGATAGGGTATTTGAATTTCCCATTGATGACGTATAGTCCCCAGCCGGGTCATGAACCCGGCCCACGGGTACTACCCGTATTCGGCCCATTACGAATGGGTGGGAATAATGTTATTTAAGCTTATGGGCTTAGGTGAACAGTAACCGCACACACGTGTGCGACCCACGGCCCGGCATGACCGGTACAGGGTTAGACAAAATCATATTCTGTCTATGAATAGGATTTACCCCAAAGAAGAGGATATCCACTCACCATAATTAGAAGATAACAATCAATCTAATTCTGGTACTTATCCTTTCCTTGGGGCCGAAGCATCAGTGACAGCCCATTAGGGTTTCACTGCCTATATAAGGAACCCCCAAGGGTTCCACAAAGGTATTACATTCTTCATACTCTCAACTCATCTGATTCCTATAAACCCTAACCGATTACTTACTCTCACGCCGGAGTCTAATCGTGGGAAACATTCCTACGGTAAGCCTAACGCGTGTTGTTTAGTGTGCAGGATCCCAACCAGATAATTCACTTGGTGCAGGAGCCGGAGTCCAGCTGATAGTTGTAAAAATACCACTTGTTTAGGAAAACAAGGGTAAAATAGGGTAAGCACGATGATTTAGGAAAACCGTGTGTAAATGACCCTAAAGTGAGTTCGTTCTCGAGGAGGCTAGTGCGTTGTGTTAAGAGATGATTAACTTTGTGATTATATTTGTGAGAAAGAAAAATAGAAAGGGGATAAGAAGAGAATGACGGTTACGATGTCGTATTAAACTAAGACGAAAAAGGTGTACACGTAGAACCATAAAAACCACTAAAATTAAAAATTTACCCTAATAATTCCTAAAAATCACTAAAAATCCACAAAAATATTCTAAGAGTTTACAAAAAATCCAAACTTGCTAAAACCTTTTAATTAATTAAATAATGACTTTTTAATGCTAATTAAAGCCCTAAAAATCAATATTAACTATTAAAAAGTCCACAACAAGATTTTAAAGTTTGTAAACCTTTAAAACAACCTAACTTAATTTAAAACTATTTTTGAAAATTTTAAAATTAATAAAAACTATTTTAAAACAATTAAAAACTAGTAAAACTTAAAATAATTATAAAAATAAATCTACGGACAATGAAAATATTCTAAAAGTTGCAAAACTCCTAACTTTGTATATTTGAACTAGGAAAAATGAAAAAAGTAGAAAAAACTAAATTTCAATTTTTAATAATAAAATAATAATAAAATAATATAAAAAATTCAAAGTTTGAGAAAAAATTCTAAAAAATTACCAAAAATCTAGAAAAATGTAACTAAGACAGAAATACAATCAAAAGTTTCCAAAACCTTTTTAATAATTTTATATTAATTTCTAAAGTTGGTTAAAAACCCTAAAATCATATAAAATCAAAATTAAGTTAGTTTGAAAACTTTAATTGATGTAAACCTCAAAAATACTATTAAAAAGTTAAAAACTATTTTTCCAGATTTTTAAGACACTTTTTCCTATTTCTTTATTTACTTTCTAAAATTAAAACTTAAAATAATCCTAATAAATTAACTATTCACGTGAAAAATAAACTTCTTAAGCCAAAAAGTCTTAAACCTAATACAGAACCAAGGAAAAATGCTAACAAGTAAAAAAGCTAAAGCAAATAAGCTACAAACAGCTTATTACTAAGCTGCTTGTTTGAATAAGCTACAAACCAATATACCTTAAATAATTAATGGTGCAAAAGGTTACCAGTCAAAGACCCTAGGGCAGATGGTAAACGCGTTTGTGTGTGAGAGGAGTGGCGCAGGTTCGAGTCCTGGCCACGTCCTTTTTGTTAAAAACTTTTTTTTTAATTTATAACACTCAAATACAATAACTCACACTACTCTAAAACACAATCTATTATCAAAATAAGCTAGAATTAAACCAAGTGAAGCCAAAAATATGCCCAGATTAGTTTTGCTTGATGAACACAAAGAAAAACGTATCTTCACAAGTGAAGATATGAACAAGAGGGCTTGTTCTTGGTGGTTTGTTGGTCGTTTTGGCAAGACAAGGCACCCCCACAACCAGTTAGGTCGTGGGGAGTCACAATGAGCAAGAAAACACCAAGTTAACACATAAAATCACATACACATGGCAATCAAGTAGCTGAAAGACAGAAACAAGCCCAAGGGCAGTCTTGCTGATGCAATTGACCTATGGGTGAGATTCAGTAGACTCAAACTTGCATAAAACCAATCCAAATTGCATACAAACTAAACACAATCCTAATTTAACCCAAATACTATCAAAGTGCAAAGATCAAATGAAAGATTACACTAAAAATTTAGGCATTTAAGGGCATACTGAATTTATCAAGTTTAAGCAACAATAAGAACATACAATTACCATGAAACCTAACCAAACTCCCAAGCAAAGTTGAAAATATACTACCACAGATAAATCAAGTATGTTTAGGCAATTTTCAAGCAAAAATTGTGTCACCAATTTCAGTTAAACCCTAGTCCCAAACACCCCTTAACTTACTGATAATGAATTTCAACAAACCAAAAGCTTTCAAAACTCAACCAAATTAATTCAAATCACTTCTATCATGCATACAGAACCATTTAAAGCATAATCAAACAAGAAAAGATCAATGGAGAACAAGACTCACCAATATCACATAAAACTCAACCAAACTCACATAAACACAGCCAATTGGTTTAATGCTTGTTACCTGAGCTATTGCTTCCAAGTGGGTGATTATTAGGCTTGTTTGAGCCTAAGAACAGTAGAGAGAGCCCGTTGTAGGAATCCAAAGTAGGACCCTAGGCTAATAATATCTTCAATTTTATTCAAGTGGAATAAGTGAAATGCAATGATGAGATAAGAAGGACTTGTCTGATCTTTCTCACCTGCAAAAAACACCACAAGACCAACTAAAAGCTTCAAGTATCAAAGGCTACAAGATTTTGGCTTGTAGCTTTAGATACAGTAAGTGTTAACACCAAATGGGACAATTAGCAAGAAGGCTTTCACCTCACAATGCTCTTTCCCCAAGCTTTATACCCACTGAATCTTGATATCTCCAAGATATCAGGGTTCAATGGTCATATAAAAGCCCAAGTAAAACAACTTATGTGGCTTATGAACCTATTTGCCAAACTAGAAAACGAATTTTCAGAAAAACTTGAGGCCTTCCTTCTTGAAAACTCAAAATACTCAACAATCAATTGTGGAACTCAGCTTGCTTTTCTAACACACACCAACTTTTAAAACAATAAAAAGGAATTACAGATTTAAAACATACCAACTTTCATTAATTTTTAAAAAGGAATTACAAAATGTTGAAAAGCAAAAACTGGAACAAGAGGTGCATTCACATGCGAATGCCCTTTTTATACTAAATGATAGAACATTCTAGGGCTAAACAAAGTCCTAAACCCTAGCTATTGATTTTCCTGAAATGCCCTTGGTCTTCAAAATTTAAAATTTAAGTCCAATATGCCTCATGCGATTGTCCTTGTTGGAACAGATGGAATCTTCAATCTTGGACGTTCAAAACACCTTTGGGAACAAGTATAGCATGTGGGACGTTGATTTGGGTCAAGTTTTGGGGTTGGGGGAAAGTAACGTTGCAGGGGTCACATGGTGTGGTCTCATGATGAAAGTGATGGGTATTTTGGGGTGTGGGTTAGGATTAGGCTTAGGTTAATTAAGGTTCTGGAAGGTATCAAACAAAAACCCTTTGTTTTGTGTTTAATTGGGTCTGGGTTTAATTAGGGTTTAATGGGGATGAAAAAGGGGGTTTAATCCGTTTTTGGGTGGGATTAATTTTGAATTAGGTGTTATGGAGGGAAGGTTTATAAACTGATTATAAAAATCAGTTTTAAAAACGTGAGTGGGGTGTGAGGTGGAAGGGTTGAGGGTTTTGATTGGGTGTTTGACTGGTCAAGGTGAAGTGTCGGCTTGGGAGTGGCTGGTGAGGGTTTGTGTGTCTTGGCGAAAATAGTCCCCCATCTCCCAATCATTTGTCACTTCTGTTTAAAACTTTGTCAACGCCCCTTTTACTCATAACAACTTTTATCAACTTGCTGAAAATGGCCCAGTATACTTTCAAACTTTGAATAAGGACTATTCATGCAATATTTGCATTTTTTTAAGGGCTTATAATGTCATGTCTTGAAACTTTAGGACCAAACTTGTAATAATTGAGGTTTACAAGGGTCTAAAGTGACAAGTCTTCCAAAAGTGAGGGACCAATCTTGCCAATCTTCAAAACTTCAAGGTCTTCATAGGAAATTCATGACTCGGGTCCGGTTCATTGTGCGGCTTCGTTTCCCGTGTTCGTTTTTTGCTTTTCTTGTGATCTTTTTGTCATTTCCTCAATATCCGTACCTAAAATACACAAGCAACAAACACAAGCATATATTTGGGTATTTTAATGATATTTAATGCGTTTTAAGCCCGTTTTGGACGATGAGGCCATGTATAAAAGCCGTCTCATCACTCCCCCATACTAAACCATTGTCGTGCCCTCACGCAATGCTAGAATAAAGTATCGTAGCACCTCCAAAATTCATTTTTATTCACTTTATTGAATGATAAAGTAGCTACACTACTACTATTGCTACTACTTGCGTTTTAGACATAATGTATGATTTTCATCGCAAAATAGGACGTTTAGGTTCATAGAACAAGAACACGTGAATGCTTCGTTAGAAATAATTTCATCGTCCTCGATTTTCACCCCAATTCCATGCCAAGCGTGCAACGAGATCATTGTCATTATAAGTTAGTAATGCTAACATTACTCATGTGCCCTAGTCACGTACTTATCCTCCCAATTTCCTAAGTTGTATCTCTTATGTTTTATTTTGTCTTGAATGTTTCACGAGGATACATTGTTTGACTTATGCGATAATAGAGATTTAGGTCTAAAAATAGAGTCCTAACGGTGTAACCAAGACCATCAAATCAATAACCCCTCCTAATAGACAACGATGTCAAAAAATTAAGTCAACAAGAAGAATCGATAAACACGGTTTTATAACGGTTTTGAACATGAGACTTATTACCAAGACTTTTATACGCCCCCTAACGGAAGGGCCTTATTATCTTTGGTTTATCTTCATCTTTTATTCAACTTCGCCATGAAGCTTTTATTATGACTTCGGTCTTGCCTTGCCTATTATTATCCGCCTCATCGGTGGTTTTATTAGCCAAAGACGTATATCCTCACGCTAAAGCGAATTTTGGATCTTTAAAGCTTAAAAGATTAAGGTTTGATTCACTTTCAATTTTGCATAGATTTTTCGGCCTTGTGGGGCTTCAAATTGTTTGCTTGATTTAGGTGAGCACTTGAAATCTTATTATTGGGTGAAGCTTTTGATTATGAGGGTGCCAATACTTCAAAACCGTGACGCTGTCGATACCTTAATGTCTTCCCAATTTAATTACACGGAAGCTACTAGAAAAGACTAGAAACCCAACAATCCCAACTAAACCGCTAAGTCAATATTTATTAAGCAAAAAATATTTACATGCGAAGGGAGAATAAGCAAACAACGAGAACACATGAGTTTTTGAAAGAATACGAGTACTCTATGTTTAGCATAGTAACTTATAATTAACCCTATCATTTCTTGTCCTCATTTAAGAGACTTAGCCTAATGTAAAGTTAAGGAATCAAAGCTAAGTGCTCAACACGCACGGTCGAGTCAAAAATTACTCTTATTCTCGCCATCGGAAAACCTACATTCGTGTCTTCAAACACTTATAAAACATGAGAAAATTTTTAAAATTTTGCCATTTTTAGCCTTATTTTTGCAACAAAACGATAAACAAAAAGATAAACTTTGGAAAGCGTGAAGGTTTGGCAAGGCAAGTATCTATTCACCCCCCATACTAAAGTTAAACATTGTCCTCAATGTTTCAAGTCTAGGGGTGCAAAACACCCCCATACTAGAGACGTAGTCGAATGCCTAATCTAGCATGGAAAGGGTGTAACCGTTAAATTTGAAGCCGTTTATGAATTGTGCTAAAAACCTAAGGTTAGAACATCAAAGGATATATCATTTGGATATTGAGAAAGTCTTCAAAGTAAACGATCGAGTGCTCCTATAAAACGAACACGAGAGTCTCCAATCGTGAAGATCATGATCTAAAAACCACAATTCACAAACAACCACGGAACAAAGGTTGGAAGGGCACAAATCCCCTCACATTAAACAAATTAGAAAGCAATAATATGTACATGGATAAGCATGGGTTTCCCCCACGAGGCACCTTGTTTTTGATAACCGAGTCAAAAGCTCGACTCGAATCCCCATAAATGTGATCATTTAGGGATAATCATGGTATGGTCAATTTTTTTGGTGGGGCTTACATGATAAACAATGCCTAAAAACAACCGGTATTAAGGACTAAGTCCTTTGATGGTGCAAAATACCGGGATCGAAGATGGCGTTCTCGTTTTCATTGGAAAAAAAAATCAACGCCACTTCATCATGTGTCAACACAAACCCAAAGGGTTTGAAGAAAATAGATGAGAAGAAATAGAAGGGTGGGACAATGGGTAAGTCACAAAAACCATGAGCTACTCGAGGTAGACTCGCACCAATCAAATAAAAATATTTTCCATTTATTGCATCGGTGGAAGACCGAGATTTCCCTTTATAAGCAATTCCGGGATCAAATATCTCGTCCTCGGTGGATAAAGGGGAGGGAACATAAGGGGCTTCCCCCAAACTAAGTCCACACAAAGCGTCGTCAAAAGGAGAAGACGAGCTTGTAGCACTCAAAACACGAGGTGATGACGGAGTTAGCATTGTAGAAAATCTTTTAAATCCAATTTAAAATATTTTTCTTTTTCATCTTTTAAACTCTCCTTATGAAAACCCGACTTAATTATGTCAAAAATATTTGGTGTTTCTAAAGCAATGTTAGTCACACTAAAAATTCTCACATTTGAAAACCGTTTTGGTTTTGGTGGTGGTAAGTTCTCAAAACGTTTGTCATCAAAGAAAACTTCCCCATCTGGGTCAACATATTCATCATCCGAAGAATCATTCGTGATTGGAAACGCAGGCTTAACACTCTTAACCTCCACCGACGGAGGGGACGGAAAATCGTTTTTATCATCAACTTTTAAAACTCTCTTTGAAATCCTTTTGCAAATGTTTTTGATGGGACTAACATTGTTCAAAGACGTGATAGAATACACATGAGAAAGTGTGGAGTTTTGAGTTGCATTTATGACGAGTTCCTCCTCATTGAAACGAAGAGTGATTTTCCTAGCATGCACATCGATAAGTGCTCTCGAAGTATCCAAAAATGATCGACCTAAAATTAGAGGAACTTTAGGATCGATGGGGATGTCAACAACAATAAAGTCTACGGGATAGTAGAACTTTCCAACTTTCACGAAGACGTCCTCGGCTACTCTACAAGCTAGAATCGTAGAATGATCGGCCATCTCGATTGACATTCTTGAAGGAGTGATATTAGGAAGATTGAGCGACTTAAAAATCTCAAGAGGCATCAAATTTATACTAGCACCAAGATCGGCCAAGGCGTAGCATTCCTCCATATCTTGTATTGCACATGGTATTAAAAATTTACCAGGATCACCGACTTTTTGAGGTATGCGGATAAGAAAAACCGAAGAACAACTAGACGACTTTTGTAATTTCTCTTTGTTATTCAACATACTTTTAAAGTTCGCGGCAAATCGAGGCATCATGACCAAGGCGTCGGAAAAACTTATATTAGAATGCAAGTCATGAAACATTTTCATAAAAAGTTCAAATTGATAATTATTTCGTTCTTGTGCCTTTTCCTTGTTTCGTCTTGAAGGGTAAGGTAAGGGTGTTGTGGGTTGGGGCATAGTCAACGGCCTTGGAATCTCGGGTTCCACTATTGGTATTGGTTCAACCGTAGGTGTGGTTTGAGTGGTACTTCATGGGCTTGGAATTTGCTCCTTTTCTACCACCACCTCGGGTTCTTTCTCTTTTTCCTTCTCCGTAGAAGTACTTGGACGAGAAATGGGTTCTTTGAAAGTTTTACCACTACGAGTAGTAATAACCTTCAATTCTCCTTTCGGGTTTACGATGGTATCACTAGGAAGACCACCCGAAGAAGAAGTTTTACACATGATAGCTTCAAACATTTTTCCCATTCGGTCTTCAAAGTTAGATTGCCTAGCATCCGCTTTTCACAATTTTTGCTTAATCTCATGTTGACCTTGCTCCATTTTTTGTTGATTTTGTTGGAGACGTGTAACATTTCCTTCCATTTTATTAGCATGAGTCTTAAGTTCATTAGCAAGTTCGTTTTTAAGCTCGTTTTTCAACTCGGATCTTAAGCTAACCATTTCACGTTGCATATTATCAAACTTAGCATCGTTTGCTTTAGCATAATTCAAAAATTCTCCTTGAAGATTTTTGGTGTGATCATTTTGAAAACCTTGTGTGGTAGTTTGAACATCACGGTTTTGGTTTTGGTTTGAAACTTGCCCATTTCCACTTTGATAATTACCCTTGTTGTAGTTACGTTGATTTCCTTGATAAGCACCACTTTGATTGTTGTTTCGATAGTTGTTAGCATTTTGATTTTGTGGAGCTTGATTTTGGCGGGAACCTTGACCGTTTTGGTTATAAGTTCCCGTGGCTACATAAGCATTCGAAGTGTTACCATCCGCGGTAATGCACTCGGAAAAATCATGAGCTCCACCACACGAAATACAACTCTTGGCAACCGCCTTAACCGATGCGGAATTCAAGCATCTTGTGCTTTTCAATGAGTCATAAGAGTCGAAAACCTTTCGAAAAACCGATTCTCCTCATTTGCTTCATCTTGCAAGGCATTAATGCTACGAGACGATGACGAACCCAAATTGGCAACACTCGGTGTGTTACGAGGGCTATAAACCTTGGACCTATTCTCAATGATTTTCAAAGCCTCATCGGTCGTTTTGTACAAAAAATTACCACCCGCGGCGGCATTTAGGTAATCTCGTTCATGATCATTAAGCCCATTATAAAAAGTGTCAATTCGATGCAATTCGGAAAAATCATGGTGTGGACATTCATGTAACATTTCTTTAAACCTTTCCCAAGCCATTGAAAAACTTTCATTAGATCTTTGTGTAAATCGTGAAATCTCGTTTTTCAAATGTGTTGTTTTAGATGGTGGAAAACATTGATTCACAAACTTAGAAACGAGATCACCCCATGTCAAAATCGAATTTGGGGGTTCTTTCTCGAGCCATATCTTGGCGGGTCCATCTAACGAGTATGGAAACAACATCATCTTAATGGCATCGTGTGGTACATCCTTAAACTTGCTTGTCGCGGTGAGACGATTAAATTGCCTAATGTGATAATGTGGGTTGTCTTTTTCGTGTCCGCGAAACTTGTTGGCTTGAAGCATAGACATTAAACCAGTCTTGATCTCGAAGTTCTCCGCAAGGATGGCGGGAATCACAATGGCCTCTCCAAAACCCTCGGTGGGTGCTTGAAGCAACTCCATCATAGTACGATTAGCCATGATAGCTTCTTGTTCTACAATAGGTCCCTCACTTGGAGTCTCTTCACTAGAAAGATTAGGAGTAGGTGTCGACTCCTTTTTGTTTTTTCGTTTACGTGCACGTTTAACTTGACTACGAGTAAGCGTAAACTGTTGGAAATACGTTTTACGTATTAAGAAGGATTGGTCACTCCAACAATAGTCCATGTAATAGCTCGTAGTTTAGTTACATATCTTTATTAAACAAACAAGGCCAAGCCTAGCCTACAACATGTGTAGGCCGGCCCAAATGTAAGCCCAAGCCCATCTTATGGGCTTGGTATATAAACCCTCTCCTTAGATGGAGAGGGTGTGTGGTTATTCATTTTTTACATAGAAAACATTAAGTTTCTCTCTCTAGAATTGTGTATAATCCACCATCTTTCTATCTCTTTCTCTCTCTAAAAACATAAGCAAGATTTACATTTATTACAAATGGTATCAGAGCTGGGATGAAATATAGGTTTGTTTTAGTGTTGCGTATGTTCTTATAAGCATTTCGTGGCTTTTTGAGTTCATATTGCCGAATCATCAAATTTTTTTGTGTTTGATCGTGATTTCAAGAAGCATAACGTATTCAGTAGTGTTGTAGTGTTTTTGGTTAAAACACAATCTTTCTTGGATCAAAAGTTCAAAAAGTTCTTGTTTTCTTCATTCCGAATTTCAAGCAACATCACCATCGGAAAGTACAAGTGAAAAGGGTTTCCATCGCAATAAACATCACCATCGGAAAGTGACTGGTTCTACTTTACGATACTTGGATTTCGATACTTATTCCGTTCTGGATATTCCGATCGTTCTTTGCGATCTGGGATTCCGACGGTTATAAGGCAGTTTTAAGTCGTTACTCTGCCTAAATTGTGTCAGCCATATTCCGATCTGAATATTCCGACAGCACTTTGCGATCTGAGCATTTCGACAGAACTTTGCGATCTGAGCATTCCGACAGAGCTTTGCGATCTGAACATTCCGACAACTTGCATTGCGATCTGGACATTCCGATAGTGACATTCCGATCTAGACTTTCCGATACCAGCAACGTTCCGACAATCCAAAAATTATTCCTTAAAAAATTTCGATCGTGTGTAATTTTGACTTGGAATTTTTGGTTTCTCGAGAACATATTTTAGGTGATTTTAACATTGTTTCTCGACTTCAACACAAAAACACTTAACCTTATTTCATTGTTCGATCAACTTTGTAAATCTTAACTTATTGAAATGGAGTACACATCTCTTACGGATAAGTCTATCCTCTCGGGTACGGACAATCGTCCACAAATGTTGGAGAAGTCTATGTACGAGGATTAGACTTCCCGAATGGAACTTTACATGTTGAACAAAGAGAATGGACATCTCATTTGGGCATCGGTGCTCAATGGACCATTAGATTATGGTACAGTGACGGAAGGTACGACTACTCGTCCTCACACAACGGGTGAGTTGACGTGAGATATGAAGATTCAAGACAAATGTGATAAGTATGCTACAAACATTATTCTCCAAGCCCTTCCTATAGATGTCTACAAACTCGTCAGCAAACATAAAGTTGCCAAAGATTTATGGGATAGAATTCGGGTTCTAATGCAAGGCACCTCGTTAACTAAACAAGAACGAGAGTGTAAGCTTTATGATACTTTCGATAAGTTTGCCTATGTGCCAGGGGAGACTCTTAATGATTACTATCTGAGATTTACCCTATTGTTGAATGAGCTTAATATCTATGGCATGGCAATTCCTACCTTTCAATTGAATACCAAGTATTTGAACACTCTTCCTCCAGAATGGAAAAAATACGTGACGGATGTTAAATTGGCTAAGGACTTGCATAACACCAATGTGGATCAACTTCAAGATTTTCTTCAACAACACGAATGCCATGTGATCGAGGCTCGGTTGTCTACACCTTAAGTTCATGATACACTTGCACTGTATGCTTCTCAACAAAACATGGCTTATACTTATCAGCAACCATCATACTTGCAGCAGACACCACCAAACAACTATCAGCAACCATTTTATCAACCACCAATGATGCCACAACAAGCATTTCAACAAAGTGTTCATCAACAATCTTTTCCACAACAACCACCATATCAGACATCACCATCACAAGCCAACACTTCTCCAATGGGCTATACTCCTCAGCAAGGATATTTTCCAATAAAATCACAATCAGCACAAGCTTTCTACTCTAATGAACTTCCACCCATCCAAGCACCGGTCTTTACTCCAAATGATACGCCAACTGATGTACTAAACCATCTCACCGCCTACTTGTCAAAACTTGTTGCAACTAGAGGATTTCCACCAACAAACAATCAGCTCTGCACCTCTTCAAATCCTCGACAACAAGCTACTGTTCAAGATGGTCAAGTAACGGTGCAACCTATTCAGGGAAGGCAAAACTCATATGGACCTCCTACAAGGACTGTGAATGCTCAAGCTGTGAATTCTCAAGCTAATGGAAATGGAAGCCCCATTGGTCCTAAAAAGGTTGTGACTTGCTACAACTGCCGAGGACAAGGACATATGGCTAGGGAATGCACTCAGCCGAAAAGGAGGAGGGATGATGCATGGTTTCGTGAGAAGATGTATTTGGTTGATGCTCAGTCTAAGGGGAAGATTTTGGATTCAGAGGAGTTAGCATTTCTTGCAGACCCAGGGGCAGCAGATACTGAAGGCATTGCAGTCGTTTCTACTTCTAATGCAGCTTATCAAGCAGATGATCTTGATGCATATGATTCGGATTGTGATGACATTCATTCTGCCCAAGCTGCTCTCGTTGCTAATCTCTCTCACTACGGTTCTGATGTCGTCAGTGAGGTATTGATGATAACCAACATCAAGTTGGGCATGAAAATGACAACCTCGAACAGCATTCGGGGACTAGTAACTCAAATGATGTGGTACCCAATCCTACACATTTGAGTGAACCTCAACCAAATGCTACGACGGGTATGGAATCTTATGCTCAACATGATTTGGTCATGGTGCCTAAACATATTATTGATCAAATGCATATGGCCCTCAGACAATCTGTAGATACCAATTCCACCCTAACTGCTGAGCTTGCGTTGCATAAAGAAAAGGTCAAAACTTTTGAAATGGTCCCTCAAGCAGAGAAAATAACATGTTCTGAATTTGACCAATTTCGTTTTGAAAAAATTGAACACTTGAAAGAAATAGAATCATTAAAAGCTAATCTTTCTAATGAATTAAAAGCAAAAGAGTCGGTTGTTAATGATTTTTAGAAACTTAAAATGGATTTCGAAACTCTCTTGTCTAAAAAGTTTGAATCGTAAATTAATGCTACCAAACTTCTAAAATTCAAAGAACAACAGCTTTTAAAACAATACGCTTCCACAGAAAAGGTTCATCCTTTAACTAAATCATTTAAAGTACTCGAACTTAAACGTCTTCAAGATTTACCACCTAATCCCGGTTATGCAAAACAACCTCAAGAATATATTCCGTGTCTTTATGATATGACCATAATTGGCAAATCGAAAGAAGCACCCTATGTTCGTAGTTCTAAGGAGACACAGTCACTTATGGAAGAAACTCATTCTAAAATGCTTTCAAAATTCCATACAATTGATTATGATCAACATAACAAAGATCAATTTTCAAAAAAAGACACGCATTCGCTTACAAAAGGAATTAGCAGAACTAACAGTTTTTGTGCCCCCAAGTTTGTCAAATGAAAACCTTCCTAGTACGTCTCCTACACTTGTCAAAACGGATTTAACGAAGTTAATTCCACCGGTAAGTAAGGCGTCCGTTAACTTAAATGCGGTACACCAACACTTAGCCGATTTTGACAAGGTCATTTTGGAACGTACGACGGCCTCGGTCATAACGGAAGGTGAATAGAACTTTGAGCACACTAGAGTTGCGTTCCGAAATGAAGTTGTTCCGTTTGTAGACAATGTTAAAGCTTGTCTTAGTAATCTTGATCAAGATTTTTTTTTGGAAATAGAAGAAGTTAGATGTGTTTTCAATGAAATGGATGCTGCTTATGAAAACAGTTTACTTGAAATAGAAAGGGTTTCACGCCAAAATGATCAGCTTCTGAAGCAAGCGATGTCTCATGATATAGTTTCTGTCTGTGTGAATAAACGTGTTGATAATGATTCTATTGTGCATAATGTTGAATCCGTGGATAATATGGTAGATAGTACTTGTCACGAATCTGACGCTGAATTTTTAAAGCTTCAAGATTCATATTCTTCGCTTTCAAAACATTTTGATGAGATTCAAACACATTGTATTTCGCTTGGATGCAAGAAACAATTTATTCAAGAAATCTTTGAAACGTCATTCGAAGGTGTTAATATCGATGATGCAAACTTTGAAAAGGATTTTCGATTGAATTTACAATCAAAACAGCGTCAGCCAAGTGACAAAGTTGCTAAATCTTTGCCGATAGACATAGAGAAATCTAAGGAGCTTAACTGTGTGAACGTACTTGAGGCCGCTGAGAATTTTAAACTTGATCTGGATAATCGAGTTTCTAAGATTTTGTCCAAAGTTGATAACTTAAAACAAAAAAATACGCGATTCTTCGATTCAGTAAAGCCCGCATGTGCTAATACCACTGCAAAGAATCAATCATTGATTGAACAATTGAATCGAAAGTCGGTGGAAATATCTAGAGGGAACAAATTTGTGATAAGAATCTGGTTTTGGCTGAGTTAAAGGAAACACTTTGTACTCTAAAAGGTAAGAATGTTGTGGATAACGCAGCCACTGTCTCAGCATCGTCCTCTAGTACAATCAAAAGGAACCTTATTGCCGTCACACCATTAAATAAGGGCCCTAGGACTAAACCATCTCAAACTTCGGTCACTAAAGATAAGGCGGAATCAAAACCAGCTTCTAATATTCCCGTGTTGCCTTCTACAGGAGTAAGCACCACTACTAAGGCTCAAAGATCTAAGCTTAAAAGAAACAAGAAGAATGATAGGATCTTTCCCCCATCTAGTAGTCAAGTGAAGAAGAAAGTAGAAGCCCATCCTAGGAATGTTATTTCTGTTTTGAATAAAAATAATCATGTAGCTAAACATAAAGGCTCTGCGGTTGTGCAGCGTTCTAAGCCTAGTGTGAATTCTAATTTGAAATGTTGGAATTTTAATGAATGTATGTTTTCTAGTCGTCATGATTCTTGCCTTATTGACCATGTGAATGAGATGTATGCCTGGAAAAATGGATTAGAATGGAAACCGACTGGGAAAGTGTTAACCCAAGTTGGTTGGATGTGGCGCCCCACTGGTAGAACTTTCACTATAGTAGGAAATACGTGCCCTTTGACTAGGATCACTCCCACTAAAGCGAAGAAAGCGTGCCCTTTAACTAGGAGTACTGTTAGCCCTATATTTTATATAGTCGAACAAGAATGTAATAGGTCATCTTAGTCGTTAAAAGGTCTTGTATTGTAATAGGTTAGTCGGGAAAACCGGGCTTAGACTTTAAGCTAATATTGTCTAAGTTAGGGGCGTAAGCCCAAGACTAAGCCAAGCCCGACCCAAGTCACAAACCCACGGCCCATGGAAAGCCCATTGGTTCGTGGGTATATAACCCTCTTTCACATGTGAAAGAGGGTGTTGGTTCATTTCATTAAACACATAGTTTTAGTGTAAACCTTCCACTTCTCTCTCTACTTTCTCTTTCTACTTTTCTTCTCTTTCTCTCTATAAGAATCTTGTGTTATGGATTAAAAGGGAACAACATTTGGTATCAAGAGCCTATAGTGGATAGGTGATTGAAGATTCGTGTGTTGTGTTCTTCATTTTTTCGTGCCTATTTTGATCCAAAAAACTCACGTACCAAAAATTTTCTTGTGTTTTTATGGCTTATTCTTGATACAAATCATCTACTTACTATTGGTAGTGATTTGGTATTGTTCTTTTGGTTAAAAACACAAAATTTTTGGGTGCTTGATTCATTTTTAGGCTAAAAATCACGAATTTGGTGTGTTCTAGTACTATCCGAGAAAAGGGGTATTTTGATTCCTTGGTACGATCTGACTTTGTGTTTGCATAAACCCTGGGGGTTTCTACTTGCGATCCATAGTCACGATCTAAGACTACGATCTAACTGCGATCACTAGTACGATCCAAAGTACGATCCAGACTACGATTGCTTAGTACGATTGCTTAGTACGATCACAACACGATCTGGGAGTACGATCTAGCAGAGTACGATCACGGCTTCGATCAGGTTACGATCACTCAGTACGATCTATAGTGCGATCCCTCACTGCGATCACTCATCACGATCATAGAGTACGATCACCAAGTACGATCAGAGTACGATCCTACTGCGATCTTGGAGTACGATCATAGTGCGATCAGACCACGATCATAGAGTACGATCAGAGTGCGATCAGACCACGATCATAGAGTACGATCATAGTGCGATCAGAGTGCGATCTAAGAGTGCGATGGGTCACATTGCGATGGACAGATAAATTTTGTTTGAGCAATTTTTAGATTTAGCCACTATCTAGACTAGTCTCGGAACATAGTTTACACGAAGATTAGAAAAAAAAAAAAAGTTAAAAAATTTTAGGTCAAGTAAATTCAAATTTTTTCCCTACTAGTTTTTGGCTATTTCTAACTCAATTTCAAAATTTGGCGATACAAAATTTTTCGGCTTACCGTTTTGTCGGACTGAGGAATTTATTGTCGGACTGAAGATTCTCGGAACTCTACGAAATTTCAACCACACCTCATCACAAAAAATCCACTAAGATCTGCAATTCATTCACAAGTATTCACAATGTCTAACAACAACATCAACATTGCAACTGCTAATCAAATTCGTTTGGAACAAGGTGGCAACGGTAATCCACTTGTGCTCACTGCCGGTTGTTACATTCAATGGAGATCTCGTTTTCTCAGATTTCTCGACGGAAAAGAAAACCGAACTGATCTTCGTCACTGCCTTGAGAATCCACCTCCAGTTTTTGAATTCAGACCAATTACCACACAGGCAGAGGATGGTACTTCATCAACTATACGAGCTATGGAGGATTTTGACACATGTTCTGCTGAGAAAAAGAAACTCCTCCAAGCTGAAGCTGATGCTGTAAATTTCATACTCACTGGAATTGATAACGATATCTATTCCACAGTTGATGCATGTCCTAATGCTATGGAAATGTGGAATGCAATTCATCGATTGAAGCAAGGTGAGTCAATCAATGTTCAAGATCTCGAGACTAATCTACTTTGGGAGTTTGGAAAATTCACATCGGAAGATGGTGAATCCATTGACTCATATTACTCGAGATTCTACAAAATGATGAATGAGCTTGTCAGAAATCAGTGCACCATCTCCAATCATCATGCCAATGTTCAGTTTCTACTTCAACTCAAACCGGAATGGCAAAGGTTTGTGACGTTGGTCAAACAAAGGGAGGATATCAAGACTATATCTTACCACAAACTTTATGACATATTGAAACAACATCAGAATGAAGTGAATGAACTTAGGGCTGAAAAGGCAGAACGATCTGCGAACTCTATTGCTTTTGTGGCTGCTACTTCAACAAAACCCGTTCCCCGTCAACAACCACCTATTCATTCCTCAAAGTCATCTAGCTCATCTATCAAACCTCCAACTGCTGCTAAACACAAAGCAAAAGAAATTGTCCCCACTCCACCTCCAAAGTATGACACCGAGTCAGATGGAGACAGTGATGATGAACAAACTTCAAGGGGCAAGAAGATTGAAGAACTCATGTCTTTACTCACCACAACTTATAAGAAAATCTACAAACCTACCAACAACAACCTCAGATCATCATCCAATGCTAGATATAAGGAAGTTGATCATGCACCTAGGTATGATCGTGATGCTAGGTATGATAATCAGAGGATGCTGAATCAAGTTGGGGCTAGAGATACTGTAGGCACTCCGGTTGTGCAGAAGACTGGGATTCAATGCTTCAACTGCAAGGGATTTGGGTACATGGCAAGGGAATGCAAGAAGCCAAAACGGGTTAAGGACTTAGGGTATCACAAGGAAAAGATGCTGCTGTGTAAGAAAGAAGAAGCAGGAATTCCACTCACAGCAGATGAAGTTGACTGGCGTGATGACACTGATGATGAAGCCGATGATCAAGAGTTGGAGGCACATTATGTGTACATGGCAAAGATTCAAGAAGTGATCCCAGAGACTGATGATACTTCTGGACCCATCTATGATTCTGAGCCACTTGAAAAGGTACCATCACATGATAACTATAATGTGTTTGCTAATGAACGACGGCACCCTGAGCAACCCGAAAGCATCAATGACACATATGTAATGGACACAGAGGATAGCAATATCTCTACGGATTCACAACATATGTATAATGATGACGAAAAGGCTGTTCAGGATACTAACTCGGATGAGGACCGTGATTTGCTTGCGTCTATTATTGACTCTTTAAAACGTGAAATTGATGAAAACAAAGAAGCTAATAAACGTTTGAAGCAAGCAAACGCATCCTTAGCTGAGGAGATAGACAGGCTTAAAGAGTGTGATTATGTAAAAGAAGCTGATCGACGGGTTGCAATAGCTAATGGTTTGGTATATGAACGTAAGGTGCTCAACGAACAATATTGTTCTGAAGTAACACACAAAATTCATATGTCAAAACAAAAGATATCGGAACTTGAAGAACAACTGCTGCTACATAAACTCCAAATTACTGAATTAGAGTCGGTTAACAAAGAACAAACTGAGCTTTATAAAACTCGTGAAGAAAAGGATATTGAAAAAATTCTTGCTTTGGAAAAGAGATTCGACACGTTAAACAACATTGTTTACAAAACGGGTCAGTCTATTCAAACTATGAATATGCTCAATAGAAATATGAAAACGAGTTTTGTCAAGCCTGAATATCTCAAGAAAGTTCAAAGTACCAAGCCTGCTCTTTATGATATCGGTTGCTATGTTGATAATCTTGCTCTTATGCTTTCCCCTGACTGTGACGAAATCATTCGTCAACAAGAAGAAAGTCGATCGAACTTAAGTGATTTGATAAACCTTTCTGATTCCAACAATCATATTAAGTTTGTCCCTCAAAAAGAACTTTCAAAAGAACAAAAGATGTATAATAGTGTTCCACCACCAAGTGATGAACCACAAAAGAAAGTTTCTGTAAAAAGGAGTTTCAAAAAGCAATCAATTTTGTTAGAAAAGCGAATTTTGGATGAAAAACGTAAATGGGATGAGAAAAGCAAAAGTGTTCAGCAATTTGAGTTTATAAAACAAGGGGTTTTAAATCTGTACAAAGGTGTCGTCGACTATGAAAAAGTTTCTAGGGATACCATTTGGAATATTAAACCTAACCCACAAGTAGAAGTCGTCATTCAACAATGCATTGTTCCAACCATTGATGATCTTTCAAAAAATGTGGAAAAGTTTTATAATGCTCTCACTGAGGAAATGTTAACTGATTTAAGCTATGTCAAATCTCTTGAAGATGAAGTTGATTTTCTTCAAATTAAATTAAAGACACAAGAACACCAACTTTCTAACGAAATTGATCGACTTTCTAAGGAATACTTTTATGCTGACCATATGAATGCTATACTTGGTGTGTATACCGATCTTGATCAATATTGTCATGTAGCATGTCTAGTGTCAGAATCGGACGCGAAATGTCACAATCTTGAAGTAGAACTTTCGAAACAAATTCAGTCATATAACAAACTTTCGAAAAGTTTTTCTCAACTTGAGAAACACTCCATTTCTCTTGAACTTGCTTTACAAAAAGGTGAAAAATCTCATAATCATAAGAAGTGTCAAGAAATGTCAGCTTCTTCGTTTCGTCTACTGAATGAAAAAGATTTCGAAATAAATGATTTGAAAGCTCAGCTAAAAGAAAGGGACATTGCCATAAGTGAGTTACAGAAACTCATTAAGAAAATCAAAGGAAAGTCTGTTTTGGGTAAACCATCCGCCGTTCGTCAACCGAATGCGGTTAAATGCCCTAAATCATCTATTTTAGGACAATCCCCACAGACTTTGCCTAAGCTAGGAAATGATAAGAGTACAAATGTGATAGCACCAGGAATGTATAAGATGAACACTAATCCCACTCAAACTGGAACATCGCGGTTACCTGAGAATATTAAGAAAACTAATCAACGTGTGTCTTCTTCTACAGGAGTAATCCCCACTACTAGCGTTAGCGGACCACAGCTTAAGAGCGATAGAATGCACGATAAGGTCATGCCTAACAATAGTCAAGGAAAGAAGTTGGAAATAGAAGACCACTGTAGGAATTTTAAGTTTTCTAAGAATAAAACGTCTGTAACTGCATGTAATGACAGTTTAAATGCTAAGACCTCGAATGTTGAATTTGTTTGTGTTGAATGTGGCAAATGTGTTCGTACTTTCAATCATGATGCTTGTGCTCTTAATTATAATGGCGTGAATACTAGAACTAGGAAGCCTATTCGTATGCCCACTAGTACTAGTAAACCCACAAGAACTTTGAACCAATCCACTGAGCAACCACTTAAGAAACTAAGTGCGTTAGAATCCACTACTCTACGTAAACAAAGCAGGTTAAAGAAGCTTTATGATTAGGACATGTACACGGGGGCATTCAAGATTGACACCACCCGGATACAAATGGGTACCTAAGACAACCCCCATTCTAATTGGGTCTATGAATGTTAGCTTGCCTTTAGAATCTAGGTCCACTACTATTTTGGAACCCGTTTCTATCAAGGGCTCCCATTTGTCAAATGCTACATTGTCTTCTAATTCTTCTGCAGCTCGTCAAAATCATCCTATTCATAATGGACTCCGGGTGCACAAAGCACATGACGGGAAATCTCAAGCTTCTCATTAACTTCGTGGAGAAGTTTCTGGGTACGGTACGGTTTGGAAATGATCAATTTGCACCGATACTCGGATATGGAGACTTGGTTCAAGGGAATATCATTATAAAACGGGTTTATTACGTCGAGGGACTGAATCACAATTTATTCTCGGTTGGTCAATTTTGTGATGCGGATTTGGAAGTGGCTTTTCGAAAATCTACTTGCTATGTTAGAGACTACGATGGGAATGACCTTCTTACAGGTTCTCGTGGTTCTGATCTCTACACAGTAACTCTTCAAGACACATCATCAACAAATCCAATTTGCTTAATGGCTAAAGCCTCATCATCTCAAGCATGGTTATGGCATCAACGATTGTCACATCTCAACTTTGACACCATCAACCTGCTTTCTAAGAATGATATTGTGACCGGTCTTCCAAAGTTAAAATTCGTCAAAGACCATCTTTGTTCTTCTTGTGAGTTGGGGAAAGCAAAACGGAAGTCTTTCAAATCAAAGACTACCCCAAGCTCAAAAGGACGATTGGAACTTCTACACATGGATTTATGTGGTCCCATGCGTGTAGAGAGTATTAACGGGAAAAAGTATATTCTCGTGATTGTTGATGATTACTCTAGATACACATGGACTTTCTTCTTAAGGTCCAAAGATGAAACACCAGAGATTCTCAAAAACTTTCTCAAGATGATTCAACGCAATCTTCAAGCTCAAGTCTTAACCGTAAGAACGGATAGGGGTACTGAATTTTTGAACAAGAACTTGCAATCTTACTTTCAAGAAGAAGGCATCGAACATCAAACGTCTATTGCTCGAACTCCTGAACAAAACGGCGTTGTCGAAAGAAGGAACCGTACCTTGGTTGAGGCTACTTGAACAATGCTTTCTGCTTCAAAATTACCGCTATTCTTCTCGGCTGAAGCAATTGCAACTGCCTGTTATACTCAGAATTGTTCTCTCGTTATCCCTAGACATGAAAAGACACCTTACCACATCATCAATGACAGGAAACCTACTGTCAAATTCTTTCACGTATTTGGATCTTTATGCTACATTCTTAAAGACGGTGAGAATCTCGACAAGATGAAAGAAAAAGGCGATGCATGTATTTTTGTGGGGTATGCGACATTGTCGAAAGGATATCGGGTCTATAACAAGAGAACAAAGATTATTGTCGAAACAATTCATGTGAACTTTGACGAATTGCCACTAATGGTACTTGATCACAACAGCTCAAGTCCCGCACCTCAATGTCCAGCAATGGCACCTACACACAACAGTGTACGTCCCGTGCAAGAATGTCAAGAAAATACTCCTACAGCAGACTCGACGGATACGACACAAATGAATGAGTTGGTTGATTTATATGATCCAATGTTTGATGAATATTACTATGGAAACAATCAAGTTGTGTCAAAGCCTTCCGCTGTCAACACTGCTGATACACCCGAACAAAGTCAACAAGACACAACTGCATCTACTTCAGCAACCGTTGCTCAAGAGACAATTCCAGTGGATATTCAACAAACTCAAGAAACTGTCATACAACCAACATCATTAACCGTCAATGCTGAAGGAGGAAACAACAATCAAGCAGTCGATGCACAACCTGACGATGAAGAATTTATCAATCCGTTCGGTACATCGGTACACGAAGTCGGAGAGTCTTTTACTCAACATGTTGATCCGTCCAACATGCATACATTCTACCAACCATATCCATCCACTCACCATTGGACACGTGATCATCCATTGGTGCAAGTCATTGGAAATCCTTCACAACCGGTTCGAACACGCAGACAACTCGAAACCGATGGCGATATGTGTATGTATGCACTCACCGTGAGTTCAACTGTACCTACAAACATCAAACAAGCCATGACTGATCATGCGTGGATTGAATCAATGCAAGACGAAATTCATCAGTTTGAACGCTTAAATGTTTGGGAACTTGTTGACCGACCCTATGGAATGTCAATTTTAGATTTCAAATGGATCTGGAAAAACAAACTGGATGAAGAACAAACCATCATTAAAAACAAATCTCGTCTTGTGGTTAAGGGATACCGTCAACAAGAAGGCATAGACTACGATGAATCATTCGCTCCAGTCGCTCGTTTGGAAGCAGTCAGGATATTCCTTGCTTATGCTGCACATAAGGGCTTCACGGTTTTTCAGATGGACGTTAAAACTGCTTTTCTAAACGGTCATTTGAAGGAAGAAGTGTATGTAAATCAGCCGGAAGGATTCATCGATCCTCATCATCCTGACAAAGTCTATTGTCTCAATAAGGCTGTATATGGACTTAAACAAGCTCCAAGGGCATGGTACGAAGAACTATCCAACTTCTTGGTTTCCAAAGGATTCTCCAAAGGTTCTATTGATCCTACTCTCTTTATTAATATATATGGGGATGACATACTGCTGGTGCAAGTTTATGTTGATGACAT
This sequence comes from Glebionis coronaria, assembly GCA_025667525.1. Taxonomy (NCBI): domain Eukaryota; kingdom Viridiplantae; phylum Streptophyta; class Magnoliopsida; order Asterales; family Asteraceae; genus Glebionis; species Glebionis coronaria. The sequence goes on along the minus strand of CM046877.1, from coordinate 246,813,019 downwards.
TATTTTTGGTTCTACGAACCCAAAACTTTCAAAACGTTTTGAAAAATTAATGCACAGCAGATTTGAAATGTCAATGATGGGGGAGCTAAAATTCTTTTTAGGCCTTCAGATTCATCAATCCCCACGTGGTATCTTTATAAACCAAGCTAAGTATGCTCAAGAGATACTTAAAAAGCATGGCATGACCACATGTGCTCGCGTTGGTACACCATTATCGACCACATCCCTAGACGCTGACTTGTACTCATATCCCGTAGATCAAACGCGATATCGCAGTATGATCGGGTCACTTATGTACCTTACAGCCAGCAGGCCTGATATTCATCATGCCACATGTTATTGTGCACGATATCAAGCCAGACCTACTCAAAAGCACCTCAAAGAGGTTAAACGGATCTTTCGGTACCTTAAGAATACCATTCACATGGGACTCTGGTATCCGAGGGAAACCGGTTTTCATCTAACAGCTTTTTCAGATTCTGATCACGCAGGTTGTCTTGATAGTCGAAAAAGCACTTCTGGTAGCATACAATTTCTAGGGGAAGACAAGCTAGTCAGCTGGTCGTGAAAGAAGCAGGATTGCACCTCACTCTCATCAGCTGAAGCAGAATATGTGGCTCTATCCGCGTGTTGTGCTCAAGTCCTCTGGATGAGAACTCAACTCACGGATTATGGCTTCCACTTTGATAAAATACCTATGTATTGTGACTTAAAGTCGGCCATAGCCATATCTTGCAATCTGGTTCAGCACTCCCGCACCAAGCACATCGACGTCAGATATCACTTCATCAAGGAACAAGTAGAACGTGGCATCGTGGAATTATACTTTGTCAGAACTGAGTACCAGCTGGCAGACTTGTTTACAAAAGCTCTATCGAAAGATAGGTTTGCGTATCTCGTTGGCCGTCTTGGTATGAAGTATATGACTCCAGAAGACTTGGAGGTTTTGGCAAATGAAGCTGCTTGATATTCTCTCATAATGACTTCTAGGCGCATCACAGCTTAGAACTCGGACCTCAACTAAGGAAAGTTTATCTCGGACGATAACTTATCCTTCTCAACGAGAAATTCATGTTTCTCGGTCATGAGCTTCCTATAAAAACATTCAAAGTTTTTAAGTTCATGAAAAATGATTTCTAAGTAAATGTCAACTTAGACCTCAAACTTCAACTTAAGGAAAGTTTATCACGGATGATAACTTATCCTTCACAACGGGAAATTTATTTTTCTCGGTCATGAGCTAGTCACAAAACAATCAAAGTTTTGAGCTCATGAAAAACGGACCCGAAAGGGGAGTGTACGTTTCAGTGCGCTTTCCCTAAGCAATAGAAGAGAAGTCTTCTATCCTGATTATTTTAAAACCGTTGAACACAATTTTTCAAGAATTTCTCAAAAGGTTTTTCTAAATCTTTCATAATTGTGTGTTCAACACTCCTTCCTCATAAGTGGTTTTTATATCTCAAAATTGTCATATGTTATTTTGATCAATTTTTTGAGGGGGAGCGTTTTAAAATCAAGCCTTTTAATGTTGTTGGGTACATCTCTAAAATTGTCATATTTTATGTATCCAACACATTCCGAAAATCATATTAAATCTGTCATATATTATCGGTAAAGGCATCTCAACTCCGTACCTCAACATATTTTGTGGTGTCGTTTTTCTAAAATTTTGTCAAATTTTGTCTCAAGACACACATATATTGTTGAGGGGGAGCGACCCGACTGAAAATGTTCCATGATTCATGCGTGCACACATGTTTCTCTCCCAATCGGTTTTCAGAAATTGTCATATTTTAATCAATTAGTATCTCTAATATGATGTTTTTATATTAGAGATAGGGGGAGAAAATGTGATTAAAATGTAATATATCGCAACATGTGATCTTAAAGACTCAAGTGCAACTCTTTCTTTCACATGCCAAACTATTTCGTATATCGATGCATGTGTGTAGGGGGAGCTTTTCGAAAAGATAAAACTTTCAAAGTGTTAAAAGTTTTGATTTTTATCAAGCACTTTGAATGGTTTTCAATGGTTTTAATGGTTACGATCTATACCCAAAACAACCTACTATCCACGACGGAAAGATGGAGTCAAAAGGTGGTTTAGGATAGGAAACTAAGTCCTATGATCCAACCAGAACCGGAGGGATCTACCCAAGGACATTCCATAGCTAGAAATAGTTGTCCTTAGGAAAGATGGAGTGGAATGAAGCTGAATGCGGACCAAGTACTTAAGTTAGCACTGGAACAATCACAACAAGGTGCTAATGATGACGTATCGGTAAGCATTGAAGGAGTTGAATATTCTATGCAACTTAGGCAGAAACCGGGTCAATACATCTATTGAAGACAAGTCATCATAGACCCAGTGATGCAATGCACAACCCTTCCCAGCCATTCGAGTTTCTCTCAAAAGAAACTTGTCTCATTGTCACGGAGATCAACACGTATCTATTGACTTTCTCACTCCGAGTCAGTTAATATTGAAAAGGTGGCAGTTTGCTCCAGCCTCCGATTACCAAAATGCACTTATTGAGTCTAGAGCCAATCGAGATCTATCTATCATCTCATTAGGACACAATCGAGTCCTACGCATTATCCTTGTGATATTGCCAGAACATCTGAGTGATATGATTCACAATGAAGATGGAAATCCTGCTTGAGCCAACATCAAACAAGCTCATGGTAGGTAACTTGTGCGATTCTACACGAATCAAACTTGTGAGAACTGAAAAGCAACTAAGTTTGGATTCTTAATTGATTCAAACTTGATTCCAGGTTTCTTCGAAAAATCCATGTGATCTTGCCAGAACATTCAGAGTGACACTCATTAGTGTTCACAGTGACGAATGGAAATCCTTCCAGTGTCAACATCAAACAGCACTGTGGTAGGTAACTCGCAAGATTCTCTATGAATCAAGCTTGTAACAAACTGGAAAGCAACAATGGTGCGATTCTTTTAGAATCAAACTTGTTCCAGGAAATCTGAATTGACGACTCTAATCAGACGGATAATTTATCCTTATGATTCACTCTTTACGTTCGCAGTCTGCTTTGAGACGGTCGAGTAAAGAGAACTGGCTTCTACCGCCGGGAAACCCTGTCAAGGAGGTTCTAAATCGAATCTACCTGATCACAGGTACGTTATTTAATACCGTTTAACGGTCTTCACCGACCGGAGGTAAAACGCTACCGAGTTAGGGTGAAATGTTCAAAGCCATTTCATCCGTGTCTATATATGTTGCTGCATATCAAGAAGGTGGTGTAGCTGTGCAACCGATGTCGATTCAGAAGTCACAAGAGCACAAGATGCCGATAATCAAGATACCTAAGAATGTAAGAATGTAATAGGTCATCTTAGTCACAAGGAGTACAGATGAAGATCTCAAGCACTCAAAGTCAAATGACAAAGGCTCAAGATAAAGATCACGAAAGCATGAAGGAACAAAGCTGTTACAAACAAGATCAAGACCAAGATACAAGACCAAAGCAGGAAGATCTCCTCTACAAGAATGTATTCACTCAATCATCTTATGCTTTTTAAGCTTTTTTAGATGACCGATACATTGGGGGAGATTGTTATCCCTATATTTTATATAGTCGAACAAGAATGTAATAGGTCATCTTAGTCGTTAAAAGGTCTTGTATTGTATTAGGTTAGTCGGGAAAACCGGGCTTGGACTTTAAGCTAATATTGTCTAAGTTAGGGGCGTAAGCCCAAGACTAAGCCAAGCCCGGCCCAAGTCACAAACCCATGGCCCATGGAAAGCCCATTGGTTCGTGGGTATATAACCCTCTTTCACATGTGAAAGAGGGTGTTGGTTCATTTCATTAAACACATAGTTTTAGTGTAAACCTTCCACTTCTCTCTCTACTTTCTCTTTCTACTTTTCTTCTCTTTCTCTCTCTAAGAATCTTGTGTTATGGATTAAAAGGGAACAACAAGTACCAAGGCTACCAAAACACAAGCGTGTCCTTTAACTAGGAACACTGACACTACTGTAGGAAGCAAGTGCCCTTTCAATAGGTCTACTCCCACTGTAGTGCCCGCGAATAATCCAAAACCTAAGAAAGTTGGAACAGTAAAACCTGTTAGTGCTAAAACTCACATTAGAAAACGTAGGAAATCTAAGGGTCTCAAAAATGTTAGTAATTCTGATAATTCTATATATGTATCTGCTAACACTCCGGAACCAATAGTTTCCAATGCATTGTCTACTATTGTTATTGAAAACAGGTGGTCCAAATTGTTCTCTGGTATTTGGACTCTGGTTGCTCCAAGCATATGACCGGAGATCGCTCTCAACTCAGAAATTTCGTCAGCAAGTTTCTTGGTACGGTTCGATTTAGAAATGATCATATTGCAAAGATAATGGGTTATGGTGGATATCATATAGGGAATGTTATAGTTTCAAGAGTGTATTATGTGGAAGGTCTCGGTCACAACTTATTTTCTGTGGGACAATTTTGTGATGCAAACCTAGAAGTTGCTTTTCGAGAGCATACCTGCTTCATTCGTAATTTGGAAGGGGTTGATTTATTGAAAGGTACTCGAGGGAATAATTTGTATACTTCGTCTCTACAAGACATGATGGCCGCTTCTCCCGTATGTCTTCTCTCCAAAGCATCGAAGACTAAGTCATGGATATGGCATCGACGGTTATCTCATCTTAACTTTGACGCTATTAATCATTTGGCGAAAAACGAACTTGTTCGTGGTCTTCCTAAACTTTTATTTCACAAGAATCATTTGTGTTCCGCGTGTACAATGGGGAAAAGCACTAAGAAATCGTACAAACCCAAGATAGAAGACACCAACCAAGAGAAACTTTATCTGTTGCATATGGATCTTTGTGGACCAATGCGTGTTGTAAGTCTTAGTGGCAAAAAGTACATCCTCGTAATTGTCGATGATTACTCTCGGTTTACATGGGTGAAATTTCTTACAACAAAAAATGAGGCACCTAAATTCATCATCGGATTTCTCAAGATGATTCAAGTGCGTCTCAACACTACTTTCTGACGCATTCGTACAGATAATGGAACCGAATTTGTGAATCAAATTTTGCGTGATTATTATGAAGAAGTTGGCATTTCTCATGAAACATCCGTTGCTCGCACTCCACAACAAAACGGTGTCGTTGAAAGGCGAAATCGCACACTTATGGAAGCTGCTCGAACGATGTTAATTTACGCAAAGGCTCCATTGTTTTTATGGGCAGAAGCAGTATCTACAGCAGTGTACACCCAAAACCGGTCACTAATTCGTAAACGCCATGGTAAAACACCATATGAGCTTCTCCATGGAAAAGTACCAGATTTATCATATCTTCATGTATTTGGTTCTCTTTGCTATCCAAATAATGATGGTGACAATTTGGGAAAACTTCAACCAAAGGCTGATATTGGTATTTTCATTGGTTACGCACCCGCAAAGAAGGCATACCGAATCTACACTCGTAAGTCTCGTAAGATCCTCGAAACTATGAATGTTGATTTTGATGAGCTGACAGCAATGGCTTCTGAGCAAAGCAGCTATGACCCGCACTTCATGAAATGGGACCCAGTAACATTAGTTCTGGTCTTGTCCCAAATAACCCTACTTCATCATCATTTAAACCACCTTCTAGGACTGAATGGGATACGTTGTTTCAACCGTTCTTTGATGAATTCTTTACTCCTCCAAATATGTTTGCTCCAAAACCTGAGGTAATAGCTCCAGTAACCGAAGTTGTCGCTCCAGCAACCGAAGCACAATCTGATACGTCTGCACCTACAATTGGTCTAGATATTCCATCAACAAGTAATTCTCAACCAACACCTGTTTCAACTACCCATGTCATGCCTATTGATGATGAAGAGGATGATGATGATGATCACTATTTGGAATTCGCTCAAATGCGTGAACTTCCATTCTTTGGTGTACCAATTCCCGACCCTAATCAAGCCGGGTCGTCCACCTCAGAGGAAGCTCCTACTACAGTTTACTCCAATCCACGGATTCGTGAACATGACAGCAAGTAGACAAAGGATCATCCTATAGACTCTATTATTGGTGACCCTAATCGTCCGGTATCCACACGAAGTCAGCTACAAGAAAATGCAATGTTTTGTCATTTTGATGCTTTCCTCACTGAAGTTGAACCTAAGACATGGCAACAAGCTTTTACTCAATCCTGTTGGATAGAAGCTATGCAAGAAGAACTTAACGAATTCATACGTCTTGAAGTTTGGGAACTTGTCTCATGCCCGGATCAACTGCAGTTACTCACTCTAAAATGGGTTTACAAGGTGAAACTCGATGAGTTAGGCGGAATATTGAAGAACAAAGCTCGACTAGTAGCACGTGGATACAAGCAATTATTGGGCATCGACTTTATGGAATCCTTTGCACCTGTTGCCCGTTTGGAAGCTATTAGACTATTCCTCGCTTATGCAGCCCACATGAATATGATCGTCTATCAGATGGATGTGAAGACGGCATTTCTTAATGGTGAAATCAAGGAAGAGGTCTATGTACAACAGCCGGATGGTTTTGTGAATCCTAATTATCCTAATCATGTGTACAAGCTTAAGAAGGCTCTCTATGGGTTGAAGCAAGCTCCACGCGCATGGTATGATCTATTGTCACAATTCCTCATTACGCAAGGCTTCGCTAAAGGCAAGGTGGATCCCACGCTATTCATTCAGAAACGAGGTAAATATATGATTATGGTACAAATATATGTTGATGATATTATATTTACAGCCACGACCCAAACCTTATCAGATGAGTTTGGGACACTCATGTCTTCCAAGTTTAAGATGTCAATGATGGGCAAGGTATCATTCTTCTTAGGTCTTCAGATATCTCAGAGTCCCAGAGGCATCTTTATCAATCAATCAAAGTATGCCCTTGAATCTCTTAAGAAATATAAGATGGAATCTTGTGACCCCGTGGATACTCCAATGGTGGAACGAACTAAGCTTGATGCAGATCCACATGGAGTTGTCGTTGATCCGACACTTTATCGTGGAATGATCGGTACTCTTCTGTATATCACAGCTAGTCGACCTGATCTTCAGTTTGCTATATGTATGTGTGCTCGGTATCAAACTTGACCTACTGAGTTACACTTGGCCACTGTGAAAAGGATCTTTCGATATCTTAAAGGAACCATTAATCGGGGACTTTGGTATTCGAAGGACTCTTCGATTGCACTTATGGCATATGTGGATGCGGATCACGCGGTTTGTCAAGATACAAGGCGTAGCACGAGTGGAACTTTGCAACTACTAGGAGATCGACTAATCAGTTGAGCATCGAAAAGGCAGAAAAGCGCTGCAATTTCAAGTACGGAAGCAGAATACATAGCTATTTCCGGTTGCTGTGCTCAAATTCTTTGGATGAGATCGCAATTAACCGACTATGGTCTAGGTTTCAACAAAATTCCGATGTACTGTGACAACAAGAGTGCAATTGCCCTATGCTGCAACAACGTTCAATTCTCCCGGTCGAAGCATATTGACATTCGCTACCACTTCATCAAGGAGCAAGTGGAAAATGGAGTGATCGAGCTTTACTTTGTCTGATCTGAGTATCAATTGGCGGATATTTTCACGAAGGCTTTAGATCGCGCTCGATTTGAATTTATGGCCGACAAGCTAGGAATGAGAACCTTCTCGCCTGAGACTCTAAAGGAACTGGCAGATGAAGCGAAAGAATAGTGGTGGTAAACTATTCTCCGTATCCTTGGTGATCATTTGTATATATTGTTTATATTTTTATCTACAAAAGGAAAATACAAAAATATAAAACCATATAAAAACCATAAAAATTGAAAAATCTAGAAAAATCCAAAAATATTTTTACTTTATTTTTCAAAGGCATGTCTTTTGGTACGATAATATTTACGGCCTTAGAAATGTTGATTAATATTGAAACGGCGCCATAAATAGAGTTCGTACAAAAGTTGTAAATATTTCATAAAACATGCCTATATGGTTTGTAGTTATTTCAGACTGCAACCCGGTTTTCATATTAAAGTCAAGTATTTCTCATGAAAGCTTTGGCTCACAACGAGAATTAATTTTCTCGGGCAAGGTTTACTTTAAAACCTTGTAAGGGATCAAGTTTACTTTATAACTTGGTCTAACACAAATCTATGTACGTTTCAGTGCATTTATTTGTTAAAACAAGAGAAGTCTTGTTTTTATGAAGCTATCATCTCTACAACCATAGCAATCTACAATTGGTCTCTACATACTCGACGATGCGACTACTCAACCGACGACTACAGCTCTTTCAATAGAACACGGGTCAACAATTGAGGGGGAGCAATTGTCAAGCATTCAGAATCTTCAATGCCAAACGTGCCAAGCTCACTAACTGGTGTCAAGACAACAATACCAATCGTACACGTGGTGTCAAGAGATGACTTCAGACGTGACGAGGCAACCAACATATGCTGACAAGAACCATTTGATCTTATCATATGATGTTCTCATCAATCAGGTCCAACCTTGTCAATTTTTTCTAATATGGTGAATATGTGATCATGTTACATATTGATATCATATCTCATACATTTGGTATCGTGAAGATAAAACGGACTTGCATTTTTCTTCCCAAAACCTTTGTTAAAACTTCATTAAATCAATTGATATTAAAAACATCGATTGGGTTAATATTTTTAATATGGGGGAGAAAATGTGATTTAATATGGGAAATTATCACAAATGGTTTGACTTAATGAGCTGGCTCATCCCGACATATGCGAAATGTTTTCGAATATCGTGGCATATGTTAAGGGGGAGCAAAGTGGATTTGCTATATCAAAATGGATTTTCATGGTGACATATACTTACCCAAAACCCATTTATTTCATGACGATGAAGATTGTGGTGACATAAGGATGGTAGGATAGGTTAAGTCCAATGATTCTTCTTAAACCGGAGGAATCTTCCCAAGGACATTCCATAACTAGAAATAGTAGTCCTTAAGAAAGATGGAGAAAGATTGTGAACGTAGCTGAATGCCGACCAAATACTTATGTTAGCACTGGAACAATCATAACAAGGTGCTAGTTATGACGTATTTGTAAGCATTGAAGGGGTTGAAGAATGAAAAAGAATTGTAAAGATAAAGGGTGTAAAGAAAGAAGACCTCCTTACAACCTTAGGCAGAAACCGGGTCAATACATATGCTATTGAGATCATTTTTAATGATTCTTGATATTGAAGATAGACATCATGGACCCAGTGATGCAATGTACAACCCATCTCAGCTAACTCAGATATCTCTTAAAAGATATTTGTTTTAATCACACGGAGACAACGCATTATCTATTGATTTATTCACTCCGAATAAATTGGTATTGAAAAGGTGGCACTCCTCTCCAGCCTCCGATCACTAAAATTCAAAATGCATGATTGAGTCTAGAGCCATTTGAGATCATCAAATATCTCATTAGGACACACTTTTATATTTCCTTGCTTCTCCACACACTGTGAAAAGTAAGAAAGATTTTAAGAGTCCTACGCAAAATCTTCATGATCTTGCCTGAACATCCGAGTAATACGAAAGTATTTACAATGAAGATGGAAATCCTTCTTGAGCGAATATCAAAAAGCTTATGGTAGGTGACTTGTGCGATTCTTTATGAATCAAACTTGTGATAACTGGAAAGCAACAGTGGTTTAATTCTTAGTTGAACTTAAACACGTTCCAGGCCTCTACGCAATATCTAAGTGATCTTTCCAGAACACTCAGAGTGATACCTTAGTGTTCACAGTGATGAGTGGAAATCCTTCTAGTGTTAACCTCAAACAACACTTGGTAGGTAACTTGCAAGATTTAATATGAATCAAGCTCGTGACAACTGGAAAGCAACGATGGTGCGATTCTTTAATGAATCAAACTTGTTCCAGGAATCAGAATTGACGGCTTCAATCATGCGGATAATTTTATCCAAATGATTCACTCTTTACGATTCGCAGTCAGCTTTGGACGGTCGAGTAAAGAGAACGGGTTTACCCGCGAAATCTTGTCAAGGAGATTTTTAATTAAATCTACCTGCCACAAGTACGATATTTTATATCGTCCAACGGTCTTCACCGACCGGAGGTAAAATGCTACCGAATTAGAATGAAATGTTCAAAGCCATTTCGTTCGTGTCTACTTATGTTGCGGCATTTGAAGACGGTGGCGTTGCGGGATCCAAGAAGAAGTCGTCCCCGCATGCTTATACTTTATGCACTTAATACCTCATCTAATTCAAGAAAGCCTAAAAGTTAAGTCTTCCACTGTATCGAACTCTGAAGCTTTCAAGAATTACTAAGGTATAAGTATGTGGGACATGGTGTCACGAGGAGGCGAAGATCACAAGTGATGGATGCACAAGATCAAGGCCAGAGATTAATGCTAAAGATTGATATCAAAGATCACATCAGCATGTTCACCAGAAAAGAAAAAGAAAAGAAAGACGAAGACTACGAGCTCAAGACAAGCATAGTATGCTAGGTTTATCTTATTATTGTAACTTGGGTAATGCCCTTGTTTGGAGTGACCTCCCTTAGGGGGAGATTGTTGGGAATACGTTTTACGTATTAAGAAGGATCGGTCACTCCAACAATAGTCCATGTAATAGCTCGTAGTTTAGTTACATATCTTTATTAAACAAACAAGGCCAAGCCTAGCCTACAACATGTGTAGGCCGGCCCAAATGTAAGCCCAAGCCCATCTTATGGGCTTGGTATATAAACCCTCTCCTTAGATGGAGAGGGTGTGTGGTTATTCATTTTTCACATAGAAAACATTAAGTTTCTCTCTCTAGAATTGTGTATAATCCACCATCTCTCTATCTCTTTCTCTCTCTAAAAACATAAGCAAGATTTACATTTATTACATAAACGTCACGTACAACGTGGGGATGAGCAAAGAAGATTCTTTTTGGTGTTTTTACTTTTTCAATTTTTTTTTGATTTTTGATTGTTTTTACTTTTTTTGGCTTTTGGAATTGTATTAAGTAGACAAAAAATCTACAAATCTCCTCCTTAATCAAATCTCTTGATTAAAGAAGCCTCAAGGAATGAAAACGATCACGTGAAGTGAACGCCTTCGATGACTTTAGAACGTTGGTGGAACACCAAAACGTTCAAGAGGGTTTAATCAAATAAAACCAAGAAAGTATATATGATACTTAATAATACTTTGGGCGACAAAACCCTCGATTAGCTCTCAAAATCAAATACTCACAAGCAAGCGGGGAAACGAGGCGACGCGAAGCACTTAACAGCCTTTTTCCTTAGGATATATTTTATAATATCCGCCTTATACCCACCTTATAATTTGTATTTTTCAAAATCGAGCTTCTCGAAAGTATTTATCTATTTTTGCCTTTTTTTCTTTGGTTTGAGATTCGAATACAATGATTGGGTAATGACCTCCCAAGTCAAGGTTGTGATTTCTCACGTATTTGGAGTACTTGTGTATTTATTGTTCTACGTATACAATATAGTAATAGTATTCACAAAAAAACGAAAGACCGATAATACGTATTAGTAGAGTGCTACTAATACAAATACTATTATGGTTAGTATAAAAACAACAATGTTCAAATCAAAACACAACACGCCTCCCCGGCAGCGGCGCCAAAATGATAGTTGTAAAAATACCACTTGTTTAGGAAAACAAGGGTAAAATAGGGTAAGCACGACGATTTAAGAAAACCGTGTGTAAATGACCCTAAAGTGAGTTCGTTCTCGAGGAGGCTAGTGCGTTGTGTTAAGAGATGATTAACTTTGTGATTATATTTGTGAGAAATAAAAATAGAAAGGGGATAAGAAGAGAATGACGGTTACGATGTCGTATTAAACTAAGACGAAAAAGGTGTACACGTAGAACCGTAAAAACCACTAAAATTAAAATTTTACCCTAAAAATTCCTAAAAATCACTAAAAATCCACAAAAATAATCTAAGAGTTTACAAAAAATCCAAACTTGCCAAAACCTTTTAATTAACTAAATAATGACTTTTTAATGCTAATTAAAGCCCTAAAAATCAATATTAACTATTAAAAAGTCCACAAGAAGATCTTAAAATTTGTAAACCTTTAAAACAACCTAACTTAATTTAAAACTATTTTTGAAAATTTTAAAATTAATAAAAACTATTTTAAAACAATTAAAAACTAGTAAAACTTAAAATAATTATAAAAATAAATCTACGGACAATGAAAATATTCTAAAAGTTTCAAAACTCCTAACTTTTTATATTTGAACAAGGAAAAATGAAAAAAGTAGAAAAAACTAACTTTCAATTTATAATAATAAAATAATATAAAAAATTCAAAGTTTATGAAAAAATTCTAAAAAATGACCAAAAATCTAGAAAAATGTAACTAAGACAGAAATGCAATCAAAAGTTTCCAAAACCTTTTTAATAATTTTATATTAATTTCTAAAGTTGGTTAAAAACCCTAAAATCATATAAAATCAAAATTAAGTTAGTTTGAAAACTTTAATTGATGTAAACCTCAAAAATACTATTAAAAACTTAAAAACTATTTTTCCAGATTTTTAAGACACTTTTTCCTATTTTTTTATTTACTTTCTAAAATTAAAACTTAAAATAATCCTAATAAATTAACTATTCACGTGAAAAATAAACTTCTTAAGCCAAAAAGTCTTAAACCTAATACAGAACCGAGGAAAAATGCTAACAAGTAAAAAGCTAAAGCAAATAAGCTACAAACAGCTTATTACTAAGCTGCTTGTTTGAATAAGCTACAAACCAATATACCTTAAATAATTAATGGTGCAAAAGGTTACCAGTCAAAGACCCTAGGGCAGATGGTAAACGCGTTTGTGTGTGAGAGGAGTGGCGCAGGTTCGAGTCCTGGCCACATCCTTTTTGTTAAAAACTTTTTTTTTAATTTATAACAATCAAATACAATAACTCACACTACTCTAAAACACAATCTATTATCAAAATAAGCTAGAATTAAACCAAGTGAAGCCAAAAATATGCCCAGATTAGTTTTGCTTGATGAACACAAAGAAAAACGTATCTTCACAAGTGAAGATATGAACAAGAGGGCTTGTTCTTGGTGGTTTGTTGGTCGTTTTGGCAAGACAAGGCACCCCCACAACTAGTTGGGTCGTGGGGAGTCACAATGAGCAAGAAAACTCTAAGTTAACACACAAAATCACATACACATGGCAATCAAGTAGCTGAAAGACAGAAACAAGCCCAAGGGCAATCTTGCTGATGCAATTGACCTATGGGTGAGATTCAATAGACTCAAACTTGCATAAAACCAATCCAAATTGCATACAAACTAAATACAATCCTAATTTAACCCAAATCCTATCAAAGTGCAAAGATCAAATGAAATATTACATTAAAAATTTAGGCATTTAAGGGCATACTGAATTTATCAAGTTTAAGCAACAATAAGAACATACAATTACCATGAAACCTAACCAAACTCCCAAGCAAAGATGAACATATACTACCACAGATAAATCAAGTATGTTTAGGCAATTTTCAAGCAAAAATTGTGTCACCAATTTCAGTTAAACCCTAGTCCCAAATAGGGGTGGAAATGAGCCGAGCCGAGCTCGAGCTCGCTAAAGCTCGAGCTCGGCTCGTTTAAGTTTTACAAAGCTCGAGCTCGAGCTCGGCTCGTTTCGAGCCTTAGTCTTTAGGCTCGAGCTCGGCTCGTGGTATTGTAGACAAGCTCGGGCTCGACTCGTTTATACGAATTTTCAATGTAAAAATAAAGGTTGGCTCGAACTCGGCTAGTAATATATATAAATTAAGCTCGTTAATAAGCTTGTTATTAAGCTCGTTAAAGAGCTCGTATATAAAACGTTAGGCTCGTTTAGGCTCGCGAGCCTAAACGAGCTTTGTACGTAAAGCTCGGGCTCGAGCGCGTTTAATAAACGAGGTCGAAATTAAGCTCGAGCTCAGGCTCGAGCTCGTTTAGGTTCGGCTCGTTCGAGCTTTTTACCGATCTGATCCCGAGCTTTTCACGAGCAGCTCGGCTCATTTCCACCCCTAGTCCCAAATACCCCTTAACTTACTGATAATGAATTTCAACAAACCAAAAGCTTTCAAAACTCAACCAAATTAATTCAAATCACTTCTATCATGCATAGAGAACCATTTAAAGCATAATCAAACAAGAAAAGATCAATGGAGAACAAGACTCACCAATATCACATAAAACTCAACCAAACTCACATAAACACAGCCAATTGGTTTAATGCTTGTTACCTGAGCTATTGCTTTCCAAGTGGGTGATTATTAGGCTTGTTTGAGCTTAAGAACAGTAGAGAGAGCCCGTTGTAGGAATCCAAAGTAGGACCCTAGGCTAATAATATCTTCAATTTTCTTCAAGTGGAATAAGTGAAATGCAATGATGAGATAAGAAGGACTTGTCTGATCTTTCTCACCTGCACAAAACACCAAAAGACCAACTAAAAGCTTCAAGTATCAAAGGCTACAAGCTTTTGGCTTGTAGCTTTAGATACAGTAAGTGTTAACACCAAATAAGACAATTAGCAAGAAGGCTTTCACCTCACAATGCTCTTTACCCAATCTTTATACCCACTGAATCTTGATATCTCCAAGATATCAGGGTTCAATGGTCATATAAAAGCACAAGTAAAACAGCTTATGTGGCTTATGAACCTATTTGCAAAACTAGAAAACGAATTTTCAGAAAAACTTAAGGCCTTCCTTTTTAAAAACTCAAAATACTCAACAATCAATTGTGGAACTCAACTTGCTTTTCTAACACACACCAACTTTTAAAACAATAAAAAGGAATTACAGATTTAAAACATACCAACTTTCATTAATTTTTAAAAAGGAATTACAAAATGTTGAAAAGCAAAAACTGGAACAAGAGTTGCATTCACATGCGAATGCCCTTTTTATACTAAATGATAGAACATTCTAGGGCTAAACAAAGTCCTAAACCCTAGCTATTGATTTTCCTGAAATGCCCTTGGTCTTCAAAATTTAAAATTTAAGTCCAATATGCCTCATGTGATTGTCCTTGTCAGAACAGATGGAATCTTCAATCTTGGACGTTCAAAACACCTTTGGGAACAAGTATAGCATGTGGGACGTTGATTTGGGTCAAGTTTTGGGGTTGGGGGAAAGTGACGTTGCAGGGGTCACATGGTGTGGTCTCATGATGAAAGTGATGGGTATTTTGGGGTGTGGGTTAGGATTAGGCTTAGGTTAATTAAGGTTCTGGAAGGTATCAAACAAAAACCCTTTGTTTTGTGTTTAATTGGGTCTGGGTTTAATTAGGGTTTAATAGGGATGAAAAAGGGGGTTTAATCCGTTTTTAGGTGGGATTAATTTTGAATTAGGTGTTATGGAGGGAAGGTTTATAAACTGATTATAAAAATCAGTTTTAAAAACATGAGTGGGGTGTGAGGTGGAAGGGTTGAGGGTTTTGATTGGGTGTTTGACTGGTCAAGGTGAGGTGTCGGCTTGGGAGTGGCTGGTGAGGGTTTGTGTGTCTTGGCGAAAATAGTCCCCCATCTCCCAATCATTTGTCACTTCTGTTTAAAACTTTGTCAATGCCCCTTTTACTCATAACAACTTTTATCAACTTGCTAAAAATGGCCCAGTATACTTTCAAACTTTGAATAAGGACTATTCATGCAATATTTGCATTCTTCAAGGGCTTATAATGTCATGTCTTGAAACTTTAGGACCAAACTTGTAATAATTGAGGTTTACAAGGGTCTAAAGTGACAAGTCTTCCAAAAGTGAGGGACCAATCTTGCCAATCTTCAAAACTTCAAGGTCTTCAAAGGAAATTCATGACTCGGGTCCGCTTCATTGTGCGGCTTCGTTTCCCGTGTTCGTTTTTTGCTTTTCTTGTGATCTTTTTGTCATTTCCTCAATATCCGTACCTTAAATACACAAGCAACAAACACAAGCATATATTTGGGTATTTTAATGATATTTAATGCGTTTTAAGCCCGTTTTGGACGATGAGACCATGTATAAAAGCTGTCTCATCACCAGCCAACCCGAATTAAGCCTAATTCGGGTCTAGCAAGGATCACCCAACTTTTGTATCAACAAGTTGGCGCCATCCGTGGGACCCATTACACTAAGCTAGAGCGAAATCTCATCTTGAGTTCTCAATGACGAAGGGGCATCCGCAAGGTAACCCCTGGAACACAAATCCTGGAAATCGGAAGTCCCAAGGGGAAGGGATACTCATTCCCAATCGATCCCCTAGCCACAAGCGGGCGGACCAAACAACCGGAGTGGTTTTCAGTCCATGGGTGTGACAAGCACGATCTCCATGACTCCGCCACCTACTTCGACCATGGACAATCCTGATCCAGGGAGTGCACCCAATCCCCCTAACAAGGAGCCGCGCAGACCATCGATCTAGGAAGAAGTAGAAGTCGAACCACTCAGCGAGGAAGATCTCACTCGAGTTCTCACACAGAACTTTGAGAGGATCGTCCCAGGGATTGCATCAAGGTTGAATCTAGGGAGGGACCTTGATTGGAGTAAAATACGACCTTTTAGGAAAAAGGCGTAAAAGCGGTAAGTATTAAACAAATGATTTTAGGAAAAATCAAGTGTTAATGACCCTTATGGTGTGAAAGTTCGTTTCCCAAGGAGGTATATGTGTGTGAAAAACTTTGTTAAATGTTTGTGATTAATGATTGGCTTAGAAGGGGGTGAGAAAAGAATGATGACGAAGACGTGAAAATTACTACTACAACGACAAAACGTAAAACCGTAAAAACTACAAAAATAAAAATTAATTCTAAAAATCACCAAAAATTCACCAAAAATCAAAATAAATAAACTAAGAGTTTACCAATGATCAAAACTTTTTCAAACCTTTTAAATAATTAAATAGTCAATTTTTAAATGCTAATTAAAGCCCTAAAAATCAAATAAATTATCAAAAAGCCCAAACTAAGATTTTTAATTGGTAAACCTCTAAAATGACCTAAAAAGATTAAAAACTATTTTTAGAAATTTTTAAATTAATAAAAACTATTTAAAATGATTTAAAAACGAATAAAACTTAAAATAATTATATAAATTAAACTAAAAGTGATAAAATGATTCTAAAAGTTGTAAAAATCCTATTTTAATGTATTAAAGCTAAGAAAATATAAAAGGTTGAAAAATGCAAAATTTGAAAAATAATAATAAAATAATATTATAATAATACAAAAATCCAAAAATTATAAAAAATTCTAAAAACTTGCAAACTAGATTATTTTAACCTAAATAAACAGAAAATCAAAGTGGAATGACCAGAATACCCCTATTGGGCCTCCAAATGGGCTAAAACCCAAAACAGTAAACCAAATGGGCTTAATGGGCCCAAAAAGTCAAACTTGGCCCAATTGACTTGGAAAAAGCCCTATCTGACTCAAAATTTAATTCTAAGAACAAAACTCTGAAGGCCCAAAAGCTAAATGTGAGCTTATCACAGCTTAATAAGCAAACAGCTTATCCTTACTTCCTCACCTAGCTACTCTAGGTTGGGGAGTAGGTCCTGGTGGGGAAGTTATAGATACGTTTCCATACTTTGTATCTGGAGTACTTCATTTAATTTAAGTTCTTTTTTCTCATTTGAATTTCTCAAAAAGTATTTATTTCATTGACATGTCCGAGACCATCTTAAATTATACGATCAAATTACTTTCTGGATTAGCATTACCTGCGGCTATCCAAATCATAGCCAGCTGGCGAGTCCATTAAGCAATAAGCTAATGCCATAAGCTCTAATTTGACACACAACCTTGTTTTGGGATGCTTAAGAGATCTGTCAAAAGAAATTTTGAAAAAGCCCACTCAATAAGCCAGAAATAAGCAAAGCAAAATTTCACTAAAAGACAAAATAGTCGTTTTTGAGAAATAAGGCACCTCAGGACTTGATTCAACTTGCAAAAGGTGACAAATGGACTCAATAAGCAAAATCAATCAACAAAATTCCAATAAGCAAAACCAATAAGCCAGAATAAGCCAATAAGCACTTATGAAAAAGTCAATTAAGTTGGTTTTCTAGTCAAAACTAAAAGTCAACCCACCAAATGCTCCAGTATGAACAAATGGGCCAAATAATGAGCACCTGTTAGGACCATTGTAATAGTTATATGTAATAGGTAGACTAGGAGGTATGTAGTTCCTCCTGGTCCTAGTCGTAGTAGGAGCAAGTCCTGCTCCTGGTCCTAGTCGAAGTCAAACTTTATTATTTACTTAATATTCTGTTAGGATATGCATGAGTTATATTAGGAGAAGATATGCATATCAGTTTTACACGTTTTCTTGAATGCTGTATTAGGGTTTCCTTGTAGTATAAAAGGAACTTTAGGCAGAAGGGTTAGATACACCTTCAAAAAACACATTATCAATATTAGAAATCCTTAGAAAGGATCAAGTCTTTATAATTATTCTGTTCTTCTTGATTATATTTATATCTTACATTCATATTGTGTATAGAGTCTCTTTGTGATTTGACTTGTGATTACAGAAGTCATTCACCGGTCCTGACAGGCTGCAAGATCTACATCTGGTAGACCCAACAAGTGGTATCAGAGCCTGGGAGGGTCTCTATACAAGAAGAATCAAGTTTTCTTTTTTACTGACATTTTTTTTTATCATGTCTGGATCAACTTCTACTCAAACAGGAGAAGACAGCTCTCCTAAAATTGTGCAACCTCAGCAGATCCTGGCTACGGTCTCTAACACGAATGGTAAATTCCCTCTTCTGAAAAAGGGCGAATATGATAACTGGGCAATGAAGATGGAATGGTGGATCACCAACACTGATCAAGATCTTTGGAAGATCATTCTGAATGGGAACAGCAGGAAGCTTATTGGACGCGACAAGAATGGTAATATTATCCTTCTTGACCCTAAATCTCATGAGGACATCATAGCTATTCAGAAGGAGGTAAAAGCAAAAACAATTTTGCTTCAATCTCTTCCTGAAGATCACATGGGTGACTTCTACCATTTGGATGATGCCAGAGAGATCTGGAATGGCATAAAAGCAAGATTCGGTGGGAATGAGGAGTCAAAGAAAATGCGAAGGTCCATGCTGAGAGATGAATTCACTGAATTCAAAATCTCAGAAACTGAAGGTCTGAATCAAGGGTACGATAGGTTCCAGAAGATTTTGAGCCAATTAAATCAACTTCGCTCAAAGCCTGATGATGGTGATATTAATGCAAGGTTTCTTAGAGCCTTACCCTACTCATGGAATCAGGTGGTGATCTCTCTCAAAGCCAAAGGTGGGCTTGACTATCTCAGCTTCGACGATTTGTTTCATAAGCTCAGAACTTTTGAACCTCATGTGAGAGGCTTTTCAAGCGACTCTTTTCCCACTCCTGCTAACTCGGCCTTTGTGAGTTCTATGGCATCCAGTCCTATGTCATATGCAAGTAGCCCAAGCAACATTGTGTCCTCTCAACACACTTTCCAGCATACTTCTGCTCCTGAACCTACTACCAAGTCTGGTAGTATGGTAAAAGTTGTTCTTCATTCTTTTGTAGCTGATGTTAGTGCTGAACAACAACTTGCTTTTGATGACTTCAAACAGGTCGATAAACTTGACCTGGATGAGATAGATCTTAAATGGCAGATGGCCATGCTTACTCTTAGGGTTCACAAGTTTGAGAAGAAAGCAGGAAGGAAATTCAATTTCAACCCTCGGGAGCCAGCAAGATTCGATAGAAGCAAGGTGCGGTGCTATAACTGCCAGCAACAGGGTCACTTTGCAAGGGAGTGCCCCAGTAAGAATGACCAGGAGAAGAGCAGGTACTCAGCTTTTAAAGTTCAGGAGGTAAAAGATGACAAGAAGGCATTGGTATCTGTTGACTCTATGGTCAACTGGAGTGATCATCAGGCTTCTACTCTGGAATCAACCGAGTCCTCGACTGATGTGTTTGCAATGATTGCTGGGAATCTCTCTGATGCGGAAAAGGCAGACGAATTTGCCCTTATGGGCATCTCACCTCAGGTACAACATTGTCCTCTTGGTTGTCATGATAAATACTCAGAATTGTTGTCCCAATTTAATGAAGTAAATGAACAAAATGATAACTATTTTTTGGAGGTTCAAGCCTATAAGGCTTCATTAAACACATTGGAACAACAAAAGAGGTGGTTACAAGATACTCAACGTGCGTATGAGGACAAAATCAGGATACTAAGCATTGATTTAGAAAACACGACAAATTTGCTTAAATATACAGAAACAGAAAGAGATGCTAGTATCAAAGAAAAAGAGGAGATGCAAGCTAAATTAGATGCTACAATGCTAAGATTTGAAAAATGGCAAAAGGCACCTAAAAATCTTTCAAAATTAATTGATAGTAGCATGTCTGGTAGAACTAAAAGAGGATTAGGATTTGAAAAATATATTGATTCAGAAGACGTATTTGATTTATCTTTTTCAAGTGTCTTTGATGCTGACAAAGAGGATGAGGGAAAACCTAGTTACAATAGGTTTAAACCAGCAGCTGACATGCATGTTGTCCCTCCTCCTCTCACTGGAACTTTTATGCCCACTTCAGGGTATAATGACTTGGATGGATCACAGATGCTTGAGTCCCCAACAAGTTCTACTAATACTAATGACTTTGTCTCATGTAATTTCAGTGACAAAGCCAGTGACTCTGCATCTAGTGGTTCACGTGAAGAGTCAAGACCTACAAGTTCCAAGTCGAATGATCATGCTGCTACTAGTGCTAGGAAGTGTAAAGAAAAAGTTGATGTCAAGTCAAGTGTGTCTGGTCCTTGTTTATTGAGTCCTAGGAAGAATGTTTTTCCTAGAAATGTGTGTAATAAAGTAGGCAGTATGAAACAATCTCATTCTAATAAAAGGTCTTTCAAAACATGTTTTGTTTGTGGCAGTTCTTTTCATCTAATTAAAGATTGTGATTATTATGACACACATGCATCTGTTAACCATGCTTCCTCTGCTCCTGGTACACCAGGAGCTGCTTCATATGCTACTAGAAGACTTACTCCTAATGCACCAACGTTTAATACTTCTAGAGTATCCTCTCTTTTAGCTTCTGATCATTGGAGAGATCGTGGATTCCAAACAACCAGTAATTATTTTCAAAACTTTAATCCAATCTATCCATATAATTTAGACCACACGTATTTTGGTTTGGGAAATTTGGGAACTGCTGTTAAGCCCTCAGAAGGGTGTTCTTGGTCAAATACTAATACCCATATGATGCATCGGCAACCAAGGAACAACGGTGGATCTCATCAATCTTCTTGGCACTCTTCTAATGATCCACAAGGCAGGCTCAAACCTGAAAAGGTTTGGGTCCCCTTAAGACACTAATTTTTGCATTTTTCTATCTTGTTGTTGTAGGTTACTCCATACCAGGATCCTAGTCTAGGCATTGTTGATAGTGGTTGCTCCAGGAGCATGACTGGCAATAAAAGTCTTCTCTCTAACTTTGTACCATTTTATGGAGGCAAGGTCTATTTTGGTGGGGGTGAAGGCAGAATCACTGGCAAAGGAACGATAAAGACTCCAAATCTTAATTTTGAGCAGGTCTACTATGTGGAAGAACTTCAACACTTCAACTTGATCTCGGTCTCTCAGATTTGTGACAAGAAGCAGTTTGTTCTCTTCACCGATACTGATGCACTTGTGCTTTCCAAAGATTTTCAGCTTCCGGATGACTCACAAGTTTTACTCAGAATCCCTAGAAGACACAATCTATATAGTATCAAGTTGAATGAAGTCAACCCTACTGGTCAACTAGCATGTCTGGTTGCAAAAGCCTCAGAAGATGAAGCCACTAAATGGCACCGAAGGATGGGGCATGTGAACTTCAAGACCATTCACAAACTTGCAAATCTGAATCTGGTCTCTGGTTTACCTCCCAAGACGTTTAGAAATGATATAAATTGTATTGCCTGCAGCAAAGGCAAACAGCACAAAGCATCCTTCAAGGCCATTACTGCTTTAAGTCTTATTACTGAACCATTACAGCTTCTACACATGGACTTATTTGGTCCTACTTCCATCAGAAGCATTGACCACAAGCAATTCTGTTTGGTGGTGACTGATGGTTATAGCAGGTTTACGTGGGTGTTCTTCATGGCTGCCAAGAGTGAGACCTACTCAATTCTTCGAGATTTTCTTACCTTGATAGAGAATCAGTTGTCCAAGAAAGTTAAACGTATTCGTTGCGACAATGGAACCGAGTTTAAAAATAGAGACCTCATCGCACTTTGCAATGCTAAGGGCATCAAAAGAGATTATAGTGCTGCTCGGACTCCTCAACAGAATGGTGTGGCAGAAAGAAAGAACCGGACACTAATAGAAGCAACAAGAACTATGCTTGCGGATTCTAAACTTCCGACCATGTTCTGGACAGAAGCTGTTAATACTGCAAGTTATGTTTTGAATAGGGTTTCTATTACCAATCCTCACAAGAAGACTCCTTATGAGCTGCTCACGGGCAAAGTTCCAAATATTGCTCATTTGAAGCCTTTTGGGTGTCCAGTCACCATTCTGAATACTAGTGACTATTTGGGGAAGTTTGATGGCAAGGCAGATGAAGGATGCATTATGGGATATTCCGCTCATTCTCGGGCGTATCGTGTCTACAATCTTCAAGCCAAACGGATAATTGAAACTATTAATCTCAGGTATTTTGAGGAGAAGTCAAACATCCAAGGCAAAGGTCCAGAATGGTATTTTGATCTTGATTATCTTAGTGATTCGTTAGGATATTTTCGTTTCAAAACTAACCATGATGCAGGACCACAAGTGTTTGCAACTTCTAGTACTGGTGTTCCTTCTAGTCTTTCTGATTCAGATGATGAGGATGACATTTTTGTGGTTCCATCCTATTCCACCACGGTTTCTCCCGCTCCTCCTCGTGATGCATCTCCATTGGATGTCCAGGATTCCCAAGCAGCTCTTGACACTCTTCTCAAACAACAACAAGAAGCTACTAAAGCAGCTGCTCAAGGTAGTTTTGAGTTTCCCTTGGTTGAGCCTACTGACAAAGTTGCTCCTGGTACTCCAGCTTCTGCTCCTAGTGCTAGCTTATCACCAACTGGTACTCCGGCTAGTGAGTCTGCTTCCAATACTCGCTTCTCCAGTCCCTCTGATTTAGGGAACCATGAAAATAAGTCCTCTACCAAGCTGGATGACATTCATAAACAACCAGTAGATGGGATTTTTCACAATGCTTCATATGATACTAACTTCGTTGGTGATCTCAATAACTTGGCACCAGAAGTGGAGGTTTCTTCCAATCCAGCTTTGCAATCACATAAAGATCATCCTACCACTCAAATTATAGGAGATCCAGGTTCTACTGTCAAGACACGCAGAATGCAGCAGAAGGCCTCGTCTGATCATCATGCTCTTGTGGGCTATATTGAAGATCAAAAGCGTAATAATCATACGGACTTTCAACACTGTTTGTTTGCTTGTTTTCTTTCACAGGTGGAACCTAGGTCTGTTTCTCATGCACTTGAGGATCAAAGTTGGGTGGAGGCTATGCAGGAGGAAATGCAGCAATTCTTGTTTCAGAATGTTTGGGTTCTGGTTGACTTACCAGATGGAAAGACAGCTATCAATACCAAATGGATTCTCAAAAACAAGAAGGATGCACGGGGAATTGTCGTCAGGAATAAAGCTAGGCTTGTAGCACAAGGACACACTCAAATTGAGGGTATTGACTATACTGAAGTCTTTGCGCCGGTTGCTAGGATCGAGGCCATTCGTCTGTTTTTGGCTTTTGCTTCTTATGTTGGCTTTACGGTGTTCCAGATGGATGTCAAGAGTGCATTTCTCTATGGCAAAATTGACGAGGAAGTGTATGTTACTCAACCTAAGGGGTTTGTAGATCCACTTCATCCCAAGAAAGTCTACAAGGTGGTCAAGGCTCTTTATGGGTTACATCAGGCTCCTAGAGCTTGGTATGAGCGTCTTTCAACTTTCTTGTTAAAGAATGGCTATAGAAGAGGTACTATTAACAAAACACTATTTCTTCGGCGGAGTTCCAAGGATATTATCCTTGTTCAGGTTTATGTGGACGACATTATCTTTGGTTCTACAAGGAAGGAATGGTGTGATGAGTTTGAACACTTGATGAAAGGCGAATTTCAGATGAGTGCCATGAGAGAACTGTCATTTTTCCTTGGTCTTCAGGTCAAGCAACAATCGGATGGGATTTTCATCAGTCAAGATAAATATGTTCATGAGATTCTTCAGAAGTTTGACATGGATCCTCTTAGACCAGCAGCAACTCCTTATGAAGTTGCTAAAATCAAACTTAAGAATGAGCCAGATCCCCCGGTAAATGTTCACATGTACAGGTCTATGATTGGCTCTCTCATGTATTTGACTGCATCACGTCCGGACATTATGTTTGCAGTAAGTGCTTGTTCTAGACACCAGGTGACTCCAACGGTTTCGAACTTAAATGCGGTAAAGAAGATTTTCAAGTATATCAAGGCTCAACCTAAATTGGGTCTATGGTATCCTAGAGAATCTCCCTTTGTTCTGGAAGCCTATAGTGATAGTGACTATGCTAGTGCTAATAATGATAGGAAGTCTACTACTGGTGGTTGTCAATTTTTGGGTCGTCGGCTTATTTCATGGCAATGTAAGAAACAGACAATCGTAGCTACTTCTTCAACAGAAGCTGAATACGTTGCGGCTGCTAGTTGTTGTGGACAAGTTTTATGGATCCAAAATCAGATGTTGGACTATGGTTTTAATTTTATGAATACCAAAATTTTTATTGACAATCAAAGCACTATCTGCATTGTGAAGAATCCTGTATTTCATCAACGGACGAAGCATATTGAGATTCGGCATCATTTTATACGCGATGCCAATGAGAAGAAGCTGATACAGGTTCTTAAAGTTCATACGGATGACAATGTTGCTGATTTGCTGACTAAAGCTTTTGATGGTCCTCGGTTTAACCACTTGGTGGTTCATATTGGGATGGTCAATCCTTGAGGTCTAGGATTGAGGGGAGGCAAAGCCTAAGGGGAGGCTTTGTGTACATATTAGATCAGTCTAACGTATTCATAGTATTTAACACCATAATTTCTTGGCTATGATGGTGTGTGGTGCTTCTGATGGAGGATTTTTGCTCTCTTCTGGTGGATATGGCCTTACATGACTGGCTTCTGGTCCTCTTTGGTCAGCTTCTAGTTATGCTTGGTTGCCTTCTGGTGGTTTAAAATCCTTCCATGTCTAGTGGTGTTTGGCTATTGGTACTGGTACTGGTCTGGGATACTGTTCATTCCTTTTGTCCTTTGTTAATCACGTTTTGCTCCTGGTCTGACCATTGTGTGCTTTGACTTTTGGTCAACGCTCCCAATACTGGTATTTACAAGTTTGAATTAAGCAAGTAAATTAGGGGTTGGTTATTATGTTAAAAAGGGCAAGTGGTTATTATGCCATTATGGTTTAATTTGAAAGGGCAACCCCCCATTAATAGGGGTCAATGAACAGTTACTACTTTCTTCATATATGGTCAACATACATCCTTGACTCACTCATTACAATTAACACACACACAAAAACCGCTTCTACTCTCTACATCCCAATCCCAATCCTTCTTCCATCAATTCATCAAGATCCATGGCTGCTCTTGCTTATCAACCTGCTCACAATCGTGTTGCTTATCTGGGTGATGGTCCAAATCGTGAACATTTTGCTGACATCTTGGATTTCATTGAAGCTTCTAACTTAAGGTTTGCATTTACTGTCTGTCCCACCATATATGATAGTGTGATACGTCAATTTTGGGCGTCTGCTCAGCTTGTGAATGTGGCTGGACGTCCACGTGCACTCCATGCTACCATAGATGGACGCGCATATGTGGTGACTGAAGCGTCTATTCGCTCTTCTCTTCATCTTCAGGATGAGGGGGGTGTTGAATCAATCCCCAATTCAGAAGTCTTGGAGGGAATGGCTGCCATAGGTTATGAACATGGGGGGAAGTTTAACTTCCAGAAGAATAGGTTTTCCCCCCAATGGAAGCTTCTGGTTCACTTTTTAATCCATTGTATGAGTCCCAAGTCTGGGAGTTGGGATGCTTTTCCTACTCCTTTGGCTACTGGTCTTATTTGTTTAGCCCAGGGTAGAGTGTTTAATTTTTCTCATTATCTATTTGAGGGGATGGCTAGTAATTTGTCTACTGCTGGTTCGAGGAAGAAATTTCTTATGTACCGTAGGTTTCTTCAACAAATCCTTGTTTGCATTCCACGTGATAGGACTGAGCATGTGCCATCTAAACTTACAGCTAAAGTGTATTACAATATGATGAATGGGTTTACTAGGGATTGGAGGCCCCTGACTGAAGCCATGATAGGGTTAGCTCAGGGTCCCATGGGTCAGGAGGAGGAGGCTCCTGAGTTTGTTGTGATAGATGATGACCCCATGGAGGAGGAGGAGGCTCCTACTGTTGGTGCCACTCCTGTGGTAGAGGAGGAGCTAGTTGAGGAAGTGGTGGTTGCAAAACCATCTCCTACCAAGGCTGGTCCTTCCTCAGTTCCACACAGGTCTCCTTTTGTGGAGACTCCACCTCCTAGTCCTGCCCCACACTCGACTGATATCCCGTTTGATGCTAGTTCTCCACAGGTTGACCCACATGTTGCTTCGGGCTCCCGTGATGCTTTCCCTGATCCAAGTTCTCTTGGTGGGCAGGCGGAGGAGCCTACTACACTAACATCTTTGCTCGATCTTATGCACAGGTACCATGAGAGGATGATTTGTTTGGAAGCAGACTTAAACCAACATCGGAAGCTTACAAGGGAGTTTGTTCTTCCTCTGGCTGATCGCATAAAGGTGTTGGAGAATCAACAACGTCGTCGCAAGAAGCATGTGGTTCTTTCCGATTATGAGGATGAGGGTGCGGAGAATGTTGAGGATGGCTTGACGTTGTTGGCAAAGGCTGCCTTTGCTGATAAAGTTTATGATGATTTTCCGGTTCCTCCAATGTCCTTCAATGTTCCTTCTCCTAGTGCTATTCCCCCTTCTATGGGTGGTGATTCTGATCCTGTTGATGTTTCTCATGCTGGTCCCTCTCATGATCCGAAGGGAAAAGCCCCAATGACTGATGCTCCATCTCCTTCTCGCAAGCGTACTCGTCGACAGATTGAGGAGGACAGGCTTGGTGAAGAGACTGCTCGTCGGGTTCAAGCTGAGATTGATGAGGCGGATAGGGCTGCTGAGGAAGAGCTTCGAGAGCGAAGGCGTGCACAAATTCAACATGATGCCATGCATTGGACTGATGGTGAATGGATGCAAGTGTTGACTGTTCTCACTAGGGATTATGCTCAGTTTAAAGATCTGTTGGGTGATGATGTTGATGAACACAACTGTATTCCGCGTGCTATGGTGATGATGCGTAAGCACCAGTTGGCTCTTGCTGAAGAACTAAAGAAACAGAGAAGGAACAGACCTCTATCTCGGGCTGAGGAGCGCCAGCAGATGCAACGTTATGTGAAATATCAATCTGCTGCTCATTTTAATGCTCCTTGGTCGTGGGCCAGGGTGCGGGCTTTGACTTTTGATGAGCTCAAGAAACTTTATGAAAACATGGTTAGGCGTCAGAGTCAACCTATTCCAGAAAGATTTATTTACCATCCTCGTGGTGTGACTGCTTCTATGCCTGCTGCTTCTACTGGTCCTTCGTCTGTACCCACTCCTAGTTCTGTTGGTAGTCCTTCTGGTTCTGTTGCTACTTCTGTTGGTCCTTCTACTACACCCTTGGTTGCTCCCATGGGTTCTACTGCTGGTCCTGCTACTACCATCTTTGTTACTACCACCACCACTCATGCTTCCACCACCACACCTGTTGATACCACCACACCTACTGCTACTACATATGATGTGCCATCTCCATCACCACGAGTTCCTGCAACACAACCTAATCCTACTTCTGATGCAGCTTCTAGTGGTCCTTTGGGTGGAAATATTCATGCGTCTACTACTACTGCTTCCCCTGCTGTTGCTGGAGTTAAGGTAAAGGTTGAATCAACTCCTTCGGCTCCCACACCTCGACGTTCCATTCGCCAGAAACTTGCTCGTCGTGTTCGCCGTGGTAAGACAGTTCCTTTTGAGAAGCGTGATCCTGAGAATTTAATTGATGCAGCTTCTGACAGCGATTCTGACTTACCCTTGGGCAATGGGAACATTACGGGTTATACGGTTGAGAGTTCTACAACACTTCCTGGTGGTGTCTCCCATCGGATTACTTTGAGTGATGGGTCTGTGCGATTGGCAACTGGTTTGCAGGGTGTGTTATCGTGGGCTGACCGTATGGATCTTATGGCGTTGTTTGGGCTTGTTGATTCTAGTATGCCGTTTGACCCCATGGCGGTGTCTTCTTGGCCTGGTATCCGTATCTGGGCCGATCTCAAGCTGATGTTGGATCCTCCTCCAAATGCTCCTGTTTCGGGAATATGGAAGGATCAATTCCAATGGGAGATTCTGCGATGGAAACTTTATGCTGGGTGTGGAGTTCATGTGTTGGAATTAGAGTCCGGTCATATGGTGTTTATGTTGACGGATGTGGAGTATCCTTTGACTATTTCTTCCATGGAGGCGATGTTGGCAAGTCACTTGCAAATTTCTACTGCTCCTTCTGGGAATGAGTCGAGTATGGCTACAGCTTTGGTAGAGGGTATTCAGGCACGGTTGCTAGCGGATAAGAAGGCAGCTTCTGGTATGTAAGGTGATTGGGTTGTAAGTGTTTATACTTTGAATTTTTGTTCTTATTTTTATTCTTTTCACCAATATGTACAGTGATTGGTGAATTTCATTCTTTATAGTTAAAAAAAATATATATATATATATATACTTTTTATATAATATCTGCTTATACTTTCAACATAGTTTAGCTTTTATACATGTACATAATAACCCTTGGCTGTTTCACAATGTGGTTCCTGGTTTGAGTTTGTTCTGGTCCTTGGTTTCACTTGGTGTTGGACATGGTCCACACAACAAATGGTTCTCAACTTACCATGTCTAATCGACAAGAAAAATTTGATTCACCTTGAGGGTACGGCTCCTGGTGCGATTCTCAAATCCGTTGATGGTTGCCAGGTTACCCAAAACTGGATGGTTTTCACTTGCCATAGTCTTGGACTGAAAAGTGGCTAATCAAAGGGGGTACGGCTCTTGGTAAAGATCTTATCAAATCCGTTGATAGCTGTAATAGCTTGCTTAAAGCTATAGGGTGTTCAACTCACCGATGCTTCATTGCTAAGAGTTGGCGAGTCCAGAAGGGTACGGCTTCTGGTAAAGACATATCAAATCCGTTGACGGCTGTGATGGTTTGCCTAAAATCATCAGGGTACTCCCACTCACCATTGATTCACGTTCTAAGAGTTGGGCTGGGTTCTAGTCTCCCAGGGTGATGCTTATTCCACCAGAATGACTAGCTAGCCCAAGAGCGAGCAGCTACTTGGTAAAGGCTCATCAAATCTGCTCATGTTGCTGAAAAGATTCAACACGATGCTGATTTGTTACACGCTTTGGAGAAGCTTCTAGTGTTTCATGTTGCGGCTGTTCTTCTGATTCTTATCTTGTTGATGCTGCTATTTGTTTTGCTGCTACAATCCTCGGGCTTTCTTTGCACGTTTTCCAGGAAACTTGAACTCAACAGGTCAAATTCAAGTTTAGGGGAGGATTGTTAGGACCATTGTAATAGTTATATGCAATAGGTAGACTAGGAGGTATGTAGTTCCTCCTGGTCCTAGTCGTAGTAGGAGCAAGTCCTGCTCCTGGTCCTAGTCGAAGTCAAACTTTATTATTTACTTAATATTCTGTTAGGATATGCATGAGTTATATTAGGAGAAGATATGCATATCAGTTTTACACGTTTTCTTGAATGCTGTATTAGGGTTTCCTTGTAGTATAAAAGGAACTTTAGGCAGAAGGGTTAGACACACCTTCAAAAAACACATTATCAATATTAGAAATCCTTAGAAAGGATCAAGTCTTTATAGTTATTCTGTTCTTCTTGATTATATTTATATCTTACATTCATATTGTGTATAGAGTCTCTTTGTGATTTGACTTGTGATTACAGAAGTCATTCACCGGTCCTGACAGGCTGCAAGATCTACATCTGGTAGACCCAACAGCACCTATTACAAAATCCAAGTTGTTGCTGGTTAAAATAAGCTATTTTAGCTTATTGATAAGCTGAAACCTATTTAACACTAGCAGTGGTAACTAGCAGGGGAAAGGAGTTCCCACTGCTTTGACTATTTTACCAAGCTTTTTAGAGAGTTCTGGTTGGATTCAATTGGAAACAAAGGCACCCTTGTGATCAGTGAATCACAAGGAGTCAATAGCAACAAGAAAATCACAATTTGGTTCACACAATAAGCCACAAATGATCAAACAGTCACCAGATATAGCCCAGATATGGAAATAAGCAGTTATGCACTTAATAAGCAATTTTAGCAAGAATAAGCCAACCAAACTTAACAGGATGCATACACAAGCTATATAAACTATGAATAAGCACAAAGCAACAATAATCAAACACTGAATCAAAGTAAACAACAAGATCAAAGCATGAAAAGTTACTGATGAACAATGAACATATGCAGAAACAAGTTAGCTGATCTATTTGACACTAGATCCAATTTCAAGCAGTAAAATCTCTTTCCCTGGTGTGATTAACTAAGGTTTAGCACTTGTTAGCCCTAGCCTAAGCTTAGATCTAGGTGTCCTCAAAATCCTAGCCAATTTTACCAAGTATTCAAGATTTTATACCCTATTTTATGAATCTATGTGTTTCAAACCTTCAAACCTGCAACAGATGAACAATAGCACCTAACAAACAGATACCAACTCTTGCAAACAATAAACCACCTCTTAGCAAACCACAAATCCAATTCAAGCAGTAGACCCAAACACCCCTTAGTCTACTACTTAACAAAGAAACTTGTGATTTCTTCTAATAACCTACTGATTTTAATGATAAAAAACACTTACTAGGTAGCAACTAGCACAATCAAACTCAAAAATTACCAGCACAAACACAAGAACTCAAAATCAAAGCACCAAATTCAAAACAGTCATAAACATTAAATTTTGAGAGGAATCTTAACAAGGGATTATACCTGCCCTCTACAACATCCTAGAAGGGCCAGCTATGCTCCTTGGACCTTGTTCAACAACTAGAACAAGACCAAGGTACTTCAACAAAGGAGATGCAACACTGCCTTGGTTGGTGGTTCAAAGTAGAACCTCAAGGACTTGATGTCTTCAACACATGCAGCAAACAACTCAACCAAGGGCTCTAATCCCTTCACAAGCTTGGTGTCAACAAGCTTGCAAGAGCTTATAGCTTATGGCTAAGGGTTAGTACACAAACATAGCAAAATCAGAAACTAGGATTTCAAGGCCTTTGAACCTTGAAAACCTTATGAACCTAGACGTGCCTTAACCACAAGATTAAGGAAGGTCTAAACAATCAAATGGAACTCAGATTTAGGCTATTCTAACACCAACTTTTAATCAAATCAAAAAGAGAATTCAAAATTTTCAAAAATTCAAATTTTATTAAACTTAAAAAGGAATTACAAAGATTGATAGCCTAAAACTGGAACAAAGGGACTCTCACATGTTGAGGTCTCCTTTTATAGGCAAATGCCTGGCTAAACACTATTCACAAACCCTAGCACTGATTTCTCTAAAATACCCTTGAGTCTTCTAGATCATTTGATGGAATGAGCTGTCCAAATGCATCTTATACGTTCATTTTAGCTTTGTGATCAAGCAAAGAGTGTCAGCTGTTGATTTGGACACGTAGGATGACTTGGAGGCTAAGTTGCATTCTGATTGGTTGAAAGGGAATTGGGGGTGGGGTCTATGGTGATGTGATGGGTGAGTTCAAGTGTGGGATGTGTACATGTGAGGGTTAATTGCTTTTTGGTCAAGGTAATTTGGATTAACCCTTTGTTTGGTAAAAGTAAAATCTAGGTGGAAGAACATGAATAGTGGACCCATTGATCCGTTTTTGGTGGAGTGGAATCTGTTTGGCGCATTTTGTTTGTTTGAATGTTTCAGTATACAACTTTGGTCCTTGTATTTTCAGAAAGCTTGTAAAACGTGTTTATTTTGCAAATAAACTCTTTCCCTTTGTAAACAACTTTCACACTTTGGCAGATTTGGCACAAAACTTTGGAAAAAGGTTTCAAAGGGTTGTTTTTGCCATTTTGAGATATTTCAAGGGCTGATCTTGGACATTCTTGATCTTCAAAGGTCTTCAATGTATCTTTGTCTTCATGAGGGACAATTGTTGGCAATTTGGAATTGTTGAAGGACAAATCTTGCCATTTCTTCAAAGTAGAAGGACCTTTTGTGTAATTTTGACAAACTTAAGGGACCAAACTTGTAATTATGAATATACAAGGGTTTTTAGTGTCATTTATTCATTCATTAAGGATCAATCTTGCATATCTTGAAGTCTTCAAGGGTATTTGTTGAATATTCTATGAATTAGGGCCCGGTTCTTTGTACGGCTTCGTTTCTCATGTCCGTTTTTCCTTGTATCTTGTGATCTTTTGTCTTTTTCACGATATCCATACCTAAAATACAAAAGTAAACAAACAAAAGCATATATATGGTATTTTATGACATTTTTATGCATTAAAAGCCCGAAAAGAACGACGAGATCATGTATAAATGCCATCTCATCACTCCCCCATACTAAGCCATTGCCGTGCCCTCACGCAATGCTAGAATAAAGTATCTAAGCATCACCAAAGTTCAATTTTATTAACCTTTATTGAAGAGTAAAAGACCTGCAACATACTACGAAGATGTGTAAAGACATAATGTATGATTTTCATCACGAAAGTGACTTTCAGGGTTAAAGAATAGAAACAAGAAAATGTCCTTTATAGTAAACTTCGTCATCCTTGATTGTCATACATTCCATGCTAAGTGAAAAAACGAGATCATTGTTGGTACAAGTCACAATGCTAACACTACTCATACGTCCAAATTGTGTAATACTTTTTCTCCCCGCAATCCTAGTTATTATACAAGGAAAATGGGTTACTAGCATTTTTTTTAACTATTTGTCATGGATCACAAGTGATTCATATTGACTTATTTGAGTAGTTATTAGTCCGAAAGCAAAGTAGCACGATTTAATCGATAGTTAGCCGAAGGACAAAATCTTTTAAAACGGCTTCTCGTGTATCTCCTTAAGTTCATATCTTGGCATAACTCGTTTCACGATTTGAGACCTTTCTCGGACCGATATTTGGCATGTACTTCATACTTCAAATCTTGGGAAGACGTTCTTGAAATTATGGTCTTCTCTTCATATATTTGGAATTTCTTCACTTGACGTTTTTGAGAGATTCTTCATATTTGGACCACGACTTCATCATTTTTCTTCAATCTTTACTTTGGATTTTGATATACAACGATCCGCCTCCTTTTCGGACTTGGATATATTTATCCTCATACCTTGTAAGGGTCTTTTTGGATAGACTTTCTCCATGATCTTTAGGGGAGTAAATGCTTTTCATCGTGTGTCTCGATCCTTCATATTGATTTAGGAATAATGATACTTCACATCATCTTGGATCTTTAGCAAAAATAGAGCTCCTCATGCCTTGTTAAGGACTTTTTGGATGATCGCCAATCTTCGCGTACCGCTTCAATAAGTTATGCCTTGGCTATGAAATCTATTCAACCCCAAGCAACTTTTAAACGATCTCGCGCTAGAGGCTAAGTAACCTTTCAAATCGTACGACCTTACTTATTGCAATTATGATTTATTCCTAATGCATTGATCTTATGGGAAGAAAAAGCCACAATTAAAAACATATGATTTTTTGAAAGAACATTTTCATGTTCTACGTTTAGCATGATCACTTGTCTAACTCTATCATTTCTCGTTCTTCACTATATAAAGACCTCTAATTAAAGAGACTCGTGAATACTTAGCCATGCAAGTCAAAATTAAGCCAAATTTGGATTAGCTTTCATTAAGACTATATCAAATCAAAGTTTTGGATTTTCAAGCCACCTATAGGATCTTGCACTTTCTTGGACTTTTTCAAGTTTAGAGAATGCGTTTTATAGTTCCCTTGATAAGTGACTTTCTAGGATCAATTATAGGAACTTGCGAAAAGTTCTTGTTCTTAACCCGAATGAGCTAAGACTTTCACGTTTTAAAGTTCCCTATATAAAAGTCTAGCAAAACTTGAATTGAGCGGGTTAAGGAATGTAAAGGGCTCCAAATGCCCATCAAGTCAAACATTAGCTCTTATTCTACCCAACGGAAAATATACATTCGTGTCTTAAAAATACTTATGAAAACTAAGAAAAATTTTAAAATTGGGCCGTTTTTAGCCTTATTAGTAACAAAACAAAACATATGAAAGTTGGAGCACGTGAGGGCGTAGCAAAGCAAGTACCTATTCACCCCCCCATACTAAAAGTAAACATTGTCCTCAATGTTTCGAGTCTAAAGGTGGAGCACCCCCATACTAGAGACGAAGAATCGAATGCTTAGGATCTAGCATGGAAAGGGTGATCAACAATATATCTAAAGCCGTTTATTAAGTATGCTAAAAGATAATTGTTAGAACAATAAAGGATATGTCATGGATTCGTGAAAAACTTCTTCAAACAAACGATGGAGGCTCACGTAAACGAACACGAGAGTCTTCAATCGTAGATGATGATGATGATCTAGATAACACAATCACAAACAACCACGAGACAACGAGTTGGAAGGGTACAAGTCCCCTTATTAGTGAATAGTAAGCATAAAAGATAAGCATGGGATCTCCCCCACGAGGCACCTCGTTTTTGATTACCGAGTCATGAGCTCTACTCGATCCTCTCAATGCTAATTATCATTGGGGAAGGTGACTTGGTCGAGGTCAACCATTGAAGGAATCTCCCCACCAAAGTAGTGCTTAAGCCTATGTCCATTCACCTTGAAGTTAGGACCATCATCTTGAGCTAGCTCGATGGTCCCATAAGGAAACACTTGTGTAACGGTGAACGGACCCGACCAACGAGATTTCAATTTCCCGGAAAATATCTTAAGTCTCGAGTTAAAAAGTAACACTTGATCACCAATGTTAAAAACACGGTTTTTAATCTTTGAATGATGAAACTTTTTAGTTTTCTCTTTAAAAATCAATGAATTTTCATAAGCATTATCTCTAAGTTCATCCAATTCATTCAATTGTATTTTCCGGTGATCTCCCGCGGTCTTCAAGTCAAAATTTGCATGCTTAAGGGCCCAATATGCCTTGTGCTCCAATTCAATGGGCAAATGACAATTCTTCCCATAGACTAACTTATAAGGAGTGCAACCGATAGGTGTCTTATAAGCGGTCCTAAAGGCTCATAAAGCGTCATCGAGTTTGTCGGACCATGAAGCACGGTTTTCTCCAATTGACCTCTCTAAAATCCTCTTCAAAGCTCGGTTCGAAACCTCGACTTGCCCACTCGTTTGCGGGTGATAAGCCGTAGAAAGTCGATGAGTAACTACATATTTCTTTAGAACCTTTTCGAATTGGTCATTACAAAAATGGGTTCCACGATCGCTTATAATAACACGAGGGGTTCCGAACCGAGAGAATAATTGCTTCAAAAACTTCACTACCACACGAGCATCATTAGTAGGTAAAGCCTTAGCTTCCACCCACTTAGAAAGGTAGTCCACCACGACGAGGATATATTTGTTGCCATGAGACGATGGGAACGGCCCCATAAAGTCTATTCCCCATATGTCGAAAATCTCACACACTTGAATTATGTTTTGCGGCATTTCATCACGTTGAGACGATTTTCCTTGACGTTGGCACGAATCACACGACTTAACAAGTGCGTGTGCATCACGATAGATAGAAGGCCAAAAGAAACCGGCATCGAACACTTTCTTAGCCGTGAGGTTAGCACCGTGGTGACCACCCGTGGGTCCCTCGTGACAAGCTCTAAGGATATTAGAAGCTTCGGCACCAAAAACACAACGTCGAACGAGTTGATCCGCCCAAACCCGAAAGAGATAAGGGTCGTCCCAAAAATAGAACTTGACGTCACGAAAGAATTTTCGTTTTTGTTGTGTCGTCATACCCTTGATTATGAAATTGC
This sequence comes from Glebionis coronaria, assembly GCA_025667525.1. Classification (NCBI taxonomy): domain Eukaryota; kingdom Viridiplantae; phylum Streptophyta; class Magnoliopsida; order Asterales; family Asteraceae; genus Glebionis; species Glebionis coronaria. Next base: position 246,776,857 of record CM046877.1, on the reverse strand, counting down.
CCGCATGGTAATTTGCAATGTCGGCAAACCATGGGGTGGTGTCTTTAGAATTCACTACACCGAGAGTCTCGAGAGGAAATGTTTCGGTGATTTCCTTGTTCTCGAAAATATCTTTGAGAGGATCTTCTAGACAAGAGAGATGATCGGCCGTTAGATTCTCGGCTCCTTTTTTGTCAAGCATGGTGACATCAAATTCTTGGAGGAGGAGCATCCAACGAAGCAATCTTGGCTTAGCATCTTGCTTAGCTAAGAGATACTTGATAGCCGAATGGTCGGTATACACAATTCTTTTAGTTTAGACGAGATAAGGTCGGAATTTCTCAAAAGCATAGAACACGGCAAGGAATTCCTTTTCCGTTGTGGTGTACTTTAATTGAGCCTCGATCATCGTCTTACTAGCATAGTGGATAGGACGGAAATGTTTGTCATAACGTTTCCCTAAGACGGCCCCTATAGCATAATCACTTGCATCGCACATGATTTCAAAGGGTAATTCCCAATTAGGAGCAACAAGAATTGGAGCTTCGGTAAGTTTCTTTTTGAGAGTTTCAAAAGCTCTAACACAATCCTCATTGAAGTTAAAAGGAGCATCCTTCTCGAGAAGGTGTGTCATAGGTCGAGAGATTTTCGAAAAGTCCTTGATGAAACGACGATAAAAGCCCGCGTGGCCTAGGAAACTACGAACTCCCTTAATGGTTTTGGGATGAGGTAGCTTGGCGATGACGTCTACCTTAGCTTTATCGACCTCAATCCCCGCTTTCGACACCTTATGTCCTAAGACGATTCCTTGTTTACACATAAAATGACATTTTTCACAATTAAGCACAAGATTGGTTTCTTCACAACGTTTTAACATTTGCTCGAGATTAGATAAACACGACGTGAATGAATTTCCAAACACCGAGAAGTCATCCATAAACACTTCCATCGACTTCTCGATCATATCGTGAAAAATCGCCATCATACACCGTTGAAACGTACCTGGTGCATTACAAAGTCCGAAAGGCATCCTACGATAAGCGAACGTTCCATAAGGACACGTAAACGTAGTCTTCTCTTGATCACGAGGGTCGATAGGGATTTGAAAGTAACCAGAAAAACCATCTAAAAAGCAATAGAATTCATTTCCCGCAAGTCGCTCCAACATTTGATCCATGAAGGGCAAAGGAAAGTGGTCTTTACGAGTGGCGTCATTTAACTTTCGGTAGTCAATACACACCCTCCAACCGGTCACAACACGAGTGGGAATTAACTCGTTGTTTTCATTAGGCACAACGGTCATTCCTCCCTTTTTAGGGACACAATGGATTGGGCTCACCCATGGGCTATCGAATATAGGATAAATCATTCCCGCGTCTAGGAGTTTAAGTACCTCCTTTTTAATGACATCGTGAATTTTGGGATTCACCCTTCTTTGACTTTGAATTGCGGGTTTGTAGTTCTCCTCCATTAAAATCTTGTGAGTACAAAATTTTGGGTCAATACCCTTAATGTCGGAAATTTCCACGCAATTGCCCCTTTATGAGCTTTAAGAACTTTCAAGAGCTCGGTTTTTTCATCATTAGCAAGTCCTTTTGCAATAATAACCAGCAACTTGTCATCACCTTCCAAGAATGCGTATTCAAGGTGAGATGGAAGATCTTTCAATTCAAGGATACGTGGTTCCTCGATTGAAGATTTAGGTTCAACACTCATAACTCCCATCGGCGGAAGAAATGGTGGAATAGAAGTATCATCACTAATCAACACCTCATCTTCATTGTCGATTTCATTTGAAGTGAGATCGCCTCTTTGGAATGGAGTGAGATTTGGTGTGGAATTAGCAAGAATTGGATCCATAATAGTGGGATTGCCACTTGACGAACTATCGGAAAAACCTAACACTTCTTGTGAAAACTCATCGCAAACCACATCAACGATGTCAATGTGATTGATGGTAGCGATTGCATAAACATGAGAAGGTTTCGAGTTTTGAGTAGCGTTTATAACAAGTTCCTCTTCGTTGAATCTCAAAGTAATAGTTCGAGCATGAACGTCGATAAGCGATCTCGAAGTGTCTAAAAATGAACGACCTAAAATTAGAGGAACTTGAGGATCCGCGGGGATGTCAACTACTATAAAATCAACGGGATAGTAGAACTTCCCCACTTTCACGAAAACATCTTCGGCTACTCCACATGCTAGAATTGTAGAATGATCGGCCATCTCGATAGACATGTTCGAAGGAATAAGAGCCGGAAGCAAAAGCGATTTCCAAATGGAAAATGGCATCAAATTAATGCTCGCACCAAGATCGGCCAAGGCGAGGCATTCTTTCATATCTTGTATGTCACATGGAATGAGAAACTTTCCGGGATCACCAACGTTTTCTGGTATGCGGTTAAGATAAACCGAAGAACAATTAGCAAGCTTTGAAAGCTTTTCCTTATCGCTCATCATACTTTTAAAAGTGGAAGCGAAACGAGGCATATACAACAACGCGTCGGCTAAACTCACATCAAAATCCACTTGTTGAAACATCTTAATAAAAATCTCGATTTGTTGTTTGTTACGTTCTTGCAATTTCTCTTTGTTTCGTCTCGAAGGGTAGGGTAAAGGTGGTGTGGGTTGGTCATTAGGCAATGGCCTTGGAATCTCGGGTTCCACAATTGGTATTGGTTCAACCGTAGGTGTGGTTTGAGCGTGTTGATCCCAAACTTAGATCGATTAGCTTTGTGTATACGAGATTCGATCAAGTAATACACGTAGAGAAACCTTTGTATATGCTTATGAATCTAAGTGTTATGCGGAATTTAACACTTAAACAAGAACACACAATGATATAAACAAACTTTCACTTTGATTATCAATATCAAACTTGCTTACAATGAAAGTAGTTTACGAATGAAAACTTATATAAAACTTAACCTAAAGGTCTTCTTTTATAGACATAAGAAGCCTTGTACAATAATCTACGTATCAACTATTCTAGGTAAAGATAAATATAGAAAATACATTGTCGTTTCTATCCTTACTAGAAGTATTCTAGAATATAATAAACGTGTAGAATATATCTTCCATCAGTGCTTGTCTTCAATGTATCAACGCTTGACTTTAACTTGTCAACGCTTGAGCTGTCAGCGCTTGTATTGTTCTTGTCAACGCTTGTTTTGTTCTTGTCAGCGCTCAAGTGATCTGGCCTTAATTTATTCCCAACAATCCTCCCCTAAACTTGATATCCACTCTTATGATCAAGTTTCTGAATAAGCATTAAGGACTAGGAGGAATCTTACAAACCTTCTCATATTGGTAATGAATAAATCTAATCAAATCTTTTGCCACGTCACTTGAATAATCTATCTCCAGCTGAGTGTCCTTCATCTTCTCCAAAATAGCTTTGGATATGAAATACTGACCATCCACAAGTAGATACTCAGCAAACTTTGTAGAACTCAAATGGTATACACCAGCAGCTGAATATAATCTCCATTGAAGACCACTGAGGTCATCTTCAAGATCCTTCCAAATTGCAGGATCCTCATCTTTTGGTCCACACATTCTTTTGAATGTGGTCCAAAGTTTTATTCCATTAGCTGAAGTTGGTGCTTCAGCCTCATACTTGGTCTCCAGCAACCTCCAAAGGTCCACCAAGTCTTCTCTATCACAACTTGCAAACAAAGATATGAGAGTGGTAAAAGTGTGTACCTCCTTGCCAAATCTGCCAATCTTCCAAAACCCACATTCATCTTCTTCATAGCTCACAATTGGGTTCCTGGAATCTAATGGTAACACTTGCACCATATCTGAAGCTTCTAAAGGTGAGAGCTTGAGGCTCTTTCTGATGACAGCTTCACTTGGATATAGTGGATCCATATCTTTGGGAAACTCAAATGAAATTCCCTTCTTCACTGGCCTGGGAACAATCATAGCTTTCTTGAGTTCCATTTCTTCTGCAAGTTCCTCCTTTCTTTCATCTGAAAGAAGTCTGAGAGTGTTTGCTTCTTGCACTCTCACCCAAATGGGATAAGCCCTGTTTTCCAACTCATCAAATGTTAAAGCCTTCAACTTCTGATATGTCCATCCAACTCCATGACATCTGAGCAACATAAAGTAGAGCTCCCTTCTATCCCTTTTCAACTCTGAGAGAATATTACTTGCCTTATGTTTCAAAATTACCTGGCAGTCCTTCTGAACTCTAAGTAGAATCTCCATACCCCATATTTGATCTGAAATGGTCAAGTCTGGATTCTCCATGCATCTTTCTTCCCAAGCATGGTACATTTGAACCACCTCTGGCATGTCAAAGTCAACCTGCAATTTCAATTCTCTCAGCTTCTCCTTAGCCAACTCATCCCCATACTCAAGTCTTTCTGGTTCTATTATCATCACACTTGAGTCTGAGCTAGCTCCATCACTTTCTTCTTCAGAAGTCACAACAAATGGTGACTTTTCCTTTTCATCCTGTTCCATGATTTGTGCAGCCAATCTTCTATCAAACTCAATTTGAGCTGCATCCTTTGGAAAAATCTCTTCTACCATTATACCCTTACCCTTATCTGATGGTTAAATGGTTGGTAAGGTAGATGGTAATACCTGAGTAGAAACCTCCTTGATGATAGATGATGACTGGGATACATCACCTTCATGTGCAGGTTTGTCAACGCCCAAATTTGTCCTATCAGCGCCCAAAATACTTCTATCAGCGTCCAAATTTTCCTTGTCAACGCTCAAATATCTTCCCTCAGCGCCTTGTGTAACCTCTCTCAACATAGCTGTAAATGATAAATTTAAGTTGGTAGGAGAGACTAAGGACGTATCAAAACCTGTTTGTTTCTTCAAAGTTGTAAGGGCTTCAGCAACATCCATTGATTGACCATCATGACTGCCCTTATCACTCAGATTTATTGGATCTTCCTCCCCTTTGGAAGATTCCTCCATACCCCTTCTAGTACGATCACTTTCCAAAACAACAATCCTCTCCCTCAATTGCTTGAGTTCAAGGCCTTGTGAGCTGACTACTTGTACTAAGTCTGCATTTTGCTTTTGCAAGCTAATGCAGACTGCCGTCAATTCCAAAAGAGTCATTGGTTCCAGTCTGCCCTCTTCTAAAATGGGGATTTGACCTCCCAAGTCAGATTCATTGGGCAAGGATGAGGACTTAATGATGGTGGGACTGCCTTGGCCAGCATCTAAGCCAGAACCAATAGTCCCAGCCTCATCCAGGTCACCAGCCACACTTGTGGTGGTGGTTCTCTCTGCTACATGGCTAGGACCACCAGAGGAGAACACTCCAGCAGTCCTTTGGCGTTTCATCAACCTATATTCAGGAGGTGTGGAAGATGGTGTGGAAGAATGGGTAGATGTGGGTTGGTTAAGGGGTGTTTGGGATTGTGAAGGTTGTGTGTCAGCGTTGGAAATAGGCACATCAACGCCAACATTGAGTGTGTTAGTGTTGAAGGAGTCTGAGTCAATTTGCATTTGTTCAGGTGAAGGTAAAGGTTCAGGAATTGGTTCAAGTTGTGGTTGGGGGTCAATTTGTGGTTGGGGGTCAATTTGAGGTTGGGGGTCTGGTTGGGGTTGTGCTGCTGCAATAATAGCAAGCATGGCTTGGGTTAAAGGTAGGTCACGACTGAGTGGTGAATTCATCTTCATAAAGATAGCTTTCTTTTGCTCAGGGATTTTATAAAAATCATTGTGATCCCTTGAGCAGTAACCTTGAACATCAAAAACCATTTGTATAAAACGGGGATAAGCTAAAGTCATTTTTGTCCCCTTGTTTTTACACATCCCCTCAAAAATCATTTTAGAATAGTTAAATTTTTGCCCTGTTGCAATGCACAAAATAGCGCTTGCAATGGATCTATTGATCTCATTGTGTGCAGTACATTTGGGACTCAAACATTGAAGGAGGACATGTATGAGGTACTTCCAGGCTGGGGGAAATTCCTGCTTATGATACTTATTTAGAGTACCTTCATCGGGAAAAGGATATCCCAAAGCCCTAAGCCCTTGTTCTATTTCATTTATGGGAAGGGTGGCTATACCATCAGCATCATCAAGATGCAAGGCTTGGCGTACCAAAGCCTCAGTAACCACCCAAGGTCTCCCATGAACAATAGAAGTCAATGTGGTCACTCCATTAACTGTTGAGGAACTAACAGTGTTCCAAAACTGCTTAATGTGTGTGACTGGAATGAGTGGTGCATGAGAAAGAGCATACCTTAATGGGGATGCGTTCAAATACGCCACCATTTGTGTGTATTGGAGAAACAGAGCATCATCAGCTTCAAGATATGCAATCATGTTGTGTTGAGATCTGAACCCCAATTCCAAGTCTGATGGTCGAAACTTTGGTGCCATTGATGAAAGCTGTTAATTTTAAGTGAAGAAGATGAAGTTGATAAGAGAAAAGTGTTAGACAATAAATATAGATACCCTGTTTAAAAATAGGAGCCAAATTTATAGGAGAAAAAGAATGCATGTGATTGGCCCAAAAATAGGCAAATATTTTCAAAAATCAATCATGAAAATATTGAAAAAGTTATAAGTTATCTCATGCATTAAATGAAAGTAACAACTCCTAAAATTACGGCTTGAAAAGATGTCAAAAAGTAACAACTGGGTAGGTCCCATTGAGTGTCAACGGTCAAAAATAACCTATCAACGCCCAACGGCTATAATCTTGTCAACGTTTGCCTATAGCCATGTCAGCGTCCAATTTGGTCACAACAACGCTTGGAAAAATTCTTGTCAGCGTCCAAAAATAAAAATGTTTTTAAAAATGAAAAATGACCTTAACAAGTAATTTATCCTAGAGAAGATAACCAAAAGCTGATAATTATTATAGGGCGGCAAGCACTGTCCAATTATGCACACTTGCATAAGCAAGATAGACATAACAGTCCTCTAGTGTCCCTTGCTAACCAAAACTCTTAACAACCAAGTTACCTTATAAAATCCTTGTTACTCCCAGGTAAATCCCATAACAAAATTATTCCCAAGTCTCCCAACAGACCACAACCAATTCTAGGCCAAAAAAATGTCTTGGCAGCATGCATAGTATATCAACTTTGCATGCTACAGTGCCTCATGATTTAGTAGAAACTAACTCATACTCACCTGTGGACACAATCTAGAATTGTGATAAGAGTATCATATGGATACCCAATCATCCTAAAGGTTCCTAAAACCTCCCCTTAAACTATGATACAAAAGTTTGCTAAAATCATGCATGAACATAAAAATTTTATGTCAAGATAGGAATGAAACATTCCAACCATCATCCATAAATAAAAACTTGTCCAAATGCTTCTCCATTGATCCATAAGCAACTCTGTATCCAATGGTATACTGCTAACACCATCTGCACATTTAGATTGAAAACCACAAAACTAACATTGTTGCTGACAACGCCCCGATAACACATAACAGCGTTGAGGGAAGCTTTGTCAGCGTTAGACAATTATATTGCTGACAACGTTGCAAAAACACTTATCAGTGTTCAAGCAACTTTTGTTAGTGTTAGAAAAATATAGTGGAAAATCTAAATTATCAAAAAGACCAATAACAATGCATCATCCTGTACATACTTTTACAAAAAGACTCCAAAACACATATTATGTGAAATTGACCATTCCAATACTTGTTACCAAGTATTGAAATCTCCCAGCATCAAAAGGTTTAGTTAATAAATCTGACACATTTTCCTCAGTGTCAACCCTATCTGGTTGTATTAAACCTTTCTCAAAGCAATCTCTTATAAAATGGTGTCTAATTTCTATGTGTTTAGTTTTAGAATGATGTACAGGATTCTTAATGATGCATAAAGTACTGTTATTGTCAACAAATATCTTAGTATGCATGAAATTATACCCATAGTCCAACAGCTGGTTCTGAATCCACAAAACTTGACCACAACATGCAGCTGCAGCCACATACTCTGCTTCAGTTGTAGAATTAGCCACCACTGTTTGTTTCTTGCATTGCCAAGATATCAACCTGCTCCCAAGAAACTGACATCCACCAGTTGTGGATTTCCTATCAAATTTATCACCTCCATAATCACTATCTGAATATGCAATCAGCTCCAATGGTGAATCCTTTGGGTACCACAAACCAAGACTAGGATAGCATCTTAGGTACCTAAAGATCCTCTTCACAGCATAAAGGTGACATTCTTTGGGAGTCACTTGATGGCGTGCACAAGCACACACAGCAAACATGATGTCAGGTCTGGAGGCAGTAAGATGCATCAAGGATCCAATCATGGATCTATAATGCCTGACATCAACATCTTTCCCATCTCCAATCTTTCCCCAAGGGTGTTCTCTATCCATAGGAGTAGTAGCCCTCTTTTCATGTGGAGAAAAGCCAAACTTCTTCAAGATTTCAGCCACATATTTGTCCTGGGAGATGAAGATACCATCTTCTTTCTGCTGAACTTGTAAACCAAGAAAGAAGTTCATCTCCCCCATAGCACTCATCTTGAATTTGTCTGTCATAAGCTTGGAGAAATCCTCACTCATCTTTGGATCAGTAGACCCAAAAATGATATCATCAACATAGACCTGCACAAGCAACACATCCTTGCCTTTCTTCTTTGTAAACAGTGTCTGATCTATGGTGCCCCTCTTGAATCCATTGTCCACCAAATAGGTATACAGAGTACCATACCATGCTCTAGGGGCTTGATGAAGGCCATACATAGCCTTTTTGACTCTATACACTTTATCTGGATGCTCTGGATCCTCAAAACCAGGAGGTTGCATTACATATACTTCCTCAACAATGGTGCCATAAAGAAAGGCAGTCTTGACATCCATTTGATAGACTGTGAAGCCCATGCAGGAGGCATAGGCTAGAAAAATCCTAATAGCTTCAATCCTTGCAACTGGTGCAAAGAACTCCTCATAGTCTATCCCCTCCTCTTGTGTATAACCTTGAGCCACTAACCTTGCCTTGTTTCTGACCACAATGCCTCTTTCATCTGTTTTGTTCCTTAGAACCCATCTTGTCCCTATAGGTCTGACATATCTAGGACAATCAACCAGCTCCCAAACATCCTGAATTGCAAATTGGTGAAGCTCATCCTGCATTGCTTCCACCCAACTTGGTTCTTTGAGAGCATCAAATATTTTCTTGGGTTCCTCTTGTGACAGAAAACAGGCAAACAAACATGCTTGCACAAGAGGGGTATCAACCTTCTTGTGTATATTGGCAATAAACCCACCAAGACCTTGATGAGATCTTCTAGTCTGAACTGGAGTCATAATATCACCAATGATCTGGGATGGAGGGTGATTCTTCATTGTGGAAGTGAGAACTCCTCCTTCAAAAAGTCTGGTGTCCTCAACCTCACGCTCCATGTTGCCAATATCTTCTTCATCAGACTCTCTTTGATCAATGTGAACCTCTTCATGAATATTGGAAGGTCCACCTTGTTCAAAACTGGAAGAGAAAAGATGCCCGTAAGTGTTGTCAACGTCTGAACCTTGGTTGTCAGCGTCTGGGCTAACAGCGCTGGAAATATTGTTGTCAACGTCTGAGCCATCAACGTCTGAATTGGTCTTGTCAGCGCTAGATTTGTCTTTGTTAGCGCCTGAAGGACCATGCATGTTTGTATCTGGTGGTATTTGGAAACCACCATTATCTTGTCCAGCAGCAGCAGCAGCAGCAAAAGCATCTGTCCAAATGGGAATTGTAACAAATTCTTGAATAGGAGATGTCTTTACTGCTTGTGATCTAACCTTTTTATGAACCTGTGTACCTGAAACATCAACAACTTGTTCCTCCACAACATTTGAAGTTACCTTCACAATATCTGGATTAGTGACAGGCATATAATTTAAAGTTCTAGATAAGGGTTCCAAGTCAAACAACCAATTAGGACCACTTTCAGGATCACTAGGTTTATTCTCTAAAAACCTAACATGTACTCTTTCAACTATATGTTTGTCCTCTTTAAGATAAACCCTATAACCCTTGCTCTGGACTGAATACCCCATGAAGTAACCCTCATCACCCTTTGCACTAAATTTCCCTAAGGCATCACTAGTATCCAAAACTACTACATGACAACCAAAAGGTCTGAGAAAACCAATATTAGGTTTTCTTCCCCAAAGTAACTCATAAGGTGTTTTGTTCTGAATTTTGTTAACCAATGCTCTATTTTGCACATAGCAAGCTGTATTAACAGCCTCAGCCCAAAAGGCTATTGGAAAGTGAGCATCGGCCAACATTGTTCTGGCTGCTTCAATTAGGGTTCTATTTTTCCTCTAACCCCATTTTGTTGTGGGGTTCTAGCAATGCTAAATTGCCTAGTAATTCCTTTCCTGGCACATAAATCATCTAGCTTCTTATTCCTAAATTCTCCACCATTATCACTCCTAAGCATTTTAACCTCATTGCCAGACCTCTTCTCAATCTGAGTGATAAAATCAATAAGAACATCAGCTGTGTCACTCTTCATAGCTAGAAAGAATGTCCAAGTAAACCTAGAAAAGTCATCTGTGATAACAAAGCAATATGACTTACCATTCAAATTTTCTATATTGGTTGGACCAAATAGGTCCATGTGAAGCATATGAAGAGGTCTGGAACTAGTATGCACCTGTTTGGACTTGAATGAGACCTTGTGCTGCTTGCCTTTAAGACATGCAACACAAGAGTGGTCATTGTGGAAGGCCTTCTCAGGCAAACCATCAACTAAACCAAGCCTCACAAGTCTATTTATATTTTTAAAATTTATGTGCCCTAGTCTCCTGTGCCACAAATTACTCTCATCTACTGAGGCCTTAGCATAAAAACAAGACATATTGGTATTCATTTTAATCCCATTTAAATTCACATTATATATGTCCTTATGCCTAGGTGTTCTATACTCAATATATTTCTCATCAGGGATCTTAAAATCCTTGCTTAACACCAAACACTCAGTATCAGTAAACAGAACTTTATTTTTGTTATCACAAACCTGTGATACACTAAACAAGTTGTAATCAAGTTCTTTTACTAAGAAGACGTTCTCAAAACGTAGATTATTGGTGAGAAGGGTTCCTTTGCCTGTGATAGTTCCATATCCACCTCCAAAGTATACCTTATCACCATCTTTAATTGGAGTGAAATTCGTTAGATAGTCTTCCTTCCCTGTCATGTGCCTTGAGCATCCACTATCCCAATATCCATAATCATTGATCTGTCTTTGAATGCCCTGCACATAAAGAAAACAAATTAGTTTTCTTTGGGAACCCAAGTCTCAAAAGACTTGGATTCATATGGTTGTTCAATAAGAACAGACTTAGTTCTCACAACAACCCCATTCTCATCCTTTTTAGGATGAATTACCCAGTTAACCCCAATAGGTTTTGTAATGACCTTTGAAATGTAATTAAATCTATTGTAGGTCATTGATATCCCATTATCATTAGAGTTTTGATCTTTCTTGGGTCTCCATGTTAAACTTGAAGAAGATTTAGACCCCTTACCTTGTGGCTGCAAATATTTAGGTCTGGTCACGTTTCTGTCAGCGTTAGAATTTGTCCTGTCAACGCTGAAATTACCCTTGTCAGCGTTGAATCTAGGGTTTGCTACAAAAACCCATTGCCTATTTGACCAGGTGTTTGTCTTTTGAAATGGTCTTTGTCCATGAGTGTTAGACCTTTTAGTAAAGAATGGGGCAGGTCTAATCACTTGTGGACTTTGCTGCACACAAGGTTTGGGTCTGACAACGTTTGACTTTCTAACAACGTTGACTTTGTTCCTGTCAGCGCTGAAATTGTTCCTGTCAGCGCTGTATTTGGGAGCGTTGACACACTTGTAAGCCAAATGTGAAAAGCTACCACAAGTGTAACAGGCTTTCTTAGACACAACCTTAGGTCTAGAAGAGAAGAAACCTGTTCCATGATTGCTAACTTGGCTCTTGGGTGACCTATTATTCCTATACATCTCTGCATATTTAATGGTAGGTCTTCTAACAGTGTTTGAGCCTAGGTCAATAGCTTTACCAGTGATTGGATTAGTAACCTTAATGGGTGGTGACTCATTGGGACTTTCACATAGCAAGCCACCCTTGACAAATAGAGTAGGGTTAGCCTTCTTCCAATCATTTAGGTCAGTCAGTTTTTGATGATACTCTTCAACTGGAGTGACAACTCTTGGTGGAGGAATGAATTCCTCCTCTTGGAGTTCTGGCAAACCAGTCTAAGATAGGTCCCTTTGTTGGACACCATAGAAGTCACCAGCTGGTGGTGGAACCAAAGAGTAATCATTCATCCCAATCCCAGTCATGTCCTTAGGATCCCTTTGTTTAGCCACACAGTCTCCTAGGGTTTGGGTGGCTCTATCAAATCTTTGAATTTTGAGGCCAACATTATCTTTATTCTTAATGGCCTCATCTAACTTAGCCTGTAATTCACCATTAACCCTTTCCATGATGTTTCTAATATCCATACTACCCTCTAACTCATGTTTTAAGATATTGATTTTATCTTTTAAGTCAAATTCCATTTTCTTGTATTCAGAAACGGTTTTCTCAGTTTCAGTAAGAGCTAGTTGGTAATTAGACAATTTACATCTTTCAGTACTCATATCATCTTTTAATTTTAACACCTCTTTGTTAAGTTTTTCAGTATTTAACCTACAACCTTTGCTACAAAAAGCATCATCATATACCTCATTATCAGATGAAGAGGAGGACTGTGCCATGAGAGCATATTCAACATGCTCTTCTTCTTCAATATCAGCAACCAAAGCTTTATCCTCTTCAATATTCTTAGCCAGATAGCTCCAATCCCCTCCTGTACCATCATTTTCTTGAACTGCAACCATAGCTTTGGAATCCTGAGCTTTAACAACCTGACTTGAGGGTTTACCAGCATCAGATCTTCTAGGAGATCTGCATTCCCTCATGAAGTGCCCCATACGATGACAGTTGTAGCATTCAACTTTGGATTTGTCAAATCCAGCTATGTCTTTAGCATTGAAGGTCATTTTCTTCTTAAACCTTCTGTTCCACCTGTTTGCTCTTATACTAGCAAGAGCCATATTCCACTTGATGTCCATCTCTTCCAAGTGTTCATCACTTATCTGCTCAAGGTCCTCATATGTAATCACTGAACCATTGGGCAAAGAAGCAATGTAAGCACAAACAGTATCCAAATCCAAACCAGCAGGTTTAACTCTTGGGGAGTCACTCTTGAATGTGTCAGCGTCTGAATAGGAGACGTTGACAGGACTTGTTCCAGCGCTGACATATGATGATCCAGTAACTGGATGCATGTAAGAGTCCTTCTGATTGAATTGACCTTTACTGTGAGAGAAGAAGGCCATGTTGCTGTTGGTAGATTTGCTTCCATGTTCCAAAAGAGTTTCATCTTCCAACAGCCTTAGTTTGTTGTAGATGTCATCAAACGAGGAGCTCTTGTAAGTATTGTTGGCAAGAATAGATCTTGCCTCAATCTTCCATGCCTCACCAAGACTTTTAAGAAAGGTAGCATTGATGTCAACATCACCAACTTGTGTCCCCATGAAGGACAACTTGCTTGTAATGTCAAGCAATCTGCTTCTCACACTACTCAGTTTCTCATTGGGTTGAGATTTGAAGACAGCATAATCATGCAGAAGTTGCTTTTTCTTTTCTTCCTTAGTGTCTGCATTGCCACCATATGCAACTTCAAGAGCTTCCCAAAGATCCTTAGCAGATTCATAGCCTCTATATTTATGCTGGTTTTCTTGTCCCAAAGAGACTTTTAAAATATTTAGGGCTTTCATGTCAACCCTTTTCTTTGCAATGTCATCAGCAGCCACAACTCTACCATCTCCAGGTTTTTCTCTCTTATCCTCTTCAGAACATCCAGCAACAGCTGATCTTTGAGCAATGACATCAAGAATCTTTTGAGCCTTATTGAATGTGTTTCCATATTCAATAATCTCCCAGAGTGTGTAGTCATAGATCCCCAGATATTGTTCAAAGTTGAACTTCCATAAGTCAAAGTTGGTTGCATCAAGCATGGGAATCTTGATGTTTGGTAAGGCTGAGGAGGAGGAGGTTATTGCTTCAGACATGATGTTATTAGGGTTTCTGAGAAAATTAGGGTTTTGGTGATTTTAGGGTTTTGGTGTTCTTTAAGATCAAAAGTTCCTCAACAAGCTCTGATACCACTTGTTGATCCCAAACTTAGATCGATTAGCTTTGTGTATACGAGATTAGATCAAGTAATACACGTAGAGAAACCTTTTTATATGCTTATGAATCTAAGTGTTATGCGGAATTTAACACTTAAACAAGAACACACAATGATAAAACAAACTTTCACTTTGATTATCAATATCAAACTTGCTTACAATGAAAGTAGTTTACGAATGAAAACTTATATAAAACTTAACCTAAAGGTCTTCTTTTATAGACATAAGAAGCCTTGTACAATAATCTACGTATCAGCTATTCTAGGTAAAGATAAATATAGAAAATACATTGTCGTTTCTATCCTTACTAGAAGTATTCTAGAATATAATAAACGTGTAGAATATATCTTCCATCAGTGCTTGTCTTCAATGTATCAACGCTTGACTTAAACTTGTCAACGCTTGAGCTGTCAGCGCTTGTATTGTTCTTGTCAACGCTTGTTTTGTTCTTGTCAGCGCTCAAGTGATCTGGCCTTAATTTATTCCCAACAGAGCGGTACTTCGTGGGATTGTAATGTGCTCCTTTTCGACCATCACCTCGGGTTCTTTCTCGATTTCCTTCTCCGTAGAAGTACTTGGACGAGAGATTGGTTCCTTGAAAGTTTTACCACTTCGTGTAGTAATAACCTTCATTTCTCCCTTCGGGTTTGCAATGGTATCACTAGGAAGACCACCCGAGGAAGAGGGTTTACACATGATTGCTTCAAACATCTTAGCCATTCGGTCCTCAAATTTTGATTGCCTAGCATCCGCCTTTAATAACTCTTGCTTAATCTCATGTTATCCTAATTCCATCTTTTGTTGGTTTTGTTGAAGACATTGGACATTTCCTTCTATTTTATTTGCATGAGTTTTAAGTTCATTAGCAATTTCATTTTTAAGCTCGTTTTTCAACTCGGATCTTAAGCTAATCATCTCACGTTGCATGTTATCAAATTTAGCATCATTTGCTTTAGCATAATCTAAAAATTCTCCTTGAAGATTTTTAGTGTGAGCATTTTGAAAACCTTGTGTAGTGTTTTGAAAATCACGGTTTTGGTTTTGATTAGTGACTTGTCCATTCCCATTTTGATAATTCCCTTTGTTGTAGTTGCGTGAATTGCCTTGGTAATTACCACTTTGGTTGTTGTTTCGATAATTATTAGCATTTTGATTTGGTGGAGCTTGATTTGGGCGAGAACCTTGGCCATTTTGGTTATAAGTTCCCGTTGCTACATAAGCACTCGAAGTGTTACCATCCGCGGTAATGCACTCGGAAAGATCATGAGCTCCTCCACAAGATAAACAACTCTTAGCAACCGCTTTAACCGAAGCGGAATTTGAAGCTTCTTGAGCTTTCCAATGGGACATGAGATTAGCAAATCTATCAAAAAACCGACTTTCCTCATTAGCTTCATCATGTAAGGCATTAATGCTACGAGACGATGACGATGATGACGAACCCAAATTGGCAACACTCGGTGTGTTACGAGGGCTATAAACCTTAGATCTATTCTCGATGATTTGTAAATCCTCATTGGTCGTCTTGCACAAAAAATTACCACCCGCGGCGGCATTCAAATAATCTCGTTCATGATCATTAAGCCCGTTATAAAAAGTATCAACTTGATGTAATTCCGTAAAATCATGGTGTGGACATTCATGTAACATTTATTTAAAGCGTTCCCATGCCATTGAAAACTTTCATTATTTCTTTGCACAAATCGTGAAATCTCATTTTTCAAATGTGTTGTTTTAGATGGTGGAAAAAATTTGTTCACAAACTTAGAAACTAGATCACCCCATGTCAAAATCGAATTTGGCGGTTCTTTCTCAAGCCAAATTTTTGCGGGTCCATCTAACGAGTATGGAAACAACATCATCTTAATGGCGTCATGGGGAACATCCTTAAACTTGCTAGTAGCGGTGAGACGATTAAAATTCCTAATGTGATAATGCGGGTTGTCTTTTTCATGACCTCGAAACTTATTTGCTTGCAACATCGACATTAAACCCGTCTTAATCTCGAAATTCTCCGCAAGGATGGCGGGAATCACAATGGCCTCTCCAAAACCCTCGGTGGGTGCTTGTAGCAACTCCATCATAGTACGATTAGCCATGACGACTTCTTGTTCTACAATAGATTCAACAATTGGAGTTTGTTCCTCAATCAACGTCTCTTGATTGGCTTGCTTTTGAAGACGTTTACGAGCTCGTTTAGCTTGATTACGAGTGATCATAAACTTCACGAAGAATGGGAGGTGAGAAAAGAAGATTCTTTTTGGGTGTTTTGTGAATTTTTAATTTTTTTGTGTTTTTGATTGTTTTTAATTTTTTTTGGATTTTGGTGTATCTTCGTAGACAACAATCTACAAAATCTCTACTCGAATCAAACTCTTGATTAAAGAAGCCTCAAAGGAATGAAAGCGGTCACGTGGAGTGAACGCTTTCGAATGACTTTAGAACTTTGGTGAAAACCAAATTGTTCAAGAGGTTTTAATCACAAAGAAACCAAGCAAATATATTATACGTAATAATACTTTGGGCGGCAAAACCCTCGATTAGCCTTCAATCTCAAAATACTCACAAGAAAGCGGGGAAACGAGGCGGCGCGAAGCACTTAAGAGCCTTTTTCCTTAGGGTATATTATATAATACCCGCCTTATACCCACCTTATAGTTTGTATTTTTCAAAATCGAGCTTCACGAAAGTATTTATCTATTTTTGCCTTTTTCTTTTTTGTTTGAGATTCAAATACAATAATTAGGAGATGAAATCCCAATTAAGGTTGTGTTTTCACACTTTTGGAGATATTGTATATTTGTTGTGATACTTAATACAATATATTAATAATAATTTCACAAGAAAAACCAAGAAAACCGATAATACGTATTAGTAGAGTTCTACTAATACAAATACTATTTGGTTAATATTAAAAACAACAATGCAAATTAATCACGACACACCTCCCCGGCAGCGGCGCCAAAATGATTGGAGTAAAATACGACCTTTTAGGAAAAAGGTGTAAAAGCGGTAAGTATTAAACAAATGATTTTAGGAAAAATCAAGTGTTAATGACCCTTATGGTGTGAAAGTTCGTTTCCCAAGGAGGTATATGTGTGTGAAAAACTTTGTTAAATGTTTGTGATTAATGATTGGCTTAGAAGGGGGTGAGAAAAGAATGATGACGAAGACGTGAAAATTACTACTACAACGACAAAACGTAAAACCGTAAAAACTACAAAAATAAAAATTAATTCTAAAAATCACCAAAAATTCACCAAAAATCCACCAAAAATCAAAATAAATAAACTAAGAGTTTACCAATGATCAAAACTTTTTCAAACCTTTAAATAATTAAATATTCAATTTTTAAATGCTAATTAAAGCCCTAAAAATCAAATAAATTATCAAAAAGCACAAATTAAGATTTTTCAATTGGTAAACCTCTAAAATGACCTAAAAAGATTAAAAACTATTTTTAGAAATTTTTAAACTAATAAAAACTATTTAATATGATTTAAAAACTAATAAAACTTAAAATAATTATATAAATTAAACTAAAAGTGATAAAATTATTCTAAAAGTTGTAAAAATCCTATTTTAATGTATTAAAGCTAAGAAAAATATAACAGGTTGAAAAATGCAAAATTTGAAAAATAATAATAAAATAATATTATAATAATATAAAAATCCAAATATTATAAAAATTCTAAAAACTTGCAAACTAGATTATTTTAACCTAAATAAACAGAAAATCAAAGTGAAATAACCAGAATACCCCTATTGGGCCTCCAAATGGGCTAAAACCCAAAATAGTCAACCAAATGGGCTTAATGGGCCCAAAAAGTCAAACTTGGCCCAATTGACTTGGAAAAAGCCTTATCTGACTCAAAATTTAATTCTAAGAACAAAACTCTGAAGGCCTAAAAGCTGAATGTGAGCTTATCACAGCTTATTAAGAAAACAGTTTATCCTTATTGGGCCAATAAGCCCATTAAGCAATAAGCTAATGCCATAAGCTCTAATTTGACACACAAACTTCTTTTAGGATGCTTAAGAGATCTGTCAAAAGAAATTTTGAAAAAGCCCACTCAATAAGCCAGAAATAAGCAAAGCAAAATTTCACTAAAAGACAAAATAGTCGTTTTTGAGAAATAAGGCACCTCAGGACTTGATTCAACTTGCAAAAGGTGACAAATGGACTCAATAAGCAAAATCAATCAACAAAGTTCCAATAAGCAAAACCAATAAGCCAGAATAAGCCAATAAGCACTTATGAAAAAGTCAATTAAGTTGGTTTTCTAGTCAAAACTAATAGTCAACCCACCAAATGCTCCAGTATGAACAAATGGGTCAAATAATGAGCACCTATTACAAAATCCAAGTTGTTTCTGGTTAAAATAAGCTATTTTAGCTTATTGATAAGCTGAAACCTATTTAACACTAGCAGTGGTAACTAGCAGGGGAAAGGAGTTCCCACTGCTTTGACTATTTGACCAAGCTTTTTAGAGAGTTCTGGTTGGATTCAATTGGAAACAAAGGCACCCTTGTGATCAGTGAATCACAAGGAGTGAATAGCAACAAGAAAATCACAATTTGGTTCACACAATAAGCCACAAATGATCAAACAGTCACCGGATATAGCCCAGATATGGAAATTAGCAGTTATGCACTTAATAAGCAATTTTAGCAAGAATAAGCCAACCAAACTTAACTGGATGCATACACAAGCTATATAAACTATGAATAAGCACAAAGCAACAATAATCTAACATTGAATCAAAGTAAACAACAAGATCAAAGCATGAAAAGTTACTGATGAACAATGAACATATGTAGAAACAAGTTTGCTGATCTATTTGACACTAGATCTAATTTCAAGCAGTCATATCTCTTTCCCTGGTGTGATTAACTAAGGTTTATCACTTGTTAGCCCTAGCCTAAGCTTAGATCTAGGTGTCCTCAAAATCCTAGCCAATTTTACCAAGTATTCAAGATTTTATACCTTATTTTATGAATCTATGTGTTTCAAACCTTCAAACCTGCAACAGATGAACAATAGCACCTAACAAACAGATACCAACTCTTGCAAACAATAAACCACCTCTTAGCAAACCACAAATCCAATTCAAGCAGTAGACCCAAACACCCCTTAATCTACTACTTAACAAAGAAACTTGTGATTTCTTCTAATAACCTAATGATTTTAATGATCAAAAACACTTACTAGGTAGCAACTAGCACAATCAAACTCAAAAATTACCAGCACAAACACAAGAACTTAAAATCAAAGCACCAAATTCAAAACAGTCATAAACATGAAATTTTGAGAGGAATCTTAACAAGGGATTATACCTGCCCTCCACACCATCCTAGAAGGGCCAGCTATGCTCCTTGGACCTTGTTCAACAACTAGAACAAGACCAAGGTACTTCAACAAAGGAGATGCAACACTGCCTTGGTTGATGGTTCAAAGTAGAACCTCAAGGACTTGATGTCTTCAACACAGGCAGCAAATGTTGTTCCTATTCAATCCATAACACAAGATTCTTAGAGAGAGAAAGAGGAGAAAGTAGAGAGAGAGAGTAGAGAGAGAAGTGGAAGGTTTACACTAAAACTATGTGTTTAATGAAATGAACCAACACCCTCTTTCACATGTGAAAGAGGGTTATATACCCCACGACACTAAGGCCTTTGTGGGCTTCATCTTGGGCCGGGCTTGGCTTTGCTTTGGGCTTACGCCCCTAACTTATACAATATTAGCTTAAAGTCCAAGCCTGGTTTTCCCGACTAACCTATTACAATACAAGACCTTTTAACGACTAAGATGACCTATTACATTCTTGTTCGACTATATAAATATAGGGCTAACAATCTCCCCCAATGTATCGGTCATCTTAAAAGGCTTAACAAGCATAAGATGATTGAGAGAATACATTCTTGTAGAGGAGATCTTCCTTCTTTGGTCTTGTATCTTGGTCTAGATCTTGTTTGTAACAACTTTGTTCCTTCATGCTTTCGTGATCTTTATCTTGAGTCTTTGTCATTTGACTTTGAGTGCTTGAGATCTTCATCTGTACTCCTTGTGACTAAGATGACCTATTACATTCTTACATTCTTAGGTATCTTGATTATCGCCATCTTGTGCTCTTGTGACTTCTGAATCGACATCGGTTGCACAGCTACGCCACCTTCTTGATATGCAGCAACATATATAGACACGGATAAAAAGGCTTTGAACATTTCATCCTAACTCGGTAGCGTTTTACCTCCGGTCGGTGAAGACCGTTAAACGGTATTAAAATACCGTACCTGTGATCAGGTAGATTCGATTAAGAACCTCCTTGACAGGGTTTCCCGACGGTAGTAGCCAGTTCTCTTTACTCGACCGTCTCAAAGCAGACTGCGAACGTAAAGAGTGAATCATAAGGATAAATTATCCGTCTGATTAGAGTCGTCAATTCAGATTTCCTGGAACAAGTTTGATTCTAAAAGAATCGCACCATTGTTGCTTTCCAGTTTGTCACAAGCTTGATTCATAGAGAATCTTGCGAGTTACCTACCGCAGTGCTGTTTGATGTTGACACTGGAAGGATTTCCATTCGTCACTGTGAACACTAATGAGTGTCACTCTGAATGTTCTGGCAAGATCACATAGATTTTGCGAAGAAACCTGGAATCAAGTTTGAATCAATTAAGAATCGAAACTTAGTTGCTTTCCAGTTCTCACAAGTTTGATTCGTGTAGAATCGTACAAGTTACCTACCATGAGCTTGTTTGATGCTGGCTCAAGCAGGATTTCCATCTTCATTGTGAATCGTATCACTCAGATGTTCTGGCAATATCACAAGAATAATGCGTAGGACTCGATTGTGTCCTAATGAGATGATAGATAGATCTCGATTGGCTCTAGACTCAATAAGTGCATTTTGGTAATCGGAGGCTGGAGCAGACTGCCACCTTTTCAATATTAACTGACTCGGAGTGAGAAAGTCAATAGATACGTGTTGATCTCCGTGACAATGAGACTAGTTTCTTTTGAGAGAAACTCGAATGGCTGGGAAGGGTTGTGCATTGCATCACTGGGTCCATGATGACTTGTCTTCAATAGATGTATTGACCCGGTTTCTGCCTAAGTTGCATAGAATATTCAACTCCTTCAATGCTTACCAATACGTCATCATTAGCACCTTGTTGTGATTGTTCTAGTGCTAACTTAAGTAATTGGTCCGCATTCAGCTTCATTCAACTCCATCTTTCCTAAGGACAACTATTTTTAGCTATGGAATGTCCTTGGGTAGATCCCTCCGGTTCTGGTTGGATCATAGGACTTATTTTCCTATCCTAAACCACCTTTTGACTCCATCGTTCCGTCGTGGATAGTAGGTTGTTTTGGGTAAAGATCGTAACCATAAAACCATTGAAAACCATTCAAAGTGCTTGATAAAAATCAAAACTTTTAACACTTTGAAAGTTTTATCTTTTCGAAAAGCTCCCCCTACACACATGCATCGATATACGAAATAGTTTGGCATGTGAAGGAAAGAGTTGCACTTGAGTCTTTAAGATCACATGTTGCGATATATTACATTTTAATCACATTTTATCCCCCTATCTCTAATATAAAAAATATAATATTAGAGATACCAATAGATTATAATGTGACAATTTCCGAAAAATCGACGGGAGAGAAACATGTGTGCACGCATGAATCATGGAACATTTTTAGTCGGGTCGCTCCCCCTCAACAATATATGTGTGTCTTAAGACAAAATTTGACAAAATTTTAGAAAAGACGACACCACAGAATATGTTGAGGTACGGAGTTGAGATGCCTTTACCGATAATATATATATGACAGATTTATTATCATTTTCGGAATGTGTTGGATACATAAAATATGACAATTTTAGAGATGTACCCAACCACATTAAGAGGCTTGATTTTAAAACGCTCCCCCTCAAAAATTGATCAAAAATAACATATGACAATTTTGAGATATAAAAACCACTTATGAGGAAGGGAGTGTTGAACACACAATTTTGAAAGATTTAGAAAAACCTTTTGAGAAATTCTTGAAAAATTGTGTTCAACGGTTTTTAAAATAATCAGGATAGAAGACTTCTCTTCTATTGCTTAGGGAAAGCGCACTGAAACGTACACTCCCCTTTCGGGTCCGTTTTTCATGAGCTCAAAACTTTGATTGTTTTGTGACTAGCTCATGACCGAGAAAAATAAATTTCCCGTTGTGAAGGATAAGTTATCATCCGTGATAAACTTTCCTTAAGTTGAAGTTCGAGTTCTAAGCTGACATTTACTTAGAAATCGTTTTCATGAACTTAAAAACTTTGAATGTTTTTATGAGAAGCTCATGACCGAGAAATATGAATTTCTCGTTGAGAAGGATAAGTTATCGTCCGAGATAAACTTTCCTTAGTTGAGGTCCGAGTTCTAAGCTGTGATGCGCCTAGAAGTCATTGTGAGAGAATATCAAGCAGCTTCATTTGCCAAAACCTCCAAGTCTTCTGGAGTCATATACTTCATACCAAGACGGCCAACGAGATACGCAAACCTATCTTTCGATGGAGCTTTTGTAAACAAGTCTGCCAGCTGGTACTCAGTTCTGACAAAGTATAATTCCACGATGCCGCGTTCTACTTGTTCCTTGATGAAGTGATATCTGACATTGATGTGCTTGGTGCGGGAGTGCTGAACCGGATTGCAAGATATGGCTATGGCCGACTTTGAGTCACAATACATAGGTATTTTATCAAAGTGGAAGCCATAATCCGTGAGTTGAGTTCTCATCCAGAGGACTTGAGCACAACACGCGGATAGAGCCACATATTCTGCTTCAGCTGATGAGAGCGAAGTGCAATCCTGCTTCTTTGACGACCAGCTGACAAGCTTGTCTTCCCCTAGAAATTGTATGCTACCAGAAGTGCTTTTACGACTATCAAGACAACCTGCGTGATCAGAATCTGAAAAAGCCGTTAGATGAAAACCGGTTTCCCTCGGATACCAGAGTCCCATGTGAATGGTATTCTTAAGGTACCGAAAGATCCGTTTAACCTCTTTGAGGTGCTTTTGAGTAGGTCTGGCTTGATATCGTGCACAATAGCATGTGGCATGATGAATATCAGGCCTGCTGGCTGTAAGGTACATAAGTGACCCGATCATACTGCGATATCACGTTTGATCTACGGGATATGAGTACAAGTCAGCGTCTAGGGATGTGGTCGACAATGGTGTACCAACGCGAGCACATGAGGTCATACCATGCTTTTTAAGTATCTCTTGAGCATACTTAGCTTGGTTAATGAAGATACCACGTGGGGATTGATGAATCTGGAGGCCTAAAAAGAATTTTAGCTCCCCCATCATTGACATTTCAAATCTGCTGTGCATTAATTTTTCAAAACGTTTTGAAAGTTTTGGGTTCGTAGAACCAAAAATAATGTCATCAACATAAACTTGCACCAGCATTATGTCATCCCCATATTTATTAGTAAAGAGAGTAGGATCAATAGAACCTTTGGAGAATCCTTTGGACACCAAGAAGTTTGAAAGTTCTTCGTACCATGCCCTTGGAGCTTGTTTAAGTCCATATACAGCCTTCTTGAGACGATAGACTTTGTCAGGATGATGAGGATCGACGAATCCTTCCGGCTGATTCACATACACTTCTTCCTTCAAATGACCGTTGAGAAAAGCTGTTTTGACGTCCATCTGAAAAACCGTGAAGCCCTTATGTGCAGCATAAGCAAGGAATATCCTGACTGCTTCCAAACGAGCGACTGGAGCGAATGATTCATCGTAGTCTATGCCTTCTTGTTGACGGTATCCCTTAACCACAAGACGAGATTTGTTTTTGATGATGGTTTGTTCTTCATCCAGTTTGTTTTTCCAGATCCATTTGAAATCTAAAATTGACATTCCATAGGGTCGGTCAACAAGTTCCCAAACATTTAGGCGTTCAAACTGATGAATTTCGTCTTGCATTGATTCAATCCACGCATGATCAGTCATGGCTTGTTTGATGTTTGTAGGTACAGTTGAACTCACGGTGAGTGCATACATACACACATCGCCATCGGTTTCGAGTTGTCTGCGTGTTCGAACCGGTTGTGAAGGATTTCCAATGACTTGCTCCAATGGATGATCACGTGTCCAATGGTGAGTGGATGGATATGGTTGGTAGAATGTATGCATGTTGGACGGATCAACATGTTGACTAGAAGACTCTCTGACTTCGTGTACCGGTGTACCGAACGGATTGATAAATTCTTCATCGTCAGGTTGTGCATCGACTGCTTGATTGTTGTGTCCTCCTTCAACATTGACGGTTGGTGATGTTGGTTGTATGATTGTTTTGTTAGTTTGTTGAGTAACCAATGGAATAGTCTCTTGAGCAACGGTTGCTGAAGTAGATGCAGTTGTGTCTTGTTGATTTTGTTCAGGTGCATCAGCAGTCTTGACAGCGGAAGGCTTTGACACAACTTGATTGTTTCCATAGTAATATTCATCAAACATAGGATCATATAAGTCAACCAACTCATTCATATGTGTCGTATCCGTCGAGTCTGCTGTAGGAGTACTTTGTTGACATTCTTGCACGGGACGTACACTGTTTTGTGTAGGTGCCATGGTTGGACATTGAGGTGCGGGACTTG
This sequence comes from Glebionis coronaria, assembly GCA_025667525.1. Taxonomy (NCBI): domain Eukaryota; kingdom Viridiplantae; phylum Streptophyta; class Magnoliopsida; order Asterales; family Asteraceae; genus Glebionis; species Glebionis coronaria. Next base: position 246,752,042 of record CM046877.1, on the reverse strand, counting down.
AGCTGTTGTGATCAAGTACCATTTGTGGCAATTCGTCAAAGTTCACATGAATTGTTTCGACAATGATCTTTGTTCTCTTGTTATAGACCCGATATCCTTTCGACAATGTCGCATACCCCACAAAAATACATGCATCACCTTTTTCTTTCATCTTGTCGAGATTCTCACCGTCTTTAAGAATGTAGCATAAAGATCCAAATACGTGAAAGAATTTGACAGTAGGTTTCCTGCCATTGATGATGTGGTAAGGTGTCTTTTCATGTCTAGGGATAACGAGAGAACGATTCTGAGTATAACAAGCAGTTGCAATTGCTTCAGCCCAGAAGAATAGTGGTAATTTTGAAGCAGAATGCATTGTTCGAGCAGCCTCAACCAAAGTACGGTTCCGCCTTTCGACAACGCCGTTTTGTTCAAGAGTTCGAGCAATAGACGTTTGATGTTCGATGCCTTCTTCTTGAAAGTAAGATTGCAAGTTCTTGTTCAAAAATTCAGTACCCCTATCCGTTCTTACGGTTAAGACTTGAGCTTGAAGATTGCGTTGTATCATCTTGAGAAAGTTTTTGAGAACCTCTGGTGTTTCATCTTTGGACCTTAAGAAGAAAGTCCATGTGTATCTAGAGTAATCATCAACAATCACGAGAATATACTTTTTCCCGTTGATACTCTCTACACGCATGGGACCACATAAATCCATGTGTAGAAGTTCCAATCGTCCTTTTGAGCTTGGGGTAGTCTTTGATTTGAAAGACTTACGTTTTGCTTTCCCCAACTCACAAGAAGAACAAAGATGGTCTTTGACGAATTTTAACTTAGGAAGACCGGTCACAATATCATTCTTCGAAAGCAGGTTGATGGTGTCAAAGTTGAGATGTGACAATCGTTGATGCTATAACCATGCTTGAGATGATGACGCTTTAGCCATTAAGCAAATTGGATTTGTTGAAGATGTGTCTTGTAGAGTTACTGTGTAGAGATCAGAACCACGAGAACCTGTAAGAAGGTCATTCCCATCGTAGTCTCTAACATAGCAAGTAGATTTCCGAAAAGCCACTTCCAAATCCGCATCACAAAATTGACCAACCGAAAATAAATTGTGATTCAGTCCCTCGACGTAATAAACCCGTTTTATAGTGATATTCCCTTGAACCAAGTCTCCATATCCGAGTATCGGTGCAAATTGATCATTTCCAAACCGTACCGTACCCAGAAACTTCTCCACGAAGTTAATGAGAAGCTTGAGATTGCCCGTCATGTGCTTTGTGCACCCGGAGTCCATTATGAATAGGATGAGTTCGACGAGCTGCAGAAGAATTAGAAGACAATGTAGCATTTGACAAATGGGATCCCTTGATAGAGACGGGTTCCAAAATAGTAGTGGGCCTAGATGCAAAGTCTATAGGCAAGCTGATATTCCTAGACCCAATCACTAAAGTGGTTAACTTAGGTACCCATTTGTATCCGGGTGGTGTATATCTCGAATACCCCCGTGTACATGTCCTAATCATGTTCTCATATAACTTCCTTAATCTGTTTTGTTTGCGCAGAGTAGTGGAGTCTAACGCACTTAGTTTCTTAAGTGGTTGATCAGTGGATTGGTTCAAAGTTCTTGTGGGTTCTCTAGTACTAGTGGGCACAATAATAGGCTTCCTAGTTCTAGCATTCACGCCATTATAATTAAGAGCACAAGCATCATGATTGAAAGTACGAACACATTTGCCACATTCAACACAAACAAATTCAACATTCGAGGTCTTAGCATTTAAACTGTCATTACATGCAGTTACAGACGTTTTATTCTTAGAAAACTTAAAATTCCTACGGTGGTCTTCTACTTCCAACTTCTTTCCTTGACTATTGTTAGGCATGACCTTATCTTGCATTCTATTGCTCTTAAGCTGTGGTCCGCTAACGCTAGTAGTGGGGATTACTCCTGTAGAAGAAGACACACGTTGATTAGTTTTCTTAATATTCTGAGGTAACCGCGATGTTCCAGTTTGAGTGGGCTTAGTGTTCATCTTATACATTCCAGGTGCTATCACATTAGTGCTCTTGTCATTTCCTATCTTAGGCAAAGTCTGTGGGTATTGTCCCAAAATAGATGATTTAGGGCATTTAACCGCATTCGGTTGACGAATGATGGATGGTTTACCCAAAACAGACTTTCCTTTGATTTTCTCAATGAGTTTCTGTAACTCACTTATGGCAATGTCCCTTTCTTTTAGCTGAGCTTTCAAATCATTTATTTCGAAATCTTTTTCATTTAGTAGACAAAACGAAGAAGCTGACATTTCTTGACACTTTTTATGATTATGAGATTTTTCACCTTTTTGTAAAGCAAGTTCAAGAGAAATGGAGTGTTTCTCAAGTTGAGAAAAACTTTTCGAAAGTTTGTTATATGACTGAATTTGTTTCGAAAGCTCTACTTCAAGATTGCGACATTTCGCGTCCGATTCTGACACAAGACATGCTACATGACAATATTGATCCAGATCGGTATACACACCAAGTATAGCATTCATATGGTCAGCATAAAAATATTCCTTAGAAAGTCGATCAATTTCGTTAGAAAGTTGGTGTTCTTGTGTCTTTAATTTAATTTGAAGAAAATCAACTTCATCTTCAAGAGATTTGACATAGCTTAAATCAGTTAACATTTCCTCAGTGAGAGCATTATAAAACATTTCCACATTTTTTGAAAGATCATCAATGGTTGGAACAATACATTGTTGAATGACGACTTCTACTTGTGGGTTAGGTTTAATATTCCAAATGGTATCCCTAGAAACTTTTTCATAGTCGACGACACCTTTGAACAAATTTAAAACCCCTTGTTTTATAAACTCAAATTGCTGAACACTTTTGCTTTTCTCATCCCATTTACGTTTTTCATCCAAAATTCGCTTTTCTAACAAAATTGATTGCTTTTTGAAACTCCTTTTTAGAGAAACTTTCTTTTGTGGTTCATCACTTGGTGGTGGAACACTATTATACATCTTTTGTTCTTTTGAAAGTTCCTTTTGAGGGACAAACTTAATATGATTGTTAGAATCAGAAAGGTTTATTAAATCACTTAAGTTTGATCGACTTTCTTCTTGTTGACGAATGATTTCGTCGCAGTCAGGGGAAAGCATAAGAGCAAGATTATCAACATAACAACCGCTATCATAAAGAGCAGGCTTGGTACTTTGAGCTTTCTTGAGATATTCAGGCTTGACAAAACTCGTTTTCATATTTCTATTGAGCATATTCATAGTTTGAATAGACTGACCCGTTTTGTAAACAATGTTGTTTAACGTGTCGACTCTCTTTTCCAAAGCAAGAATTTTTTCAATATCCTTTTCTTCACGAGTTTTATAAAGCTCAGTTTGTTCTTTGTTAACCGACTCTAATTCAGTAATTTGGAGTTTATGTAGCAGCAGTTGTTCTTCAAGTTCTGATATCTTCTGTTTTGACATATGAATTTCGTGTGTTACTTCAGAACAATATTGTTCGTTGAGCACCTTACGTTCATATGCCAAACCATTAGCTATTGCAACCCGTCGATCAGCTTCTTTTACATAATCACACTCTTTAAGCCTGTCTATCTCCTCGGCTAAGGATGTGTTTGCTTGCTTCAAACGTTTATTAGCATCTTTGTTTTCCTCAATTTCATGTTTTAAAGAATCAATTATGGACGCAAGCAAATCACGGTCCTCATCCGAGTCAGTATCTTGAACAACTTTTCCGTCATCATTACACATATGCTGTGAATCCGTAGAGATATTGCTATCCTCCGTGTCCATTACATATGTGTCATTGATGCTTTCGGGTTGCTCAGGATGTCGTCGTTCATTAGCAAACACATTATAGTTATCATGTGATGGTACCTTTTCAAGTGGCTCAGAATCATAGATGGGTCCAGAAGTATCATCAGTCTCTGGGATCACTTCTTGAATCTTTGCCATGTACACATAATGTGCCTCTAACTCTTGATCATCGGCTTCATCATCAGTGTCATCACGCCAGTCAACTTCATCTGCTGTGAGTGGAATTCCTGCTTCTTCTTTCTTGCACAGCAACATCTTTTCCTTGTGATATCCCGAATCCTTAACCCGTTTTGGCTTCTTACATTCCCTAGCCATGTGCCCAAATCCCTTGCAGTTGAAGCATTGAATCCCAGTCTTCTGCACCACCGGAGTGCCTACAGTATCTCTAGCCCCAACTTGATTCATCATCCTCTGATTATCATACCTAGCATCACGATCATACCTAGGTGCATGATCAACTTCCTTATATCTAGCATTGGATGATGATCTGAGGTTGTTGTTGGTAGGTTTGTAGATCTTCTTATAAGTTGTGGTGAGTAAAGACATGAGTTCTTCTATCTTCTTGTCCCTTGAAGTTTGTTCATCATCACTGTCTCCATCTGACTCGGTGTCATACTTTGGAGGTGGAGTGGGGACAATTGCTTTTGCTTTGTGTTTAGCAGCAGCTAGAGGTTTGGTGGATGAGCTTGATGACTTCGAGGAATGATTAGGTGGTTGTTGACGAGGAACGGGTTTTGTTTAAGTAGCAGCCACAAAAGCAATAGAATTAGCAGACCGTTCTGCCTTTTCAGCCCTTAGTTCATTCACTTCATTCTGATGTTGTTTCAAGATATCATAAAGTTTGTGGTAAGATATAGTCTTGATATCCTCCCTTTGTTTGACCAAAGTCACAAACCTTTGCCATTCCGGTTTGAGTTGAAGTAGAAACTGAACATTGGCATGATGATTAGAGATGGTGCACTGATTTCTTACAAGCTCATTCATCATTTTGTAGAATCTCGAGTAATATGAGTCAATGGATTCACCATCTTCAGATGTGAATTTTCCAAACTCCCAAAGTAGATTAGTCTCGAGATCTTGAACATTGATTGACTCACCTTGCTTCAATCGATGAATTGCATTCCACATTTCCATAGCATTAGGACATGCATCAACTGTGGAATAGATATCATTATCAATTCCAGTGAGTATGAAATTTACAGCATCAGCTTCAGCTTGGAGGAGTTTCTTTTTCTCAGCAGAACATGTGTCAAAATCCTCCATAGCTCGTATAGTTGATGAAGTACCATCCTCTGCCTGTGTTGTAATTGGTTTGAATTCAAAAACTGGAGGTGGGTTCTCAAGGCAGTGACGAAGAGCAGTTCGGTTTTCTTTTCCATCGAGAAATCTAAGAAAACGAGATCTCCATTGAACGTAGCAACCGGCAGTGAGCACGGGTGGGTTACCGTTGCCACCTTGTTCCAAACGAATTTGATTAGCAGTTGCAATGTTGATGTTGTTGTTAGACATGGTGAATACTTGTGGATGAATTGCAGATCTTAGTGGATTTGTTGTGATGATGTGTGGTTAAAATTGAAATTCCGAAAATTCAAAAATTTTTCCCAGTCCGACAATAAATTCCTCAGTCTGACAAAACGGTAAGCCGAAAATTTTTGTATCGCCAAATTTTGAATTTGAGTTAGAAATAGCCAAAAACTAGTAGGGAAAAAAATTGAATTTACTTGACCTAAAAATTAAATTTTAACTCTTTTTCTTTTTTTTTTTTTTTTTTTTTTTTTTTTAATCTTCGTGTAAACTACGTTCCGAAACTAGCCTAGATAGTGGCTAAGTCTAAAAATTACTCAAACAAAATACCCATCGGAATGTCCATCGGAATGCTCAATCGGAATGCTCAATCGCAATGCTCAGATCGCAATGCTCAGATCGTAAAGTCCAGATCGTAATGTCCAGATCGGATAGCCTATCGGAATACTCAGATCGCAAAGCCTATCGGAATACTCAGATCGCAAAGCCTATCGGAATGTCCAGATCGCAATGTGGCTGTCAAAATTCAAGCAGAGTAACGACTTAAAATACTTCCTTATACCCGTCGGAATCCAGATCGCAAAGTACGATCGGAATGTCCAGATCGGAATAAGTAATAAAAACCCACGATCGCAATGTAGAACCAAACCCTTTCCGATGGTAAGGTTATTGCGATGGAAGCCCAAGTACAATTTGTACTTTCCGATGGAAGTTTCTGCTAGAATTTCGGAATGAAGAAAAACAAGAAATTTCACAACTTTTGATCCAAAAAATTTGTGTTTTAGCCAAAACCAAGATACCTAAATCACTACTACAAGTATGTAGATGATTTGTATCAAGAAAAGACCATAAAAAACACAAAAAAAAGATATGGGACGTGAGATATGGATAAAAAAGGCCACGAAAATTCAAGAACACCACACACGAATCTTCAATCACCTATCCACTATAGGATCTTGATACCAAATGTTGTTCCTATTCAATCCATAACACAAGATTCTTAGAGAGAGAAAGAGGAGAAAGTAGAGAGAGAGAGTAGAGAGAGAAGTGGAAGTTTTACACTAAAACTATGTGTTTAATGAAATGAACCAACACCCTCTTTCACATGTGAAAGAGGGTTATATACCCCACGGCACTAAGGCCTTTGTGGGCTTCATCTTGGGCCGGGCTTGGCTTTGCTTTGGGCTTACGCCCCTAACTTATACAATATTAGCTTAAAGTCCAAGCCCGGTTTTCCCGACTAACCTATTACAATACAAGACCTTTTAACGACTAAGATGACCTATTACATTCTTGTTCGACTATATAAATATAGGGCTAACAGCAAACAACTCAACCAAGGGCTCCAATCCCTTCACAAGCTTGGTGTCAACAAGCTTGCAAGAGCTTATAGCTTATGGCTAAGGGTTAGTACACAAATATAGAAAAATCAGAAACTAGGATTTCAAGGCCTTTGAACCTTGAAAACCTTATGAACCTAGACGTGCCTTAACCACAAGATTAAGGAAGGTCTAAACAATCAAATGGAACTCAGATTTAGGCTATTCTAACACAAACTTTTAATCAAATCAAAAAGAGAATTCAAAATTTTCAGAAATTCAAATTTTATTGAACTTAATAAGGAATTACAAAGATTGATAGCCTAAAACTGGAACAAAGGGACTCTCACATGTTGAGGTCTCCTTTTATAGGCAAATGCCTGGCTAAACACTATTCACAAACCCTAGCACTGATTTCTCTAAAATGCCCTTGAGTCTTCTAGATCATTTGATGGAATGAGCTGTCCAAATGCATCTTATACGTTCATTTTAGCTTTGTGATCAAGCAAAGAGTGTCAGCTGTTGATTTGGACACGTAGGATGACTTGGAGGCTAAGTTGCATTCTGATTGGTTGAAAGGGAATTGGGGGTGGGGTCCATGGTGATGTGATGGGTGAGTTCAAGTGTGGGATGTGTACGTGTGAGGGTTAATTGCTTTTTGGTCAAGGTAATTTGGATTAACCCTTTGTTTGGTAAAAGTAAAATCTGGGTGGAAGAACATGAATAGTGGACCCATTGATCCGTTTTTGGTGGAGTGGAATCTGTTTGGCGCATTTTCTTTGTTTGAATGTTTCAGTATACAACTTTGGTCCTTGTATTTTCAGAAAGCTTGTAAAACGTGTTTATTTTGCAAATAAACTCTTTCCCTTTGTAAACAACTTTCACACTTTGGCAGATTTGGCACAAAACTTTGGAAAAAGGTTTCAAAGGGTTGTTTTTGCCATTTTGAGATATTTCAAGGGCTGATCTTGGAAATTCTTGATCTTCAAAGGTCTTCAATGTATCTTTGGCTTCATGAGGGACCATTGTTGGCAATTTGGAATTGTTGAGGGACTAATCTTGCCATTTCTTCAAAGTAGAAGGACCTTTTGTGTAATTTTGACAAACTTAAGGGACCAAACTTGTAATTATGAATATACAAGGGTTTTTTGTGTCATTTCTTCATTCATTGAGGATCAATCTTGCATATCTTGAAGTCTTCAAGGGTATTTGTTGAATATTCCATGAATTAGGGCCCGGTTCTTTGTACGGCTTCGTTTCTCATGTTCGTTTTTCCTTGTATCTTGTGATCTTTTGTCTTTTTCACGATATCCATACCTAAAATACACAAGTAAACAAACACAAGCATATATATATGGTATTTTATGACATTTTTATGCATTAAAAGCCCGAAAAGAACGATGAGATCATGTATAAATGCCATCTCATCAGACCTCCAATCTAGGCTCAACTTTGGCAACACCAGACCAGGTACCTCTTCTCAAAATCAGAGGAAAAGAAGGGCACGCCCCCAGGAGCGGAACCTCTTTGAGGAAACTCCCCAACCCAGGAATGTGTTCGAACGCATAGGGGATCGCCTCATGCAGGAACTAATGCAGTCTCGAGAAGAGGGAGAGAAGTCCGACGATTCAACTGGACGACCAGATTTGGAACTGACCCGAGCCAATCGCCTCACAAGTGTGTGGGATAGAATGAATACCGGGAAGAAGGCTCCTGGCTCTTCTCACAAGAGCGGCCCTCACCTGAAGGATGGGGCACCACCCCCTTCTCCCGGTCCATCAGGAGAGGACTCGGATGACCATCCGCCCAAGCGTCGCCGACCTAGGCGTACTCCTCCACCGCCACCAGACAATGATGAGTACTATGGCGGCCCCTATTATCGAGAGACAGAAGCGGAAGATCTTTCCCGTCCGTGGTGTGACCCTAGTCTCACTCGTCCATGGGCAGATCCCAGGGAAGATCCTTTTACTCTCCGCATACGGAATTACTCTGAGGATACAAAACGTCGCATGCCGGCGTGTGTCAAGACCTATGATGGGACTGGTGATCCTGATGATCACCTAAAGATATGTGATACGTAGGCAAAAATTGAGCGATGGCCCATGCCTATATGGTGCCAAATGTTCAATTCAACCTTGATCGGCAATACTCGTGATTGGTTTGAGGGACTTCCTCCTCGAAGCATTGATAGCTTCACTGGATTGCGCACTGCGTTCAAGAATAATTATACTCAGTGAAAGAAGTATAATAGGGACCCGGTCTCATTGGCAACCGTCAAGCAACGGCCGGGAGAGTCTACGGAGGCCTTCACTGAACGCTTCAATGACGAGTGCACATGCACAGAGACAATGCCGGAACTTCTGAAAATTTCCGACTATATGCACGCCATAACAGACAGGGAATTAATCAGGCGTCTCAATGACAAGCGTCCGGAGCGGTATGACGACCTCATGGAAAGGGTTAGAAACTTCATAGAGGGAGAAACCGCGGTGGCCGCGGTCTATCCTTCAAAAGGAAATAGCTACCGATCGAACGACCAGTCCAGGAGACAGTCTGGCGGTCAAAACAACCAGAACAATGGGAGGGGCTCAGATTACAAGAGCCAAAACAAGGGAGGACGTCCGGATGATAAGTTTACCCGTCTAAAGATGTCCTACCGGGAGATCTTGCTAACAGAAGGGGCCAATTTCCCAAGACCTCCCCCAATGACGACTCCTCTGGACCGTCGTCAAGGAAATCGTTTTTGCGAAGTCCATAACGACAAGGGCCATGGTACGGAGGAATGTATCCAGCTCAAGAAGCACATTGAGTCACTGATCAAGTCAGGTAAACTCAAGCATTTGGTCAAGGATTGGAAGGATGGGAAAGACAACAAAAAGTATGACAAGAAGGATCCCCAAAAGGACAAACCTTCAACTATATATATGTTCCAATCCAGACAGCGCCGCACGAGGCAGAAAGTTAGTCAAAAATTTTCACGCGGCAGAGAAATCTCATTCCCTCCCATCACAGCAAGCGATGTGATTGATGCGCCTCTTACTATTGAGATAAGCATTGGAACACACAATGTTCGCCGTATGTATGTGGATGTAGGGTCATCAGCAGAAGTACTGTACGAAAACTGTTTCGTACAGTTATGGCCATAAATAAGAAGCTAAATAGTACCGGCCACGGCGCCACTCATTGGTTTTAGTGGAGACACCATCTAGCCAATAGGGCAACTGCGTCTGCTTGTAACCATTGGGAATGAAGAACACTCCACCACGGCGTGGATGAACTTTATGGTGATACGCTCACACTCTCCATACAATGGGATAATAGGCAGACCGGGTATCCTGGCCATACGAGCAGTACCCTCCACGGCACACGGGCTGATCAAATTCCCTGTGGAAGGAGGAATTGTCACCATCTATAACACAATCATACCGGCATCCGAGTGTCATGCCGTGGTAACAACGGTTCAACCTGTCCCCCCCAAGGACGGATCACCACCTCCCAATTGGAAGGTAGCAATCCATCCTGATTACTCAGAACAAGAGGTGTCCATAGGGGGAGCACTCTCGGATAGCGGCAAAAGGGCCATGTGCTCTCTCCTAAAAGCAAACCTGGATGTATTCGCATGGGAGCCCAAGCACATGACGGGCGTACCGCGTGCGATAGCAGAACATAAGCTCCAAATCCGCCAGGGATATCCTCCCGTTAAGCAAAAGAAGCGTGGTTAGGCACCTGAACGCAGCCAAGTTATATTGGATGAGGTACGGAAATTAGTGGACGCGGGTATCATGCGCGAGGTATACTACCACGATTGGGTATCCAACCCAGTCATGGTTAAAAAGCATGACGGAAGCTGGCGCATGTGTGTAGATTTCACGGATCTGAACAAGGCCTGCCCACAGGACTGCTACCCGTTACCGGAGATTGACTGGAAGGTGGAATCCCTATGTGGATATCCCTTTAAGTTCTTCTTAGACGCATATAAAGGATACCACCAGATCCAGATGGCAGAAGAGGACGCAGAGAAAACGGCATTCCATACTAGTCAAGGCGTATACTGTTACACAAAAATGTCGTTCGGACTGAAGAATGCCTGGGCAACATATCAGCGGCTTGTTGACAAAGCCTTCGACTCACAGATAGGCCGCAACCTGGAGGTCTATGTTGATGATTTAGTCATCAAAAGTCATACGGAGGATGCACTCCTCCGAGACGTCCAAGAGAGGTTTGACACATTAAGGAGGATTAATATGAAGATGAATCCAAAGAAATGCACGTTCGGGGCAACGTAAGGAATGTTCCTTGGATATATGATTGATCCAAACGGCATCAAGCCTTGCCCGGAAAAGACAGACGCAGTAATACACCTACCATCCCCTCAGACACGGAAAGAGGTGCAGTCCTTAAATGGGATGTTGGCCGGGCTAAACAGGTTCTTATCAAAGTCCGCAAAAAAGTCACTCCCCCTATTCAAAACACTCAAGAAGTGCATTAAGAAGGGAGACTTCAGGTGGACAAAGGAAGCTGAGGAAGCCTTTGGTCAACTCAAGCAACACCTCGCGTCTCTCCCCATGCTAGTAGCTCCCCGGCCAAAGGAAGAGCTCATCATGTACCTATCAGCCACACATAGAGCAATAAGTGCGGTACTCATGACGGATAGGGACACAGTCCAAACTCCGGTCTACTTCATAAGTAGAACACTACAAGGGCCGGAGTTGAATTATTCTTCCATGGAAAAATTGGTTTTGGCATTAGTGTTTGCTACAAAACGGTTGCGCCGATACTTTCAGGCGCACCTAATTGTAGTCATTACTGATCAACCAATAAAACAAGTCATCTCTAGACCAGATGTGGCAGGTAGGCTACAAAAGTGGAGCATTCTATTGTGGGAACACAACATATCTTATAGACCAAGGACGGCTGTTAAAGGCCAAATCTTGGCGGATTTCTTGATAGAAAAGCCGGATGAAGAGGGACCAACCGTACAGCAAGACGAAACTCCAGCAGAACCATGGGTATTATTTACGGATGGATCTTCGTGTACGGATGGGTCAGGAGCTGGTCTCATCCTTACGAATCCGGAAGGAATGGATATTACATACGCCCTTCGCTTTGAGTTCACAGCCACCAACAATGAGGCAGAATATGAAGCGTTGATTGCGGGTTTAAAAATCACCGCTAGAATGGGAGTCCGCAACCTTGAGGCCTACGTGGACTCACGGCTTGTCGCGAACCACATTCTGGGAGGATACGTAGCTAAGGAGGATAACATGGTTCGATACTTGGAGAAAATCAAGTCACTCATTGCGGCTTTCATCAAGTTTTCTATCAAGCAGGTACCGAGAGGTGAAAACAAGAAGGCGGATGCTCTTAGCAAGATCGCGTCTACAAGTTTCGCCCACTTATCAAGCAAGTCTTGGTGGAAATACTCAAGGAAAAGTCTATAACAGAAGGGGAAGTCGCAGCTATAGTTGAGGAAGACGGACCTACATGGATGACCCCGATCGTCAACTATTTGACTAATGAAACCCTTCCAGACGAGGAAAAAGTGGCACGGCGCATTAGAAGGAAGTCGCAGCACTTCGAGCTTCGCGAAGGTATTCTTTACAAGCGCTCTTTCTTGCAGCCGTGGTTGCGGTGTGTTGGGCCGCGCCAGGCTACTTATGTGATCAGTGAGATACACGAAGGGTTATGCGGCATGCACGCGGGTCCCCGATACGTGGTGGCCCGAGCTCTACGCACAGGATATTATTGGCCTACTATGCATAGGGACGCACGCGACATGATTCGCAAGTGCAGTGATTGCCAAGTGCACAGGCCAGTGCCACGACATCCGCAGCACGAACTTACACCTATTACATCCCCATGGCCATTCTATAAGTGGGGGATAGACATCGCAGGACCTTTTCCCGTAGCTGCGGGGCGAGTTAAGTTTTTGATCGTCGCAATGGACTACTTTACACGGTGGATAGAGGCCAAGGCAGTCAAATCCATCATAGGCAAACAAGTTAAAAAGTTTGTTTGGGAGAACATTGTGTGCCGTTTTGGCTTACCAGGAGAAATCATCTCGGACAACGGGAAGCAGTTCGCGGATAATCCATTCAAGGACTGGTGCGCGGCGTTGAATATCAAACGGCGCTTCGCGTTTGTTAAGCACCCGCAGACAAATAGTCTTGTGGAACGAGCAAATAGAAGCTTGGGAAACAGCATCAAGGCACGCTTGGATGAATGAAGTGCCAAATGGGTGGACGAACTACCACATGTTCTATGGGCACATAGGACTATGATCAAAACAACCAACGGGGACACTCCATTCGCGTTGGCCTACGGCACTGAAGCTGTTATACTAGCAGAAATAGGAATGCCTACCATCCGCACGACGGAGGTTAATGTCGTCACAAACGACGAGCAACTCCGGATCAATCTGGATTTGTTGGAGGAAAAAAAGGAGATAGCGGCTATCAATGAGGCCAAGTCCAAGGCTAAAATGAAGGCTTATTATGACTCCAAGGTTAAAGGTGTTTCTTTTCGACCGGGAGATTATGTCCGTGCTAATGAAGCAAGTCGAGCGGAGAATACAGGAAAGCTGGGCCCTAAGTGGGAAGGACCGTATGAGGTCACGGAAGCCTTAGGACGGGGCGCGTACAAGTTGCGTGACATAGATGGCCGCGATCTGGAACACACATGGAATATCTCCAATCTCAAAAGGTGCTATCTTTGAAAGCTACGGCTTCTGCATGGATACTTCGCTATGTCTGGCTTTAATGAAGATCCATGTGCTCTCTCTGTTTTGTTTCTTATGTTTTTTCTAGGTTCTTTTTTGTTTTTAGGATTTCCCATTCTTGTTCAAACAAAAAATGTAAACGTTCTAATAAAATGTCGTGGTGCCTAGCTAGCTCCACGACTTGTTTTGTGCAATTTTTTTTTATTCTTTAGATTCCGTTATAATCATATAGATTTAATTGTTATTATTATAATGTGCCATGTCTTATTCATATGCATTCATTCAATACCGTACATGTACAATGCGCCTCCAGGTGGGGTAAGAGGATTAAGTGAACCTAATAATTCAACTTGTCACATAAGAGGGATGCAACCTCAGTGACGCGGATCATGTATCCTTACTAGACACCTTATTCACAAGACGTTGTGATAAGTTTCTGTATGTTGTACTCACGCAGTGCTTTGCATAGTAAAGACGCACCACCGCACGTCTAGTAAAATACAGACTTGATTGTATTTTTTTTTAGTAACACGTGACATGTCATGCAGTGTAGGTATACGATATCCAACAAAAAATACACAAGTTTCAAACTCACAACAAAATAGCCGTGGTTATCACGGATTTACTTGCATACATATGACAAGTTATTTCACACATCAGTCTTAGCCGTATACATACACGGACGAATAAAAGATACAAATGTCTACAAGGTAAATTACAACGGAGGTAGGAACTCCCCTATGTTCTTCTTCCCTTCTTCGATCATGGCACGGAGGGCCTCCCCGCGAGCATTCTTCCCATCCCGTGCCTTGATCATATTCGCATCCAACGCCTCGGCAAGCAGTTTTTCACCTTTTATCACCTTCGACACGGAGTCATAGGTAGGCAAGGTCAGTTGGATAGGATCGGCAGTGAGCTTGGACATTATTACCTCATTAGGAGCATCTTTAAGCGCTTCTAGCTCGTCCAAGAGAGGGTGTTGGATTTCAGCGAGAGCATCCATTGACGCAGTCATCTTGTCCGCGGCTAAGGGGTTGTGGTAGGCGTGCTGGGTAATGTCTTCCTTCTTACCTATTAGCTCCACAGCTTGGACCAGGCCTTCGTGCCTACCACGGTCAATCCCATCCGATACGACGCTTGTGAATGCCTGCAGCAGGTAAGGAGCTTCCATAACCTTACTCACGGCAAGGCGCATTCCCTGACCAATCATCCACCTGCGCCCAGCTTTATGGCTGTTAGCAACGGAGGACACAACCTTTCAACATAATCCGTGGCCATCTTACTTAGCTCCTCCTCAGCTGTCGCAGCTTGCTCATCCAAAGTAATCCGCGCTTGGGTTAGCTCATCCTTTAGCGCGTCGCGCTCTTGTGCGATGTTGAATGCTTGTACGGTTACAGCTTTGGTGGAGGCTTCGGCTGCGGACACCTACATATGGCACTTCGAGTTATCACAGGGATAATGTGGTTTTTTTCTTTTTTTCTTATGTACAAATAAACATTCATATTGAAAGCATACCTTCTCGTTGGATGCAGCTACAAGGGCCTCAAGCTCGGCAATGTGTTTCTCCCGAGTGTTGGCATGATGGGCCTGCTCCTTCATAATGGCCTCTTCTACAACCAACGCCGTCTGCAAGGATGTGAAGTTTTCATCGTGCTTCACAACTAATGCTTCACGACGAGCTATCTTTTTGTCCGTACGCTTCACATTCGCCAAAGCCTTGATCAGACGGCGTCTTAAGGCTGCACCCACTGTCACTTGGTGTGTGGATGACACATCGAACTGCTCCAGGAATGATTCATGGTCTAGCTCGTCCAAGTCTTGAGCCAGGACCGGAGGAGTGATATGTTTGATAAATTCCGTGCACTCGGACTCCGCCTCCAACCTTGTTAAACTGGATAAATTCCATGCTAGGCGCAGGCTGGTCTCCGGTCCTTCAGGAAGTGGCTCCTTGACATGTGTCACAGGAGGGGAAGGAGGTCTTATTGATGTCGTGGGTGAAGGTTCCCTTTCCACCTCTTCCTCTTGAGCTACTGTCGACGGATCCGCCCTGTTAATAACAAATTGATTTTGTTTATGCATTCTATCTTTTTAAAAAAAAACAACAAAAGAGGATAAAGAACGAGAAGGTGCTTACGTGGTACCAGGTGTAGGTTCTGGGACAGTAGGGGCTACGGTACTCACGGGGGTGGCCATCCAGACTTGTTCTTCTACGTGCGGTGTAGGGTTGACGTGGGCCGTCGCAGCACCGCTTCTTTCCTGACACTGAGGATGGTCTTTTCTTAGTTTCTTTGGTGGAGAGTTGGAGGCCCCCGCCCTATTCCCTAGTGTCTTTGCCACCCTCCTGGTGGTCTTTCTCTTTCTAGATATGGGCTTGGGGGACCCAGAGGCTTGGGTAATTTCTTCATCCTCACCAGTCAGGGTGGTGAAATCTTCTTCTTTTGCATCCTCCTGGTGCGTCACGACGTCCTCCATCAACAACTCTCCACCATCTTCATTGTGGAAGTCAAGAGGGGACTTCTCGATAATAGGCTCTCCCTCGTCTGATCTTTGCTCAGAGGTTTCTTCAAGCGGAATGGTTCGGTCTGCGGTTGCATCAAGAAGAGGGAGTTCATTCTCTTTCAGCGGGCGGAATCCTTTAGGCACTTTCATTGGGCCGCCCTGACGCAATAGTCCATGTAGGTTCATCTCTGCGGACATTTGCAATTATACGGATTAGTAAGGTCCCGACATGCAAATGACATTTATCATATCTACAAATATAAGTAAACCTACCCTGCCTACGTTCCATCTGGAAGCACGGATACATGTATTCCCTCCCATAATAATGGCGGCTTAATCCTACTAAGCACAGAAAATGCCCCGACAACCCCCTATGGAATTCTGTGCGGTGGGTATCTAGTATTTTCAAGTCTTTGCTGCTATAATCTTTGGATTTGGGCGGAAAATCTTTGGGTACTCTGGTTTTAACGACGAAAGGGGTAGGGAATACTTTCTCATCAACAAAAAAGTAATGATCGTACCAGCTCTTAAGGGAGTCTAAGGGTTTCCTATACGTCATGGGGGCGTTCCCGGATCGTTTTTTGAACGACAGCCACCCATTCACTAGTTGGGGGGAATAAAAGGCCCTAAATATGTTTACGGTTGGAGTTACTCCGCATGTATGGCATGTAATCTCAAATTGGTTGATTTTACACGCCCCTATGCAGTGAAGCTGGGTTATGTGGAAATCATAGTATAGAAGCAGATCTACCAAGAACTTGGATAAGGGGATACGGTAGTTAGCCGAATCGAATAGGCGCGTATATACGCCTATCTTTCCCCTCGGTGCATCCGTAATAGCTTCACCGTCACCTGGATAGGTTGGGTGTACGCTTTCGGGGATGTAATACTTAGACAAAAAGTCTATGTATTTCTCCGCAGGCATCACATTCAGGACATCCGTAATAAGGGGATTGTCCTTTACCATGTTTAATAAAAAGGGTTTGAAAGGCGTGATGATCTAACCTGCGGTGATGGAAATCCGTGGAATAAGAGGCAAAAGATGGAAGGAAGAAGCTTGAGAATAACAATGGAGGAATAACTATGAAACTGTGTGTGTAACAGTATCACACACCAACTTTATATAGGGTTGCCTCGATTTCCGAGGTAACGTAGATGTTTGCCACGTGTAAGCCACTACGCCCATCTAACGGGTGGGGTTTCTGACACTTCTGAGAAACGTCAGAAGGGACCCATGGGTCACTTCTTAACAGTTTTACGTGGCTCGATGATGGGCATTAATGGTGCACTTTTCCAGGTGTGCGACTGATTAGTTGACTACCATTAATACATTCATTCTTCTGTCGGGTTATGCGGTCATACGTAAGACTGTATTCAATGCTGCATTTATTTTGTCTCGGACGTCGCATGCGGCTGGGGGAATTCAATCCGTGTAAGGTTTCCATGTGCGGTCGAAACAAAATTTTCAAAGTTTATCATTCCCTAGAGGATATTTCTTGGTACGTCCGGGGAGCATCTTGATAGTCTAGAGGTTACGCCTACGGCTGTAACAACTAGACAGGGGGGACATGATGACGTATAGTCCCCAGCCGGGTCATGAACCCAGCCCACGGGTACTACCCGTATCCGGCCCATCACGAATGGGTAGGAATAATGTTATTTAAGCTTATGGGCTTAGGTGAACAGTAACCGCACACACGTGTGCGGCCCACGGCCCGGCATGACCGGTACAGGGTTAGACAGAATCATATTCTGTCTATGAATAGGATTTACCCCAAAGAAGAGGATATTCACTCACCATAATTAGAAGATAACAATCAATCTAATTCTGGTACTTATCCTTTCCTTGGGGCCGAAGCATCAGTGACAGCCCATTCGGGTTTCACTGCCTATATAAGGAACCCCCAAGGGTTCCACAAAGGTATTACATTCTTCATACTCTCAACTCATCTGATTCCTATAAACCCTAACCGATTACTTACTCTCATGCCGGAGTCTAATCGTGGGAAACATTCCCACGGTAAGCCTAACGTGTGTTGTTTAGTTTGTAGGATCCCAACCAGATAATTCACTTGGTGCAGGAGCCGGAGTCCAGCCAGCCCGAATTAAGCCTAATTCGGGTCTAGCAAGGATCACCCAACTTTTGTATCAACACCCATAGGTAATTTGTTTACTTTGATGTTTTTTCGTTTCGTTTATGTTATATTCAGACTAGGATTCACGTGTGATATGTTAACTTATGTGTGATTTGTTAGCGAACTCAGGTACTTTTTTTCTACACAGAGGTTTACAATATAGCCAATGCATACCTGTCACACACATTGGCAAGTGGCTGGGAATGTCGACAGAAAAGTCATGACCATATTGCTAAATAGTAATAATAGTTCAATGTAACTTTAGATCCATAAAACACACCCATTAGTACTAATATTAAATGTGTTCTTCAAAACATGCGAGAAGCATATTAGAAAGAAAGGACAACGTCAATTTTTTGCATACTTTAATATCTATGTGTGTGAGTGGCAAAATGGTTATTTGTCAACATTTGGTCATTGACATTGGTAATTTGTATGGTCTTTTTTTAGAGTTATCCAGCGTAGTTTTTCTATTATTTTTAGAGTTGTGTCCCTAACACTCTCTTAGGTGAGTAAAATTTACAAGAATCATGATCAAGAGGGTGAGAGATAGTTTCTTGAGATTTTGACACAAGGGGTTAAAGAGGCTTCAAATAGGACACTGATCTCTAGAATAAGTAAGTACTATAGTTTCAAAATTATGCATACAAAGTTTATTGAGCTGATTAGTCATACCAGTGTTAGATGGAATTCCAGTGAAGTAGATGTTCATGTGGGTGTATGGTATAGGTGCTAGAGTTGGTCACATTCGTTCTCTTAATCAGATTGTTTCCACTAAAATCGAGATTAAAAACCAAAAACATTGAAATAGCATTACTACCCGAACCACTTCCTTTTCCACTAGAAGTCTTTGGAGCACCCTAACTCATAGTTTCCCACCAGCAGTTACTTTTGACATATACTTTCAATATCTATGCACTTCTGCTAATTGAATTTTTTTGTCCAGTATCCTAAGACGAGCACAAAGAAACTCAAAATAAATAAAGTCAAGAAATGTTGTGAGTGGAAATTTTCGCAAAATATGGCACCAAACAAGTGGTCATGAACGTAAGCATCTTACCAACATACTACATTGTCAACTATTTAATAACATCTAACGCCTTTTTATTTGTTTTCATAGAAAGTAGAATTCGTCGTCCAGTGTCGCGCACAGAGCCTAATCGCCAAACACAATCGGGTGAATAGCTTGAAAAACCATAAAGTAGTGATAAAATTTGGTTACCTCCAGCATTCAAAGACATTATTTAAACGGCTATGTTGTAGTAACATCAGGTTTTGTGGTGCACTATTTTGGGAAAGCGAAAAAACTGTCCACACTTCGCGAGGACTCGGCCAAAAATTGATATTCCCTGGATTCGCTCCTTAACATTAACCCACAACACTACTAGGTATAATAGCCTCTACATACTACATTCATAAATAATAACACAAATGTTTTAATTAAAAACTAAATGCTACACCCATAAAGTTTGGACAGAAGCAACGATTGTTGAAATCAGTGCAACCATGTAACAAGGATACAACACCTCTCCTGATTGCTTGAATATAAAAAAATAGTACGATTGAGATGAGATAATTAAGATAATTCCAAACCGGAAGCTATAAGAAAAAGTAGAAAACTCCAAACTTCCCTAGCATAGCATATGTATTCTAAAACAAAGTACAACAAGCCTTCCGTAGACATATATCAACATATTATCTATTTTTGGCATGACATATTATTATCAATTTTACTGATATGAGATGTCGGTTTTAATTACTAAAACTAGACTCAAATGTATAGAAGTTTACCCACGTGAAGTTGATATTTTGAATACATTTTGTTAGAGCACTAGGTACGGTCGGCATGAGCCGTCGTATAAAACAAAAAAAATTCATGATATGGTTGAGCCGTCGAAAATTTTCCCACAACACCAAAACCAACAACACCAAAATTAAGCCTCTTTGGTTGGCTTGAGCCATGTGAAACAAACTGGACCCTCAAATTTCCACGTGTCAGCAAACTATTCATTAAAAAAATTAAATAAGCGAAAACGTGTGCCGTCCCCTAGGCGCGAGACACGAAAACTCGAGACGAGGTGTGGTCATGGCGTTTTCACGTGGCGTTTTCACGTGGCGTTTTCTTACGGCGCAATACCCTGTGCTCTTAGTGTAACATCTTCTTGAATTTCGAAATAAAAACTAAGGTAAGTATATAACTGTGATACCCAAAACCCGAGGTCAATTATTTTACCCTAAATTACGAATATTTTTAAAATTTTTAAGAAGTTTTGTTTACTATATATTTGATGGTTTAAGTTGAAACCAATGATTAAGGTCGTAATCTTGACGAATGACGATTTAAGGAAGACGCCGACGAATACGATCCCAACGGATGCCCAATTTCCATGTTTTATTATCGTTTTGTCGATATTATTATTTTTTGAGAATTTTATTTTTGGTTCGTATTAAGTCGAGTCGGATGCGTTTTATTTTATTCCAGGTGAGTTTAAATCGCTTTAAAATTATATTCGAGTGTTCGGGGCGACCCCGACTCCCGCAAATTTTCAAAGTCGACTATTAAGTAGTTTACCGCTACTTATTGGTGTCGTTTAAATATAAGGCCAAAAGAATAACCAAATTGCAAGAAAGGTCCCTCCAACTTTACAAAAAGGAAAAAAAAATCACACACACATTCAAAAATTCATTTCAAAAAAACCCACCTCTTTCCCCTCTCTCTCTTTTGGCCGTCGGCCTACACAAACCACAACCACCCTATTTTTTTCTAGCTTGTTTTGATTAATTATAATTTAAGACCACCTTTTTAAATCCATTAGTAAGTGTTTCTACATACTTTAATTCAACATGCATGAACATGATTTTTCAAAAATTAAAAGATTTTTCAAAAGTTTGATTTGATGTAATTAAACTTAATGCATGTTTAATTAGTGTTTAGATTATGTTAATTCATCATTTTAATTAACCAAATTTGGTTTGGTTTAGGTGTTTTGGTCACCAACACCCCACGGCCAAATAGGGGTGTTTGGTGGGTCTTGGTGTTTGATGTGTTTGGTTATGGAGATATGTTTAGGATGATGTTTTAGGTGTTTTTAAATAATTAGAACACATTGCATGTATGATTTAGGAAATGGGTTTTATGAAGATTTGATGTTCTAGGTAATTAGGGCTGTTTGGAATGATTGGGTATGATTAGGATTGGTTAAAATTAGACTAGGTAATGTTAAAATGGATTGGAATCAAGTGTTAGGATGATTTTGAAGTAGTGAATTTTAGGCAGATTATTTGAGGTCATTTTTGAAAACCTTAAGTCTAAATACAGGTTGTAAACATAGAATATAGTTATAGAGCTTTGTCTTAGCTACGTTTTGGTATAAGGTAGAGCTTACGACTCCAAACGAGTCAAAAGTTATGCAATTTTAAAAATTCGTGTACCGGGAGATGAGAACCAACATAATCCGAATTTGTGTTTGGTTTTGGGTCAAATTCCGGGGACCATAGATAGAGTTTTAAAAATGATTGAAATTTGTTAGTTGGTTCTAAACCTGCATTTTAGAGTCTTTTTTTAGACTTAGGTGTTAGGTTAGTCAATGGTGTCTTTTAAATGGGTCAAAAAAGTCCTACATGTTAGAAGTGGAAAATCAGTCCAAAAATGTGTACGTCTAGTAATGTGATGTGTAACGGGTCATAAAAGTGAAAACTTTTTATGGGATTAAAAATGGGTTTTATACAGGTCATGAGGTATTTTTGTATATTTTCTTGTAATTTATATAGGTGCTTAAGTCATAGTAAACAGCCCGTACTTTCGATAAGTACAGGCCAAAATATAAAATGGGAATCAACTTTAATAACATAGATAAATGGTATAAGTCTTGTAACGATTACTTGTTTTGGTTTTTGGCGTGAGTTAGCAATAATGACAATTGACTAACATGTATGTATCATACAGTACTTAAAGCTATATAAATGAGATTAACTCATTACGCGTTGTTTGTTAGGTGCGTGATTGAATTTCCCGGGCATCCTCATCGTTGGTGATCGTCATCCGTTACGTCGACTACTTCTATATTAGGTGTGAATTTGTAGCCTCGCTTATTATTGTTTTAAATGGTTTTACCCGCGAGGTAGATGCATGCTAATTTTAAATAAAACGAACATAATTCATGAATGATTGTTGGACCCGAAAGTTGCCTAAATTGTGTTGAGTACCTAGTTGCATAAGAACCTATATTCATGAACTATTGTCTAATCCTCGTGTGGATTAGAAATAGCCGCTTATACAATTTTATAGTACTATGGGGTTAACGACCCTATCCGAGACGAGAGCTAGTACGTTGAGTACCCTCTGCGGACGGATAACTTGTGATAAGAAATAAGGTATAATTGCAACTAATGCCTTTAGTAGGGGCAATGGTTTCATCTTAATCACGCCGGTAAATATACGCGGGTGATTGAGTTAACGGGTTAGTGTCATGAGCTTAAACACAATTATTGATAATATCCTTGATAAATAGATTGTTTGATCGACAATTCTATAAATGATCGTGATTGATTTTTATTACACTTATGTTCAAAATGAGATTGTAAAACCTATGAATTGCACTCAACATTATTTGTAGACCCAATTTAGCATGTGTTTCAGGTAATCGATGATGTATAGCAAGGAGCATGTTGTGTGGCTTGGCGGTCTACTTTGTCTTTCCTCCCTTTTATAACTTAAAACTATTTTCATATTTTGTCATGTGAACTAAAATGTACTGTTGGGGTTGAGATTCAGTGGGGACCAAACGACTCTGTTTTGTATCATCTTGGAATTTGGAAAGTAGTATACTTTTATGTATTTAACAATGTTTAAATTAAGTTTAAATTTCTACGTCTCTTTGAGTCGTTTGATATAGCTTATGTGTGATGATAACTGCCTAGCACCCAAATGTTGTAGTTCCGCTGCGCATAGCATTTGGTGGGGTGTTAGAGATTGGTAATCAGAGCCATGAGTTATAGAGAACTAGGTCGTTTTGAAAAATCCTAAACTATAACTTTTGGTGTCGTAAGAAATGGTCCAAGCACACAACTATCCTGCATGGCTCCGGTAAGGTTTACTTTTAGTATTGATGAAATAGATGCATCTCTTTTTAAATTGAAATGAAGGCATGAGTATTTATTACATAAATACTAAGCTATTATATGTAATTATTGAAATTGTACACGGAGTACTCGATACCTTAATTCTTGTGTTTCATATGCATGGTTATCATAGCATTGTATTTTGGGCATGTGTACCACCTTTGCATTGCATTTTCATGCATATATTTATAAATATTGAATAATGACCTTACGTACCCTCCGAAATTTTCGGTGATTGTAGAGATGGCCGAGATACCACCTAACGATAATGGAGACGCATTTCTCGTGGGACATGAAGGGGGACCGTTTCCTCCAAACCCGCCGGATAACCAGAATGGATGGATGGACCAATGAGAGGAAATAGATCCAGCAAACGACAGCGATGAAAGTGAGGTGGACAACTTCAGCGTTTGTGATGATGGAGAAGAGGATTCTGAAGAGGAGGATCCGGTGGATGACAGAATTCCACCGGATGTCGTTGGTCAAACTGAGCCCGATTTGGTTCAATCCCCCAACTCACCAAAAGGATATGAAGTGCCTCTAACAGGCCGTTATGATCAGCAACCTATTCGTCCCCCAATGACTACTTGTGTGGCTTATCTGAGGACTGTGCCAGGGTCTGCTCGGGTAAGTGATGAGTTTTGTGCAAAGTCCAGTGCTGCAGCTAGATCGCGTTATCTTCACGAAAACATTGCGAAGGGGTACTTTCCAAGGCCAAAGATCTATATGGAATCTGTAAACCATTTGAGAAGGATGGATAGGAAAATGTATGAACGTTATGTGGTAGAGACAAGGGTGAATCAGAGGTTTGACGAGAACGAAAGAGCATTTCAGAAGTTATTGACAAGGGCTGCAAGGGTTGAATACCGTGGAGAATCGACTAAGAATGGTGTTGACAGTTTGAGATCTATGATAGCAAATTTGAGTGCAAGTCTTGAGCAGGTTAAGGAAGACCAGGCTAGGTTGGCTAGGATGCATAATTGGGAGCATCGTGTGAGACCATCTTTACCGCAAGACTGGAGGTTTGTGGATGATTCTGAGCTGGAGGCTAATGATTTCATGGTTCAGCCACCTGCCAGGGGTGAGTGTGTTGCTTTGGAGAATCAGGTAGCATCGGAAGTTGGGTCTACTTATAGAAGGGTGAAGGTGACAGAATGTGAGCCAAATGACAAAGGGAAGAGAAAGATGGAGGAGGAAGAGGATAGTGATGAAGAGCCCGAGGAGGACGAGGAAGAACCACCGTCCAAGAGGTCATGTGGATCACCACGTGGCTAGTTATTTGTATTTCATTTTCTTTTAATCATTGTAATCGAACTTATTTAGACTTCCGTATGATGGTATTGTGATGAAAACTTGAAAACATTAAGTTTGTTGGTGTATGGTTGTAGTGGCGTTACATGTCACAGATTTTGGTTGATCTATCAATGCAATCCATGTTTACCTTTCATAATCTATGATAAGTCTTAAATTTGCTCTTTTTGTGATGTGAATGATGAATATTGGTAACCTTGTTGGTGTGTTGTTGTATTTATATTATGTCCTGAAAAAGAAATCCTTCTTGATCTTGATGTGTATACTTACTTTGTTTTGCTGTTTACTTGTCTTTGCAGAGAGGTGTAACTAAGCTCTCACCATGCCTCCAAAGTTGACAACCACTCGAGTAAACACCATGATTCAAGAGGCCATTGCCAATGCTCGTGAGACAGATCGTGCAAACAGAAATCCGTGTCAAGGTGGAAATGTGGAAGGGCGACCTGCCCCGAGGGAATGTTCATACGCCGGTTTCGTGAAATGTGGTCCCACACAGTTTCGTAGCACCGGTGGAGCTTTGGAGCTTCGTAGATGGGTGGAAAAGATTGAGAGCACTTTCGAAATCAGTGGGTGCTCTGAGGCAAACAAAGTCAAATTTGCAGCTGCTACTTTCCTCGATGATGCTTTAACTTGGTGGAACAATTAGGTGGCTACTGTTGGATTGGTAGTAGCAAATGGAAGAACTTGGGCTGCAACCAAGGCACTTTTGACCAAGAAGTTTTGTCCCGAGGAAGAACTGGGTCAGTTAGAGGATGAATTGAGGCATTTGACGTTGAAGGATAATAACATCACTGCTTATACAAGAAGGTTCAACGAGTTGAGTCTGTTGTGTCCTGATGCTTTCGCAGACGATCACAAGAAGATGAAACCATACATCAAGGGTCTGTCGAGCAACATTAAGGGTGAGACAACCTCGTCAAAGCCCGGATCATTTGACGAAGCCGTTCAGATGGCTCATGCTTTGATGGATGTTAAATTGCAAGACAAGAAAGCCTACAATGCTGAGGGAAACAAAAGAAAATGGGAAGCTACCCAAGGAAGTCAACCACAAGGACAGAATCGTGGGGGAAATCGCAACAAGAATCAAGGACCAAATCGTAACCAACAATTCAACCAAATGAGGAATGATGGAATGAGAGCCGCTACTGCTCCCAGAAGAGTTAGGGTCAATCCGCAGTGTGGTCGTGTAACTTGTACCACATTGGGAATTGCCCTCCTGCCTGTAACAAGTGTGGGAAGGCTGGTCATAAAGCTGCAGAGTGTCGATCTAAAGGTGTGGCTACAGGAGCGAATGCCACCAGAGTAATGGTTTGTTTTGGTTGTGGAGAGAAAGGGCATAAGCAAGGAAACTGTCTGAAGGCTGGGAACAGGCAGGGAGGAAATAATGCTGCTGCTGCATACCGAGTGGTTACCGCTGACAAACCGCAAGGCCCGAATGTGGTGACCGGTACGTTTCTTCTTGACGCTCGTTATGCTAGTGTGTTATTTGATTCTGGATCCGACAAGAGTTTTGTAGACGAAAAATTTAGTCGCCTTATCAATAGAGAATCGGTGATGCTAACGACTAACTATAATGTGGAATTAGCCAATGGAAAGATTGTTAACACCAATTCTATACTAAAATGGTGTACCTTGAAGTTAGGTAATTATGCCTTTGATATCGACTTAATGCCTATAGAGCTAGGATCGTTTGACGTGATTATTGGGATGGATTGGTTGATGACGCATAGTGCAGTGATTGTTTGTGGAGAAAGGTTGGTCCAGATTTCGTTGAGGAATAGGGTATTGACTGTGAAGGGTGATGAATGTACTTCTCGTCTGAGAGTAGTATCTTGCTTGAAGATGATGAAGTATGTGGAAGAAGGATGCGATGTATTTCTGGCACAGATTTCTATTGATGGTGATGTAGAGACAAAGTTAGAAGATGTGCCTGTGATTAGAGAATATCCGGAAGTTTTTCCGGATGAGTTGTCGGGTTTACCGCCATCTTGTGAAGTAGAATTTCGAATCGATTTGATGCCAGCAGCTGCACCAGTTGCTCGTGCACCTTATCGATTGGCACCGTCAGAATTGAATGAGCTATCTACTCAATTGAAAGAATTGATGGATAAGGGGTTTATTAGACCGAGTTCATCGCCATGGGGAGCACCTGTGTTGTTTGTAAAGAAGAAGGATGGGTCGTTTAGAATGTGTATCGACTATCGAGAGCTTAACAAATTGACGGTTAATAATCGATATCCATTGTCGAGGATTGATGATTTATTTGATCAGTTGAAAGGATCCTGTGTGTAATCGAAGATTGACTTGAGATCAGGGTATCATCAACTGCGAGTTAGAGAGGAAGATATTCCTATAACTGCTTTTCGTACGCGATATGGACATTTTGAATTCCAAGTGATGCCTTTTGGATTAACGAATGCGCCTGCAGTGTTCATGGATCTTATGAATCGAGTGTGCAAGCCGTATTTGGATAGGTTTGTCATTGTATTTATTGTTGATATTCTTATTTACTCCAAGAGCAAGGAAGAACACGAGAAACACTTGAGGACGATATTGGAGCTGCTGAAGAAAGAGAAGTTGTACGCAAAATTCTCCAAGTGTGAGTTTTGGTTGGAATCTGTACAATTTATGGGGCATGTGATGGATAACGAAGGAGTTCGTGTAGATCCTGCCAAGGTAGAGGCAATTAAGGACTGGTCGGCACCGACAACGCCGAATGAGGTTCAACAATTTCTTAGTTTAGCTGGTTATTATCGGAGATTCATCGAATGGTTTTCGTTAATTACAAAGCCATTGACCCAGCTACTGAGAAGAATCGGGTATTTGAATGGGGAAATGATGAAGAAATCGCTTTTAAAACACTTAAGGACAAACTGTGTTCTGCTCCGATTTTGTCATTGCCAGAAGGGGTTGAAGACTTTATGGTTTATTGTGACGCGTCTCATAAGGGTTATGGAGCTGTTCTAATGCAACGTGAGAAGGTGATTGCTTACGTGTCGAGACAATTGAGAAAGCATGAGGAAAACTACACAACGCATGATTTGGAATTGGGAGCTGTAGTTTTTGCGCTGAAATTATGGAGACACTACTTGTATGGGACTAAGTGTGTTGTATTCACTGACCATAAGAGTTTGTAACACATATTAGACCAGAAGAAGTTGAATATGAGACAAAGACGATGGGTGGAGTTACTAAGTGACTATGACTGTGAGATTCGCTACCATCCTGGCAAGGCGAACGTTGTAGCGGATGCACTTAGTAGAAAAGATAGAGAGAAGCCGTTGAGAGTCAGAGCCTTAGTGATGACTGAGGGTGTTGATTTTACAGGAACGATATTGCAAGAACAAGAGAAGGGATTGATGAAAGAAAATGTTGGCGCCGAGAATCTGGGAAGACTGCAGAAACCTATTTTTGTGGTTAAGTCAGATGGGCTGAGATAATTTGAGAATCGGATTTGGTTACCGTTGTGTTCACCTGAGGAAGGAACGCCTGGAGTACGAGATTTGGTTATGAATGAGTCTCACAAGTCGAAGTATTCGATACATCTTGGAGTGGATAAGATGTATCATGATATGAAGAAAGTCTACTTGTGGCCAAATATGAAGGCAGAAATTGCTCGTTACGTCAGTAAGTGTTTGACTTGCGCGAAGGTTAAAGCTGAACATAAGAGACCGTCTGGGTTGTTGGTACAACCTGAGATTCCAGAATGGAAGTGGGAGAAGATCGCTATGGATTTCGTGACGGGTTTACCGAGGACTCCTAGTGGTTGTGATATGATTTGGGTGATCGTGGATAGATTGACGAAATCTGCTCACTTTTTACCTATGAAGAAGACGGATAGCATGGAGAAACTTGCCAGTGTGTACGTGAAGGAAATTGTTTGTCGACATAGAGTTCCTCTATCGATCATTTCGGATCGCGACAGCATATTTACTTCAGAATTTTGGAAATCTCTTCAACGTGCGATGGGCACTGAATTGAGTTTGAGTACGGCTTATCATCCCGAAACTGATGGCCAAAGCGGACGAACTATTCAGACGTTGGAAGATATGCTTCGAGCATGCGTGATTGACTTCGGAGGAAGTTGGGAACGACACTTACCTTTAGTGGAGTTTTCGTATAATAACAGTTAACATGCGAGTATTAAGGCTGCATCGTTTGAAGCATTATATGGAAGGAAGTGTAGGTCTCCAGTGTGTTGGAGCGAAGTGGGAGAGAGTCAGTTGACTGGGCCCGAAATGGTTTTGGAGACTACCGAGAAGATTGTGCAAATCAAGGATCGATTGTTAGCTGTGTGAAGCCGACAGAAGAGTTATGCAGATAATCAAAGGAAGCCGTTAGAATTTGAAGTTGGGGACATGGTTATGCTTAAGGTGTCACCATGGAAGGGTGTGATTCGTTTTGGGAAGAAAGGGAAGCTGAGTCCAAGGTATATTGGACCGTTCAAGATTGTTAAACGAATTGGACCCGTAGCTTATAAGTTGGACTTGCCGAATGAGCTGAGTGTTATTCACAACGCGTTTCACGTTTCGAACTTGAAGAATAGTTTGGCGGATAAGGAATTGGTTATTCCTTTGGACAAGATTCAGCTTGACGATAAAATGCATTTTGTGGAGGAACCCGTGGAGATTATGGACCGAGAGGTTAAGAGATTGAAGCACAGTAGAATTCCCATTGTGAAGGTACGATGGAATTCTAGACGTGGATTGGAGTACACTTGGGAACGTGAGGACTTCTTCAAGGAGAGGTATCCTCATCTGTTCCAGCGGCACAAAATGTGAGTATAAGAGGAGGCGAGCGTCGGGACGTCGCTCTCTTTAAGGAGGGGTGGATGTGATACCCAAAACCTGAGGTCATTTATTTTACCCTAAATTACGAATATTTTTGAAATTTTTAAGAAGTTTCGTTTACTATATATTTGATGGTTTAAGTTGAAACCAATGATTAAGGTTGTAATCTTGACGAATGACGATTTAAGGAAGAAGACGACGACTACGATCCCAACAGATGCCCAATTTCCATGTTTTATTATCGTTTTGTCGATATTATTATTTTTCGAGAATTTTATTTTTGGTTCGTATTAAGTCGAGTCAGGTGCGTTTTATTTTATTCCGGGTGCGCTTAAATCGCTTTAAAAGTATTTTCGAGTGTTCGGGGCGACCCCCGACTCCTGTAAATTTTCAAAGTTGACTAGTAAGTAGTTTCCCGCTACTTATTGGTGTCGTTTAAATATAAGGACAAAAGAATAACCAAATTGCAAGAAAGGTCCCTCCAACTTTACAAAAAGGAAAAAAAATCACACACACATTCAAAAAATCATTCCAAAAAAAAACCACCTCCTTCCCCTCTCTCTCTTTTGGCCATCGGCCTATACAAACCATCACCACCCTAATTTTTTTTCTAGCTTGTTTTGATTAATTCTAATTTAAGACCACCTTTTTAAATCCATTAGTAAGTGTTTCTACATACTTTAATTCAACATGCATGAACATGATCTTTCAA
This sequence comes from Glebionis coronaria, assembly GCA_025667525.1. NCBI lineage: Eukaryota > Viridiplantae > Streptophyta > Magnoliopsida > Asterales > Asteraceae > Glebionis > Glebionis coronaria. The sequence continues at coordinate 246,722,107 of CM046877.1, read as the reverse complement.
AAATTAAAAGATTTTTCAAAAGTTTGATTTGATGTAATTAAACTTAATGCATGTTTAATTAGTGTTTAGATTATGTTAATTCATCATTTTAATTAACCAAATCTAGTTTGGTTTTGGTGTTTTGGTCACCAACACCCCATGGCCAAATGGGGGTGTTTGTGGATCTTGGTGTTTGATGTGTTTGGTTACGGGGATATGTTTAGGATGATGTTTTAGGTGTTTTTAAATAATTAGAACACACTGCATGTATGATTTAGGAAATGAGTTTTATGAAGATTTGATGTTCTAGGTAATTAGGGTTGTTTGGAATGATTGGGTATGATTATGATTGGTTAAAATTAGTCTAGGTAATGTTAAAATGGATTGGAATCAATTGTTAGGGTGATTTTGAAGTAGTGAATTTTAGGCAGATTGTTTGAGGTCAATTTTGAAAACCTTAAGTCTAAATACAGGGTGTAAACATAGAATATATTTGTAGAGCTTTGTCTTAGCTACGTTTTGGTATAAGGTAGAGTTAACGAGTCAAAAGTTATGCAATTATGAAAATTCGTGTACCGGGAGATGAGAACCAACATAATCCGAATTTGTGTTTGGTTTTGGGTCAAATCGCGGGGACCATAGATAGAGTTTTAAAAATGATTGAAAGTTGTTAGTTGGTTCTGAACCTGCATTTTAGAGTCTATTTTTAGACTTAGGTGTTGGGTTAGTCAATGGTGTCTTTTAAATGGGTCAAACAAGTCCTACATGTAAAATCAGTCAAAAAATGTGTACATCTAGTAATGTGATGTGTAACGGGTCATAAAAGTAAAACCTTTTTATGGGATTAAAAATGGGTTTTATACAGGTCATGAGTTATTTTTGTAAATTTTCTTTTAATTTATATAGGTGCTTAAGTCATAGTAAACAACCCGTACTTTTGGTAAGTACCGGCAAGAATATAAAATGTGAATCAACTTTAATGACATAGATAAATGGTGTAAGTCTTGTAACGATTACTTGTTTTGGTTTTTGGCGTGAGTTAGCAATAATGACAATTGACTAACATGTATGTATCATACAGTAATTAAAGTTATATAAATGAGATTGACTCATTATGCGTTGTTTGTTAGGTGCGTGATTGAATTTCCCGGGCATCCTCATCGTTGGTGATCGTCATCCGTTACGTCGACTATTTCTATATAAGGTGTGAATTTGTAGCCTCGCTTATTATTGTTTTAAATGGTTTTACCCGCGAGGGAGATGCATGCTAATTTTAAATAAAATGAACATAAGTCATGAATAATTGTTGGACCTGAAAGTTGCCTAAATTGTGTTGAGTACCTAGTTGTATAAGACCCTATATTCATGAACTATTAACTATTGTCTAATCCTCGTGTGGATTAGAAATAGCCGCTTATACAATTGATAGTACTATGGGGTTGACGACCCTATCCGAGACGAGAGCTAGTACGTTGAGTACCCTCTGCGGACGGATATCTTGTGATAAGAAATAAGGTATAATTGCAACTAATGCCTTTAGTAGGGGCAATGGTTTCATCTTAATCACGCGGGTAAATATACGTGGGTGATTGAGTTAACGGGTTAGTGTCATGAGCTTAAACACAATTATTGATAATATCCTTGATAAATAGATTGTTTGATCAACAATTCTACAAATGATTGTGATTGATTTTTATTACACTTATGTTCAAAATGAGATTATAAAACCTATGAATTCCACTCAACATTATTTGTTGACTCAATTTAGCATGTGTTTCAGGTAATCGATGATGTATAGCAAGGATCATGCAATGGATGGGAGTTGTGTGGCTTGGCGGTCTACTTTGTCTTTCCTCCCTTTTATAACTTGAAACTATTTTTATATTTTGTCATGTGAACTAAAATGTACTGTTGGGGTTGAGATTCAGTGGGGACCAAACGCAAACTCTGTTTTGTATCATCTTGGGATTTGAAAAGTAGTAGACTTCTATGTTTTTAACAATGTTTAAATTATGTTTAAATTTCTACGTCTCTTTGAGTCGTTTGATATAGCTTATGTGTGATGATAATTGCCTAGCACCCAAATGTTGTAGTTCCGCTGCGCATAGCATTTGGTGGGGTGTTAGAATAACTTACAACAACATTATAAATAACTGGATTTCACTATAGATACCATCTTTATAGTAAGATTCACTGTATAATTCATAACAACATTTTGAATAATTGAATTTCACTTTAGATACCATCTTTATAGTAAGATTTGTTGAAGATATTGTACATAAGACTTTTCTAAATTGTTAAATGAAATATTTATCTCACATACCTCATTGGCGGCGGGAATGGATGGTTTAACATTTTTTTCCAATGATCTGTAAGCCGAAAGTGAAGCTTGATGAAACTCGCGGCTTCTCGCAGTTCGTAAAAAAAAGAAGCAATCACTTTCTTTAGTATAATTATGTTAGAAAGAAAATGTGCAATTAAGTTCAGGGCCTTAGTCCGTGATTAGGCTTTAGCCTTAGTTAATCTATCATCTAACATATACTTAGTTATGTGACTCGAGGGACGTTATTCGTGTGCGAGAGAGTTCGAATATACAATAAACAAAATTGGAAGGAAAGCCAGTAATGGTTCTTGAAGAGGTGGGTCATGGGTGTAACTTAAGATATCAAAAGTTTCTTTAAATAAACATTGATTTTATGTTTTTTTTACCGATATCGGTTAAAAGTTAAAACATTATATTTAGTTTACACAAACCACCGTCTTGATAAAATATGAGATGTGTTGACTAGATAAGTGGGTTGCGAATAATTTCTATAGCAAGATTGTAATGGGTCCAAATTAACTTAAAATAGTGTGGCAATCAATAATCCAAAAAAGATTATTGTTATAGTTTGTTTACTAGGTAGTTTTATTGAGATTTGATTACTAGAATGGACTATATATGATGTTCATAATGTCAAGTTTTCATCAAAATTATTAGTACACTTTATGCACATTTACAATGTATAATGATTCATGTTCTCTAAGGTGATAATTTTGCTAGAAACTTTTTTGTTGATTGTATATTTGCTTTAGATAATGTTGCCTACTATGATCGAGCATGTGGGGCTATATAATTATGCTAGGAATTTTTTTGTTGATTGTGCATTTGCTTCAGACTGTGCGGAAGAATACTCATATTCATGATCGACCAAGCGGGGCTATATGTAGTTGAAGTGTTATGTAAAACCCGCATTTAAAACCCAAGAACATTAATTATATATAGTCTCAGTTTTATTTAAAAACATGACGTAATTAATTATAAAAAAAAAATAAAAAAAAAATTTAGCTATTCAGATATTACGTAAGTATTATTATTTCAGTAAAATGAATAATACATTTCAGAGTTAACACGAGAATTCAGACACAAACCTACGAGAAATAATAACACACGAGTTTTTATTTTTATTATTATTTTTTTTTTTTTTTATTTATTTTTTTTTTTTTTCTTAAATTCGAAAACTAAAACACATTAGTATTTGTGTTTCTTTTGGGCCGCAGCTAGAACCAAAGGAAAGAAAGGTGGGCTTTGAGCCCATTCTACTTGTAAACAAATCACCAGGGGTTACACCCTTTTATCATTTTATGAAAAACAAAGGAAACAAATTAGGGTTTTACTTTGGTATGGTGAACGTTGGCCGCAAGAACAAAAAAAAAACGAGAATGGGAGTATAATCCTCCCATTTACCTTTGTATTCACACGAATGGCATTCTTCCTTGTTTGTGTTCACACGGTATAATCCTCCTATTTATTTTTGTATTCAAACGAATGTCATTATTCCTTTTGTTTGTGATTCGTCTAGTTTTAATGACCATGCCAACGTTTCGTTTCACTTTGATCATTATGTTAAAACTCCACATCAGTTGATTCTTGGTCCTGGTTTACATCTTGAACGAGTTGCGGAGTCGAGTTACTGTCCGTGATTGTGTTCGCGTTTGAGGTATGCTCGGGTAAACTCGACTATGTTATGTTCGGGAAGACCTTCGGGTTTGCCTGCTGGTCCTTAGAGTTCATAAGAGGCACGGGTTGGGCTGATCTTATGTATACATGCCGTTCGATAAGTCTCATTAAGATGCATCGTTCGGGTGTTGGAATTGTTCGATTTCGAGTTCTATTTTTGATCCGTCTTGGCTAACATTGAGGTATTTATTTATCAACCATTCATCATCACCTTATTTCTTCCTCACTATGAAAGTAATCTACTAATTAACCATGGTTAGAACCAATGTAAAGAAAAATGAAACTAAAGAATGAAAGGAAGAAAACGTGTTTGCAAATTGCCGTAGAAGACGATATTACGTTTTATAAATTATCATAACAAGTTGCATGGTGTTTAAAATGGAAGTTACACATTTGGTCCCTAATTTTTGAAGCTATTTACAATTAAATATCACAAATACACAAATTACATATTTGGCCCATGTCATTTTGCATGCCCTTCAAAGTTAGTCCGGAATCATAATCTAGTTAATTAGTATTATCGGCTTATTAAGTAATCGGATTATTTAACGTCAGCTTATTTGTATTCGGCTTAATTATTTATAAATCGGCATACTATATAAATAGTTAAATGGCCTACGTATATTAAATCAGCTTATTTCAATTTATGGAAACCTGCTATTTTTAGAAAGTTACTAATTACTGAAATATCAAGTAAAACAGCACATGAAACATGAAATACATTATCTAGAACTCTTGAACTATTCATGATTTAGGAAAATACATAATAATTCATGAACAAGTATAACCAGTCAAGAATCAGTAAATCAAGTAATAAAACAGTAACACAAGAATAAGATAAATCAAACTGAGAACAGTTAACATCAATAAAAATAAACTGTTATCAGTCAACTCATTTCACGTCCCTTATTTATGTAGTATTCGTGAAGTCGGAGTAGATCCTTCAGCTTTCATTCTTATTTCATTACTGGACATGAGGTACGGATTTTCCGTCCTTTCAGCAAGGACTTCCTTTCTATGCATGATTAGGATTCCCCGTCTTCAGCCAAATGTTTTCCCCAGTATATGTTCAAGTTTATCAGTAATCATGTTAATAACTAAATAAATTGCCTGAGCATTATATACAAGCACGACAAGTTTATGTACTAGTTACGGAGGTACCGTAACCACGGCACTAGAGGCACCGGTGTCGTGACTCACATGCAGGAGAGTGATATCTTGCATCGTCTCACTCAGCTCAGCTTGGCCATTTTATCAGTATTATTAGTGGGGCGTATGGATGCATCCTAGGCTTATGTGTGTTACAAGTTATCAGGGTGAATGTGGTGTGTGCTCTACATCCTTCACATTGGAGCTGATCCCTCCACCCAGAACAGTTATTTAGAGGTCACCCCTCTGCAGCATGACGAGGTCACCCCTCCAGTTATTCATGCACGGTTGTTACAGCACGTGACCTATATAAGCTCTGGCAAATAAAATACAGTAAATGCATGTTTTCAGAATTAATAATTATATTTCAGTATCAGTATATATGTACCAGGTTTCTCAGAATTTTATGCAAAGTTCTACCACATGTTACATTTCAGTCTTACAGCTTCAGTATTCTATCGCCTGTTTCATTCAGTATATTCTTATCATGCTTTATATCCGTTCACTGAGCGTTATGCTCAGCCGTAATTCCTTTCATGTTCTAACGGCAGGTACCCCAGGACGCTCTTAGGATTCTGAGAGCATGTGCATTTAGATGGAAGCTATCCAGACTTCTTACTTTATGCATTTCTTACATTATTCTGCTTATTTGGACATTGTTTAGTCCTTTCCTTCAGTATTTTACTTTTCATGTTTTGGGCTTATGTTTGGATTACCGAGGTTTGATTCTGGTATTCCTTTACGGTCAGTTAATGTTTAGGACATTTACCTTATGCTTTGATGACACGCCATAAATACACGTAATGGTCTACTTATCCAAGTGGGGTGTTACAATTATGGTATCAGAGCGCAAGGTTCGACCTGTAGGCTCTAAAACTTGACCTGTGACTAGTGGGTAGTCACCAGGGACTTCCCAGATTTTGGCGTTGTTATCATTCATGTTTCTCATGGATTATTCAGTCAGTTTTCTTCAATTATCAGTCAGTTTTCTTAAAGTTTGACTAAGTAAAAGGTTGGTACATAACTAGCCATATTTAGTCGCATGTGCTTTTTAGCGAATTTTCGTTTTGGTGAGCTGACCATAGGCGTTCACCCTTGCCCGTTCAGATTTTGTATTGGTAAACCGACCATATGCGTTTACCCTTACTCATGACAGATTCATGTTTTCAGTCAAATATTACTTGGTGAACCAGCCATAAACGTTCACCATTTCTCAAGTCAAATTTCATGCTTTTCAGTCAAATGATGTTTTGTGAACCGATCCACAGTTGTTCACTTTTGTCATATCAGGACATTTCATAAATTTTGACAAGTATGGATTGGACTACAGCCATCCATATTTAGTCCGAGATTATAAATTTCTATACCTGACAGTTCTCAGAAAATTTTGACCAGTATGGATCGAACCAGAATAGCCCATACTTAGTCTCATGTTTTCTTCTTTGAATTCTGTGGATTGAACCATAGCCGTCCACATCAGTTGATATTACACCTCAGTTGATTTGACTTTTTATGTTCCTTGTAACAATCAAATTTTCATACCCTCACGTTGATGTCATCTACATGATGATTCAGTTTCATGTCTCCTTACGAGGATTATGTTTTCAGCAAAGTAATGATGTTTTCATGTTAAGATACACGAGAACTTCAGTAAAACCCGTTTTCATGCTTCATGCTGACCACTGTTGGGACTTCGATTATATCATACTTTTCAGCCTCGAAACAACCAGCAGTAAGTCGACGCAGGAATTGTCCGCCTATCATGTTATTTATTTCAGATCAGTTTACTACCGTTTAAATGAATTTATTTCCTTGATCATGTCAGACAAGCGACACCAGTATCGATCATCCCATAAAATTTACACCAGTGCCATGTACAGTATTCCATATGTACCCCATGTACAGTGTCTCAGTTATACCCCATATGCAGTACTTCATGTGTACTCCACGTACAGTGTCTCAGATATGCACCGTGTGCAGTATTCATTTTATACTTCATGTACAGTAGTCCAGGTGTACTCTAGGTACCCTACTCCATGGATTTTGCTGATTGTTCCTTAATCATCGCGGGCGTTTCCACTTGTCGATATTCTACCAGGTACTGATGCTGCTCGTGAGTTGAAGATTTTACCAGATGCTGATGCTGCTAACACTCTGAAGACCACACAGATGCTGATGCTGCTGATACTTTGGAAATCTCTCAAGATGCTGATGCCGTTCATACTATGAAGACTCTGCAGAACAAGGACGAAAAATATAAATTTGAAATTCCTGACAAGAATAAATTTCAACCATCAGACACTACCATCCTATTCCATGCTTTTACTTCCTCAGTTAGATGTCACACTTCACTCAGCTAATCTTTCTGTCAGAAGAGTGGGAACTGATAACCAGCCGGCCACTCAGCAGAAATAATTACATTAATCACGGTCATGATAACGACAGTCAGGAAACTGACAGACAAAGTAGTAGTGACAACCACCGTGCTTATAATTAATCAGTCAGTACCATCGGAACCCCGGAACGGACGTGACCAGAAATACAGAGGTAAGTAGCCTAACCGGTCCGCCAATCCTAGCAGTTACCAAAAATTCTTCAGTCTTGTTCAGATTCATCTACTAAAACACGTGCCAAGACATCAGTCAAGACATAGGTCTCAGGTATCACTTCGGAAGACACATATCAAGGCACCAGTCATGGTACACGTCATACGAATATCTTCTCAGAGTACGAGTCCGAGCTCCTAATTCCAGTATGTTTCCAAGCAAGACCCTCAGTAATTCAGGGTATCTTTCAGAAAGGGGTATACCCATTCTATTATGCCACGCATGAAACAGATCATTAAAAATTCAGTCACCACCACTAGAGTACTATTCCGGTTAGACACGCAGTGTTCATCCTGTGAGGTTACAGACGAACACAATCAATGAAAGTTGCCACGTTTACTTCAAGTATTCATATGCCAGCTCTATCTTAAATCAGGTAGTTACCTGCCTCTCAGCCAGAGAGGACTCAACAGTATCACCATATTTATTAAAGTCTTATTATTAGTTAACGACGAGATCCGTCTTACTAAATCCCAAATATATTCATCATACTTCTGCCCAAAAAAAAACCAGTACAAATTATTCTGCCTTACATGCGCGTGACTTATCAGTCCATAGTTACGAAGACTTTTAGCTACCAGTTATAAATTCACTTCTGAAATTCCTCGAATCCATGATCAGCAGATTATCCTAAAATTTCCAGATGTCATTCCAGAAGGTGTTCCAGAAATTCCTTCCTACCCACGAGACATAATTTAACATCGAGCTTGTCTCAAGAACAGAACCTGTTTTCAAAACTTTTTATTGCAGGGCTTTAGCTACGTTAAAAGAGTTGCAGCAATTGCTGCAAGAGTTACCAAAACTAGGCTTTATTCGCCCTAGCGCACCATCGAAAAATTTATCAGATCACCATTCCTAATCGATATTCGTTCCACGAATAGAAAGTTTAATTGACCTACTACGAGGTGTTTTAAACATTCTTCCAGAAAAATTCAAGATCATGCCACCATCAGTGGTGGGGGAAGAACATGATGTTCTTCAGACCGTTGTTGCACATATTATAGCCACTCTAAAAATTTTAAATTTTACTTCTGAGCTCCCTAATGCTCCAGCTATAGTATGAAAATTTATGAATAAATTTTTCCTTGATTTCTCAGACAAAATTGGCAGTACATTCATTGATAACATTCTGATCTCCTAAATTCTAGAGAAGGACATGAGAATCATCTTTTCACGACCCCGCAGATTCTCCGATAGGAGAAAATTATATACGGAAGCTTTCCAGATGTATATTCCAGATGAACAAAGTGGCATTTCTGAACCACCCTATTTCAGCAGAAAGTAATTTCAGACAATCCTGCTAAGGTGAAGGCCATCACCTGATGGTCCGACCGATTCCTGTGAGCGAAGTACAAAATTTTCTAGAACTCAATTAATTGTTACCGCATAATTTGCTGACAGTTCTCCCTAAACAAAAAAAAAATTTCCATGACTACTTAACCAGATTTCCACCAGAATGTACCAAAATTCTAGGCAGGACTTTGATAGAAACAGTATAACACGTTGAGGCAGCTATGTTCGTATCTAATGCCTGCCATGGTAGCAGGTTTAAGATAGAACGCCGTAATGTTATCGAGTTATTACTACCAGTAGAAATTCTGGACCGAAAGGAGACAAGACTCCATGGAGATTGTTACCAGTTTACCAGATACTCAGAAAAAGTATGATACTATATAAGTCATTGTCGACCATGTAACCAGCCTACGCGTTTTCTTTCATCCGAAAAGATTACGCAGTAGCAGACTTGCAGTAAATCGTACGATTTCAAGGTATTCCATCGACCATCATATCAGACAGAATTCATGTTAACGATCCCGTGTATGTTTACGTTCACTTTACATTCATGTTTATTTTCACTTTCACGTTTACGTCTCACTCGTAGTGTGATGCTGTTTCAGTTCATCTTTCATGCTATCACGTGATTTAAGCTCACATTTGTGTTCATAACATTATTCACGATCAAGTTCGTATGCCATTTCACGATACACGTTTCTCAGTTTATTACTGAATACGGTTACAGATAGCTTGAGAAATCATACTCAGGTTTAGCACAACTATTCCATAACCAGGCAGGCGTTTCACATCTCAGGCCGTATCGTTTGACATTCATTCCTCAGTCAGCAATACGTTCATGATATGTTCTAGTATCACGCCCACAGTATGTTTCACGTATCGCATTCATGATATATTTCATGCACAGCGTCCCTCTTATGATCACGAACCACGTTCACAATTGCTCACGTAGCACGTTCATAATTGTTTACGTAGTTCGTCCATTTATGTTTGCAACAGTTTGCTCAGAGATATAAATGTTATCGTTTCAGGATATTTGTACGTACCGTTTCATGTATCATACATGCTATAGCTTATTTAGTCTATCAGATTCATAAAATCCATCTGAAATATGGAACCAGAAACTATTCAGCATCGTCAGAACAGGGTCATCAGGACCAAGATTTTCATTATGTTTAGACCCTTGAGGGAATCGTTTCGAGCGGGAAGCTACTCGAAACGGAGGAGTCCATCCGGATCTCTCATCACTTTTCCTTCAATAAATCCAGTTAAGTTCTTTCAGTCATGTTACGTTCCAGGTCCTCTTCAGCCATATCGCGTTACATGATCACTTCAGTCATGTCGTGTTTATACCTATCAGCAGCATTATGCCTTAATTAGAAGACGAATTATCCTTCAGCTTATTTGTCTTTTCAGTTTACGTGTTCTTTCAGCTCTTATAACTTCATCAGCTTATTACCTTTAATTCGAGGACGAATTTCTCCTTTTTAGAAGGGAAGAATTGTAAAACCCGCATTTAAAACCCAAGAACATTAATTATATATAGTCTCAGTTTTATTTAAAAACATGACGTAATTAATTATAAAAAAAAATAAAAAAAAAATTTAGCTATTCAGATATTACGTAAGTATTATTATTTCAGTAAAATGAATAATACATTTCAGAGTTAACACGAGAATTCAGACACAAACCTACGAGAAATAATAACACACGAGTTTTTATTTTTATTATTATTATTTTTATTTTTTTTTTTTTTTTAATTTTTTTCTTAAATTCGAAAACTAAAACACATTAGTATTTGTGTTTCTTTTGGGCCGCAGCTAGAACCAAAGGAAAGAAAGGTGGGCTTTGAGCCCATTCTACTTGTAAACAAATCACCAGGGGTTACACCCTTTTATCATTTTATGAAAAACAAAGGAAACAAATTAGGGTTTTACTTTGGTATGGTGAACGTTGGCCGCAAGAACAAAAAAAAAACGAGAATGGGAGTATAATCCTCCCATTTACCTTTGTATTCACACGAATGGCATTCTTCCTTGTTTGTGTTCACACGGTATAATCCTCCTATTTATTTTTTGTATTCAAACGAATGTCATTATTCCTTTTGTTTGTGATTCGTCTAGTGTTAATGACCATGCCAACGTTTCGTTTCACTTTGATCATTATGTTAAAACTCCACATCAGTTGATTCTTGGTCCTGGTTTACATCTTGAACGAGTTGCGGAGTCGAGTTACTGTCCGTGATTGTGTTCGCGTTTGAGGTATGCTCGGGTAAACTCGACTATGTTATGTTCGGGAAGACCTTCGGGTTTGCCTGCTGGTCCTTAGAGTTCATAAGAGGCACGGGTTGGGCTGATCTTATGTATACATGCCGTTCGATAAGTCTCATTAAGATGCATCGTTCGGGTGTTGGAATTGTTCGATTTCGAGTTCTATTTTTGATCCGTCTTGGCTAACATTGAGGTATTTATTTATCAACCATTCATCATCACCTTATTTCTTCCTCACTATGAAAGTAATCTACTAATTAACCATGGTTAGAACCAATGTAAAGAAAAATGAAACTAAAGAATGAAAGGAAGAAAACGTGTTTGCAAATTGCCGTAGAAGACGATATTACGTTTTATAAATTATCATAACAAGTTGCATGGTGTTTAAAATGGAAGTTACACATTTGGTCCCTGATTTTTGAAGCTATTTACAATTAAATATCACAAATACACAAATTACATATTTGGCCCATGTCATTTTGCATGCCCTTCAAAGTTAGTCCGGAATCATAATCTAGTTAATTAGTATTATCGGCTTATTAAGTAATCGGATTATTTAACGTCAGCTTATTTGTATTCGGCTTAATTATTTATAAATCGGCATACTATATAAATAGTTAAATGGCCTACGTATATTAAATCAGCTTATTTCAATTTATGGAAACCTGCTATTTTTAGAAAGTTACTAATTACTGAAATATCAAGTAAAACAGCACATGAAACATGAAATACATTATCTAGAACTCTTGAACTATTCATGATTTAGGAAAATACATAATAATTCATGAACAAGTATAACCAGTCAAGAATCAGTAAATCAAGTAATAAAACAGTAACACAAGAATAAGATAAATCAAACTGAGAACAGTTAACATCAATATAAATAAACTGTTATCAGTCAACTCATTTCACGTCCCTTATTTATGTAGTATTCGTGAAGTCGGAGTAGATCCTTCAGCTTTCATTCTTATTTCATTACTGGACATGAGGTACGGATTTTTCGTCCTTTCAGCAAGGACTTCCTTTCTATGCATGATTAGGATTCCCCGTCTTCAGCCAAATGTTTTCCCCAGTATATGTTCAAGTTTATCAGTAATCATGTTAATAACTAAATAAATTGCCTGAGCATTATATACAAGCACGACCAGTTTATGTACTAGTTACGGAGGTACCGTAACCACGGCACTAGAGGCACCGGTGTCGTGACTCACATGCAGGAGAGTGATATCTTGCATCGTCTCACTCAGCTCAGCTTGGCCATTTTATCAGTATTATTAGTGGGGCGTATGGATGCATCCTAGGCTTATGTGTGTTACAAGTTATCAGGGTGAATGTGGTGTGTGCTCTACATCCTTCACATTGGAGCTGATCCCTCCACCCAGAACAGTTATTTAGAGGTCACCCCTCTGCAGCATGACGAGGTCACCCCTCCAGTTATTCATGCACGGTGGTTACAGCACGTGACCTATATAAGCTCTGGCAAATAAAATACAGTAAATGCATGTTTTCAGAATTAATAATTATATTTCAGTATCAGTATATATGTACCAGGTTTCTCAGAATTTTATGCAGAGTTCTACCACATGTTACATTTCAGTCTTACAGCTTCAGTATTCTATCGCCTGTTTCATTCAGTATATTCTTATCATGCTTTATATCCGTTCACTGAGCGTTATGATCAGCCGTAATTCCTTTCATGTTCTAACGGCAGGTACCCCAGGACGCTCTTAGGATTCTGAGAGCATGTGCATTTAGATGGAAGCTATCCAGACTTCTTACTTTATGCATTTCTTACATTATTCTGCTTATTTGGACATTGTTTAGTCCTTTCCTTCAGTATTTTACTTTTCATGTTTTGGGCTTATGTTTGGATTACCGAGGTTTGATTCTGGTATTCCTTTACGGTCAGTTAATGTTTAGGACATTTACCTTATGCTTTGATGACACGCCATAAATACACGTAACGGTCTACTTATCCAAGTGGGGTGTTACATGTTATGTTGTGAATATATGATAAATACAACAATTCCACCAAAAATGTGCATTACAAAGAAATCCTTTATACTCCGCAAATTATATGTGTGATTTTTTTGTTATTATCTTTTCCGCAATCAAACTATATGTAGATTCTGTTACAATATTTAAAAAAACATACGTTTATGGTTTGTTTTATATTTTTGCGTGATCTTATTAACATTTTTACTCCATTTATTGTAACACCCCACTTTGATAAGTGGACAGTTACGCGTAATTATGGCGTGTCATCAAAGAATGAAAGGTAATATGTAGTAAAACATACATGACCATAGGGAAAACCGGAATCAAACATCGGTTCCCAAAATAAGCCCAAAACCTAAATAAAGTAAATGAAAGGAATAAAGACTAAACAAGCATAAGTATATGAAGGCAAAAAGGAGAAGAAGTCTATGGCAGCTTCCATCCTATGCACGTCCTCCAAATGCTCGAGTCCGTCCTTGGGTACCTGTCGTTTTGGGACATGGAAAGGAAAGTAACAGCTGAGCATAACGCTCAGTGCGCGGATATATGTCATAGTATGAATGACTGAAACATAATAAAGACTTAATAAAGACTGAAACATAATTAATTATTAAAAACATGACCAATAATTAATTAATTTCCATGAATATAAATATTATTACATGTTTTAACCTAAGTATTTTTAATCACGTAATTTAATTAAATCATGTTATATTTAATTAAATCTTATAACTTATAATTTATTTAATTTACATGTTATAATTAATAAACTATACCATTAATCACATGACTTAGAATATTAATCAGTAAAACTAAGCCTATATTATTAGCTTATTATTTCAACTTATATCTAAATATGGAAACTTTCTATTTCAGGAAACTTACTATTTTTTAGAAACTTTCTATTTTTAGAAACTATTCTATTTTAAGCCGTTAATCTATTTTGGAAACTTTCTATTTTAGGAAACCTGCTATTTTTAGGAAGTTACTTATTATAACACTACAAGTATAATAACACAAGAATATCAGTTAATACTTAATCAGAAGACTTAAAACACATGATAAAAGCAGTATAACGTTGAATCAGTAAAACAAGATTAAAACATATAAAACTAGTCAAGACATATTATAATCAGATTACGTACGCAGTAACAGTATACTTATACACGTATCCTTCTATGTAGCATCAGTGATATCGGAGTAGGATTCCTTTCGTGCTTCTTTTCCGTTCACTAGACACAAGGAACGGATATTCCGTCCTTCAGTATGGACATTCTTTCCTTAATAGGATTCCCCGTATGCAGCCAACTGTTTTCCCAGTATATGTTTTATATGTTTTGAATTGCTTATGTTTAGTTTTAAATGCCTAAGCCATATACATGCATGAACAGTTCCACCTAGTTATCGAGGTACCATAACCATAACACTGGAGGCACCAGTGTTATGACTTCCCCACGACGGAGTGATTGCTCGTGGCGTCCCTTTCAGCTTTTGGCCATATTATTATATTATCATGTGGGGCGTATGGGTGCATCCTAGTTTACATCTTTACAACAGATTATTCAGGTGAATGTGGTGTGTGCCTTGCATCCTTCACAAGGAGCTGATCCCTCTTACCCAGACTTATATTAATTAGAGGCAGTCCCTCTAATTGCATGATGAGCTCACCCCTCTAAGTATTAATGCACGTTGATATTTCATGACCTATATTGGCTTAAGGGTTAATCAGTTAAACAGTTTTCATAAGATAAACATAAGGCTTTTCACATTATAAAACCAGTTTTACTAAGTTATAACCAGGTTTTCCAGGACTTATTCATTTCCGCTGCCATATGTCTTATATGCTTATATTATTCATGTTATGCTTGTATATCCGCGTACTGAGCGTTATGCTATGTTAATTTATATCGATTTGGGATTTCTAGTTTATGTGTTTTACTGTAACTTTGTTAATCATATGCAAGTTAAAGTTAATTACAAAATTCAGAAAGTTTACAAATTTCTCAAATTTTATTAAGTTTTTACACATGCATTAAATTTTGAAGAGGTATGCGATTTATGACATTTTCATGCCAGCGTCTTCAAATCTTTTGAACTTATTTTTAGACATTTCATATTGGATTCTTTAATGAGTTTAAGTTTAAAACATATATTTAAAGTCATGCCAACTAATCATACATTAAAAATAACTATAATAAATAAAGCATTGAACCACCAACACTATGCAATAAAAAACACAAACAAATATTGACCCAAAAAAAATTTATTTTCATAAATAAAAGACTTAAGCAACAAATACAAGTCATACAAACTATAATGCATTAAAAGATAAGCATACTAAAAAATAGTTTTACGAACAAATATTTATCAAATAAAAAAAGTTAAACGAAAATTATAAGTCATACCCGTCCATCGGACGGGTTTTGCCACTAGTATATATATATATATATATATATATATATATATATATATATATATATATATATATATATATATATATATATATATATATATATATATATATATATATATATATATAGGGGAGAGATCAAATAAAAAGACTTTTTTTTGTGAGAAGGATAAGAAGGAATTTCAGCCATTGATTTAAAATCAATGGATGAGATTAAATCAAAATCCTAACAAACTAACTAACTAACTAACTAACCATCTAAACGTGTTTTTTTAAGTTCTTCAAAAATTATGAAAAAATTCCAGTAGATCGAGTATGTTGGTGCAAAACCCTTTTGTGAAAAAAGTTTTTTTAATTTGAAGTTTTTTACGCTTTTTTAATGCACAAAAACGGAATTTTGATGCACAAAAACGTTTTCTTTTACGTTTTTTAAGTTTTTTGTGCATCAAGAATTCATTTTTATGCCCAACTTCTTTTAACTTTTTGCTTTAAAATATGATTCCGCATCAAACTATAATAAATTAAAAAAAAATTGATTGAAAAAATTTTGTACACCAAAATTCACGTGTTTGTGCATCAAATTTTCTTTTTTGTGCATCAGAAAAACGTAAAAAACTCAAAATTAAAAAACGTTTATTCACAACTTTTTTAGGCACCAACAAATCCGACCATTTGGAATTTTTTCAGAATTTTTTGAAGACTTTTTTAAAATAGTATTTTGGTGGTTAGTTAGTTAGTTAGTTAGTTAGTTAGGAATATGGATTGATCTTATCCATTGATTTTAAATGATTGGCTAAAAATCCTTCTTATCCTTCTCACCAAAAAAAATCTTTTTATTTTAACTCTTCCCTATATATATATATATATATATATATATATATATATATATATATATATATATATATATATATATATATATATATATATATATATATATATATATATATATATATATATATATATATATATATATATATATATAGAATTTAGATAAAATGGTTTAGGTGCTTAAAATTGTTAAAATGAGAAGTAATAGAAAATGGGCAAATATCACATTTATTGATTACTTTTGGTTTGTTTATGATTTTTTTGTTCATGTACGAGTGTTATGGAAGTTTTAGTTCGTGTACGAGTAGCTAGTTCACAATTTTTAATATTACTAGTTTTTCGTGTATCAGTTGTGTATCATAGTTTATCAGTTATTTTGTTATATCGAATGCAACATGTGATAATATATCACTGAATTTGCAAATAAATGGTTATTTATGCTAATAATATTTTTTGAAGTAAAACTATGTATCATATGTATCAGCTATAATTTTTTACGTATCAAATTTTTAGTGTTTTTATACCAATTTTATGTATAAGATTTATTGTTTTGGGTTTAATATTAAATAAATCACATGTTAATTGATAAAACCAACGGTTAAGATGACTTTTCATTTTTACAACTTTAAGCTACTACACTACAATAACCTAACTCTATATAAATATATATATATATATATATATATATATATATATATATATATATATATATATATATATATATATATATATATATATATATATATATATATATATATATATTATATAGGTATAATTAAGACTTGATACCACACCTCTAATCCCAGTCATATGTGACATGACACTTATAAACCAATAGAATTTGTTTGTTAGCTAAAAAATCTCAAAAAGTTATCAAAATTAGGTTACGAAAACGCAAATTGAAAAGAACGACATACAATTTGCAAAAATTGCGTTCTAATACCGCATATATATATATATATATATATATATATATATATATATATATATATATATATATATATATATATATATATATATATATATATATATATATATATATATATATATATATATATATATATATATATATATATATATATACATATATATATAGGGATGAGATCAATAGAAAACTTCATCTTGATAGAAAACCTAGAAAACCTCTTCCCAACCGTTGGATCAAGACTCCTTCCCCTCTTTTTTTTTCTTTCTAAGTCCAAGGGCCTCTTTGTCACTTTCTTTATATTATAAGGACTAGTTATGTATATCTTCTTAACTTCTAATGTCGGTCTAGCGTTGTTTGTTGTTGCGCTTTTTTTTTCTTTTTTGAAATGTGTTTTGTTGGTGCGTTGCTTGTGTGTTTGTGCCCTTAGCGTTTTTTTGTTAGCCTTTTTTTGCGGTCAATGTTTTTTAATGTTATAACTTCTAAAATTCCAACTAAACGTAAAGATGCAAATCAAATACCTTAATAAAAACTATAAAAGTAAACATGCAAATCAAACAACTTAATAAGTCTCCTGGGCTTAACGAGTATCTTTGATACTTGACGACGTCTTGACATAGAATATAAAGACTATTCATACGACTCGAAAAAAGTCTTAGCAAAGAAGAGCCACCATGATTTCAACTTTGTAAAGGAGTGACTAACTCCCTCCAGCAACCCTTGCAAAATCCATCGTTAAGACTGTGTTCACACACCCTTCACACACATAATGTAGATAAAAAGCGCAATGAATAGTTCTTTAGTAAATTACAGCAGTAGCAGATATACAATATCGTTAATAGACTAACTTGGACAAGTTCGAGAGACAGAATACGCGTCTTTATAGTAACTTTATTGTTATTTTCCTTCATACCCATCTGAAATATACAAAATTAATCGTGGAGATTTTATATCCAAAGTTTAATAAGCAGTCACGCAAGTAGCTAAAAATATGAACCTTGCGAAGGGTGCGAAAAACAAGCAAAGCGTCACGTTGTCCAATGCTCATGATGTCCTGTTCAATCCCACTATATAGAATAAAATAGAATGCTAAGTATAAGTATTCTCGTAAATCATACTATAAATCACATTAAAAATATTCAAAGCAATATTATATGTACCGGGCCGCCTTTTCACCATCTTCAAGTTTCACAGCCTTGTCAAGAACTGCCTCTAGGCCCTGTAAAACAAAAGGTGAAACATCTTAATATTGGCATCTGCACATCAAATGCCGAAAACATATGTATGAGCAGAAACACGAGAATGGAAGTTGTATCTAGAGGTGGCCATTTGAACGGGTTAGGCGGGCTAGGTAACAATCAAGATCAGTCCAGTCTGAACAAATCATCTTGCAATGGATCGATATGGTTTTGGTTTGCCCGCAAAACACTTTCTTATTTATTTTTAATTCTTCATAGGTACATAATATGGTGAAAATCATCACAAAAAAATATTATAGCAATAATATAATCTAGATCATTTAATAAAATGGCATGTTCCCCTGCCAGATGAACTTCTTAATTTGCCATTTGACATGTATGAGATCAAAGATGAACCAAAATCGTCCCTATATATACGGTAAAATAACAAGTTAAGTCTCCATCGATTATTATTTAGGAATAAGATATGTTTCTAGCATATACATATAATTTAAGAGCCAAATATATTTAGTTTAAAATCCACTATAAAATCACAAATTGTGATACAAATCTATCTTTGCTGTCATTTTAAAACCAAAAATCATGACCCATATTAGGCACCTCTTGTTTATAGTTCGTTTGCAACAGGAAAGTGCACTAGTCGTGGTGCAATTACTAAAGTTAGTCATTCGTGATCAAAAGGTTTTCGTTCTGGTCATGATCAGAACCTACATACAAGCTACTAATTGTACACTATAGACAGCAAAAATAAGAAACTAACTTCTAAGCAATTAGACATCTTAAAAAACAAATGCACACAATCAGTTAACATGTTAATTTTATTGGACACAAAGTTAAACCATCAAATCCATTATTTAAGGCCCATACCCAAACACCCCTAATCAGAAACATTAACATTGGTGTTCTATCACCAATTCAGAACTACATTTCCCTCTCAAAGTATGCAATCACCGTTTATCTAATAAATGCATCCCTTCCAGAAGTCGGGGTTTGTTGTACGTATTAGCTCTAGAATTACTACGGTTATCCGAGTAGCAGATACCATCAAACAAACTATAACTGATTTAATGAGCCATTCGCAGTTTCACAGTCTGAATTTGTTCATACTTACACATGCATGGCTTAATCTTTGAGACAAGCATATGACTACTGGCAGGATCAACCAGGTAGCATTCCTCTTCGACATCGCTCCACGGCTGGACAAGCCAACACGCATCGCTAGTCGTTTTATAGAAGCGAAACGCTAAAACAAAGGGCAAACTGCATCCTCACACTAACAGATCGGGATTGCGCACAGTAGTTAAGGCCTCATCTCTCCTATCAAATCAACCAATAAGAAACTAAAAGACTACGAGGTGACTTAAAACACAGGATAATGAACAATTCCGTGTGCATATAACAGGCATGAGCTAAAAGAAATAGATCTGCCAAAAAAAAACTTTACCTCATCCTCATGTATAATTTCAGATGCTAGCGCCCTGTAAATCTGACATTTGTCCAACGTCGTTTTCAGATTTTCTGCCCGTACTGAGATTTTATTAGAAAGACTCCGATGACCGATATGACCAATGTTTAAAATAACCAAAAAAATGTCTTCACTAACCTGTTAGTCACTACTTGTGATGTTTTGCCAGAAAAAAGTGCTGCAAGTCGAGTTTTTGGAAGCTTTATAAAGCTCTAAATTAACACAAACATCAAGAGCATTATATAACAGGAATTTCGCACTCTATGTGGATTCTGATAAGATCTTCAATCTCGTCTTTGCTTATTCCTTGAGCTCACGTCTGGCAGCAAGTATAGTAGCTTCGTTCATTAGGTTCTACAGATAAGCTCCGGTCAAACTAGGTGTTTTCCAAGCCATCTGATCAAAATTCACATCTTTTGCAAATGCCTAACCCGTTGAGTGTACCTGTGACACATTATTTCACTATTAGTAAAATGCCTAAACCCTTGATTCAGCTCAACATGCCACAAAACAAAAAGGTTGTGATTCGAAGATGGCATGCATCATACCACAACATTAATAGGTTATATGAAACATGTCATGCGCTCGTGGGTGTCTGCATTGCTTCAGTATTTGATCTATCCTCAGACTCCATTACAACCTTCAGTTCAACAAGAGACTGCATATAAACCAACAAGAAGAGAAAGATTACTCGCTGATGTCCTAACAATTCCAGTGATGCCTTATAATACTAGGTGTTCAACACATTGTTTTTGTAGTCTGGTAGCATGCTCACAAACCATGGTGATTAACATGCCCAGTCCTTGACATTTGCGTACCATCCATTATAAATTTGGGTCTATAGTACTGGTTTCTTATTGAAGTTTCGTTTGAAGCCATCACAATAGTATCTATTGCACGCATCTATCTGCAGGAAACAAGAGAGGAAACTTTTAAAAAGCAAGGCATGCATGATAAAGAATTGAGAATCACGTTCCCAGCTGTAATTGAAATTTGTACAATCTTCTTGAGTTGCAACAATATACTAAATGATCAGCTGTAATTGAACATATGGATGTTTAATGCCAGGTTTAACCACCAACATATTCATGAGGTTGTATCATGGATTTTAGAGGTTTCTATCATAGTTTCTATACATGCTCGAACGGACCAAGGGCATCATTATATGGGTCTGAAACACCAAAACCATTGACTGAAACCCGAAGGGAAAACAATTGACGGAAAGCAAGCTGGAACATTGTATTCTCATAATTACCAAGAGAATCCTGGTCCAACTGATTGTTACTTATACTTGCATCATGACAGCAAAAATATTATGATAACAAAAAAACCAATCATTTGAATGGTTCCAAAGCGTAAATAATACTACAACAGCTATAAAGATTCAATTTTCTGCATTGATTTTCAATACAATGATAATGTATCTAAGTACCTGAAAGGCGGGCGATGAGTACAATCTCACAGAAACTAACTTTTATCCTCACTCAGTGTTGATCCTTTGATCCATGTCTGACCACATTGACCCATGTGAGTCCTTGTGAGTGTTTCACAACCTGTATGTGACAATAAGAAAACCAACATCAAGAAGACAAGAACAATTCCTATTTGTTATCAAAACGAATCTCATAGATAGATTATTATAAAGTCGTTACTTGTATATCATATTAGAGATATGGATAAAAAAACTGGCCACGTAATTCATATCTTTTAGTGAACTGCAAGATTTGAAGCTTGTGAAGTATATGGAGGCTAAAGAGAAGAGAGTAAAGTATTACTAGTTATTTCCTGATATAAGCTATAAAAGTACCGTACACCCCAACAGTTTTATCATCTAAACTACGCATAAGGTACATACATGTGCCCGCAACTTCAACAAACGGATGCTCTAATAATACAAACTGATGTCCTAAATAATACTAATTGATGCTCTAAATGCTAACAAACATACGCCTTAATAATTTAAATGATGTACTAACCATACTACTGTACCTGTAGAGTTTGTTTCTTGATTGATGAGAACATCTAGAAACGGTCCAATACGATAAGCATTGTCAATATTCAGATTCTACCCGGTTTCATCATGTTCGTGCTTCTCTTCCCAAATCATATTCGACAGCTTATCAGCCAATTTGAGCTTAACAAGTTCCAACCTCGATATTCTTCATTTTATATCATTAAAAAGTACTAGTTAGTTGAAGATTAACCTCTGTAGGCTCAATACGTTTATCCAAACTCAACTACTTTGGCGCCAAATTCGCCTTACTGGTACATACTCTTACTTATAGTTCGCTTGGTCCATCGCACATACCCAATTCAACCCATCTTGCATACGACTAGCATCAGCTCCTTTTATTACACCACAAAAACCACCTAAAGCACTCCAGGTGGCGTCCCTGATGTACCCACTCTATAGGTATATACAGAAGTCATATTACTAATGTACCCACTGTAAATTTTCTCTGAAAGGGGTCCCGAATTTTTATCTTCATTAAACAGCTCATAAATGTAAGCATTCAAAGGATTCGCTAGCTCACCTATGGGCCACCCTGTCTCCGTCACAAAAATAGGAATCACAAAAGCATTATAGGTTTGAAGAAACCAACTGCTATTGCGGTTATATTCATTGAGTGTACAAATGCTGCATGTTTTTATTGATCCAAGAAGCTGCTGCAACTTGAGAATATCCTGTACGTATGTAGCACTTCCTCGTTTGACACACTGACCATAATTTCAATTCTAGTGCCCGAAAGTGTACTAGTGTCAAAGAACTGATCATCATACTTACTAACGTTCATAGAAGTTGAATTAGATATAAAAAAACCTCCCTTATTATCAGCTGTTTATATATGCTAGTACTTGCTTTCTGTTCTGGATGCCTCTAACTCATCTCTAGTTGTTCTGATATTAAGGTTATAGCCAGAAATTACCGGTTTAAAGTCGCTCACTTACTTCCAACATAGCCATCTTGTTAAGTAAACCCTCAGGGAGTTTATTTCTTTTACCTTCGACACGTCATCATTGCATGGTAAAATTAGAAGCTTGTTGATAGACATAAAATATTTCAAGGCGCATCTTTTCTATAAGCATGAGAATCAGTACCTCAGGTGACCTGCATTTATTAACCATACAAGAAATTATATAGAGGGGTCAAGACAATCAAATTTTACTAGAAGGTTTCCTGCTAGTGCATTTCTTTCTTTTATTTTGACAAAATAAAGATTATATAGAAAAACTGCTATGAATACAATGATCAGTTTTATGAAAATTTTAAGTTGTTGTAAGCACTTGATTAAGCCATAGGTGATATTAATTAGAAAAACTGCTATGAATATAATGATCAGTTTTATGAAAATTTTAAGTTGTTGTAAGCACTTGATTAAGCCATAGGTGACTGTTACCATATGCGATGGACTATTATTTAACTAACATTTTAATCTTTGTTCATATGACCTATATCCACATAGGCTAAGATTGATGACTCTAGTTGAATGGATATAAAATAGAATTAAGATATGGGAGTAACGGAAAAAAAATGACACGGTAAAGGCCTCCCAAGTCTTCTTTGATTTGTCATCTCATCATTTGTTAATGTTGGATCGAACTCAAAAAGGAAGGAGGCATAATGGTTTCCTATATGTCTCATATAAAGAGATGCAGTAATATGTATACAAATAAATGCCGTAATATGTATATGAATAGATGCCCTAATGCGGTCAAGTAGCAAAAAACGCAATATATCCCGGCTTGACCGGGTAACCTAAATAAATCACCTCAAACGGATGTCCTACTATGCTACGAACGGATACCCTACTATGCTACAACTGAGCGCACTAAAGCACCTCAAACAGATGCAATGATATGATTCGAATGGATGCACTAAAGCACCTCAATCGAATGCCCTAAAATGTACAGATAAATGCCCTAAATATACGATGTGATACCCTTAATCCCTTCCCTCCTTTCCCTCTTCCTAACATCATTTATAAAATTCGATTTGCTTGTTTTTTGTAGTTCTAATTTGTGAACAGTAGGGAGTTAGTGATTTTATAGCAAGTGAGTGAGTTTTTCTGTTTATTTAAGTGTGTTTTGGTTCATAGATTAAAGGATTGAGGAGTGAATTTGGACCAATGGATTGCCATTCATGTGAGGTGACTAGAGTCTTTCTATTTGTTGATGGGTGAAGTTGTGGTTTTTTTAAATTAATAAAGCAATAAAATGGTTTATAAATTGAAACGATAATTTCAAATATGGTACCTTTGTGGCTGCTCTCAGGGGATATATGAACATAGGATGGAATTAAGAACTGGGCATTCAGAATTTGCTACATAAAACCAAAAAAATATACTCCTTAAGTCAACTATAGCCGAGTATACTAACAGCTTACAAAAGATATATATTCATTTTAAAACCTAAACAAGCAAAATGGATGCTCTATTATGTCCAAATAGATGCCTTAATCTTTCTAGCGATGAACTAATAATACTCAATTCCCGTAAGTAATTAAAGTAATAAACAATAAAATATATGATCTTTTAATGATACCTCGATGCCCTAATACACTTATAAACTAATGCCCTAATACAGTATTAAACTAATGCCCTACTAAATTGTTAAAATGATTCCCTAATACATTCTTAAACATATGCCCTACTTCTTCAATTGTTACACTAACCACATCAACAAACAAATGATGTAACGTAACATAATGATGTTATCATAATACAGTTTTTGATGCACTAATGACAAAGAAAGCGCGGTAACTAAGTGATGCCCAAATGAAACTAACAAATGCGTGAATACTTATTTCGGATGTAATGAAACACATTAAGACATTATGTCAAACACATGGTGTGCAATATCAATAAACACATTTTTTATGCATTTTTTTCCAACTGTGTTCTATATTATCAGAAAACATGTTTATATACTGGTAAACTTACAACAAAACTTAAAAATAATCAACTCATTGATTTAAAATTGATAAATTATCAAAATTAGTTTCCTTGCAGATTAAATCTTACTTTCACCTCATTTTTATAAGATTAACACTTCAAATCACTTGATTAATTCTAAAACTAGTTAGTTAGGATTTGTATTACCTGAAAGATGGACCGGTGTCGCTCCCGTTGGTTGGTGGTTGTGACGCTGCTAATGGCACCTGGTCAGATGTGCGCTCGTTTTGGTCGGAACGATGGTGGTGATCGGAAAGATGGTGGTGATCGGAAAGATGGTGGTGATAGGAGCTTGGTGGTGCGGTGGTGGTTGGAGTTGCGATTGTTTTGGTCTGAACCATGGTGGTGGGAGAAGTTACAAGTCTGTGTCTGGAATGAAAACATGTGTTCCTTTTTTTCTTAATTTTTCATATTCTATCCTGAAGTTTGACCTATATCTAAAATCTACCTTCTAATTTGTTTTCTAAGTTTTCTATGAAAGTAAGGTTTTCTCTAGAACCCATCCCTATATATATATATATATATATATATATATATATATATATATATATATATATATATATATATATATATATATATATATATATATATATATATATATATATATATATATATATATATATATATATATATATATATATATATATATATATATATATATATATATATATATATATGTATATATGTATATATATATATATATATGTATATATGTATATATATATATATATATATGTATATATATATATATATGTATATATATATGATATATATATACATATATATATATATATACATATATATATATATATATACATATATACATATATATATATATATATATACATATATACATATATATATATATATATATATATATATATATATATATATAGAGAGAGAGAGAGAGAGAGAGAGAGAGAGAGAGAGAGAGATGGGATCATTAGAAAACAACATCTCAAAAAAACCTAGAAAACATACTTTCCCACCCTTTTCTTTTTTTCTGCCCAAACTATAAGGGCTGTTTTATAAATGTTAGGAACTTCAGGGCAAAAGTTATATTTTTCTTTCTTTTTTTGGTTTTTAAGTTCAGGGACCTTTTTGTTGCCTTTCCTCTTTGCGTTCTCTTTTTCTTTTTAACGGTTTTTTTCGTGTTTGGATTGTCCGTTACTTTTCTAATAATGTTTTTATTACTCTTTTTTTTTGTTAACGTTATTTTTTTGCTGTCAGTGTTTCTAGTTACTTACTTGATGTCAGTGTTTCTGACAGTTTAACAAAAAATAATGATGCAAATCAAATATCTTAAAAATTATAATAAAATTATAAATAAAACATCATCATAAATCTCCGCGACTTTACAACGAGTATATTTGATACTTGACATATTGACATAAACTATAAAATATTATTTATACGACTCTAAAAAATTCTCAATAAATAATATTATGTGTCGTCTACTACTTTCCAGAACAGTGACTGAAGCTTCTCGGAACTTTGGGTCAACGCTTTGACTACTCAAAGTAGCAAACTCAAGAACATGTGGAAACACATGTTTTGGTATCTTTAAAGACAAAGTATCGGGAACTTCTGCAGTAGCACGATCAGGTGTCAGGTCATCATCTTCATCCCTATTGATTGCCTCTGTAAGCAGTGGGCATAATACTTGAAGAATCGGGATGATCAACTTATGCTTCTTAAGGGAACTAGATTTGTACTTTGCTAGCCATGAAATGATTTGAATAGCCTGAAACATGAAAGATAATAACATTAGAATGGTTATTATAACAAATATTATGCATGATCACCTTTATAAGAACTAGAGATTAGTACTAACCTGATGACGTGTGCTGGAATCCAAACTTGGACTTGAGCAAACCTCGAGAGAGAACTGGACTATGGCTTTAACTGTATCACCTAGAAGGGGAGCTGGGGACTCAATTAGTTCGTCAAATATCTCAAAGGCCATTATTACAACATCTTCGTCATTGTCTTGAAACATTTAAGATGCTAGGGATAAATTCCCTAAATTTACTTTTAACTCTTTAATACCAATCTCGGTAGTATAGATTGTGAGAAGAGACTGTGGCACATGACGGTTAGCAGCCGGATGGTCCACCACGGCTAGTTCTAGCGGGTCAACTCTTCTTCGTATATTTCTGTATGTATGAGGCTGCTGAGAAGCTGTAAACATACTACAAAACAGTTTCAGAAAGACTAAAATGACGGTTACTTTGTGTCACATATAACCTGAGACTAAAGAAGAATGAGAAAACGGAAATGAATTAAAGCAGCAACCATGAGGCGGATGGAATCCTACAACATCTTCAAGTGCGGGTGCTTTCCGTTTAGGGTCGGCTGGTACGACATTAGTAGACTGACACGAATCGGGTAAAGTAACCAATGGAGTAACAATATCCAAGGAGTCTGGTAGTGCCAGCAGCGTTTCTGCAGGTAAAACAAACTAGGGTAATTCAGTTCGGTCAGACTTTTGTTATCAAAATCAGATATCGAGTGTGCGACTGTAAAAAACATATGAGATATCCTACATTTCTGGACCGGGTTTGTTCTTTCAAGTTTTAAAACCTTTTTGATCTAGGAGAAAAAGTAATAGGTGTTTGGGTAATACAAATTATGCAAACAAATTGTACACCTCCACCTAAAATCCATATTCCAAAGAGCCGAATTTGGTACGATGTACAAAAAGGATCACAAAAGACAGAAGGTAGTAAACGATACCATAAATTTGACTGAATAGGTGTTGGTACATCACAGCTAACAACCACCCGATTTCTCACACCTCGCCAAGCTTCATATAGACTACAGCCATGACTGTGCCGAGTTCCAATGCGCGAGGACCACCAACTGTATCTACTGTCTGTAGCATCACGTTGGTTTCTAATTCCAACGTCTGACGGCGTACTACGTTGATATCCAGTTCCAACATCTAACGACCCCTCGTGAATCCCAGTAACTATAATTTTATGAAATAGAGTTACAAAAAGTCTAGGAGCACGTAAGGAAAAAAAATCACAATAGGCAAGCGAGTGGCAAGCATCCATGGACCACAATAGGCAACATGGTGATGAAACACATGACCCCACTTGATCCACTTGATCCATAAACACAGGGACCACAATAGGCAACATGGTGATGGACTGTGGCTTTAACTGTATCACCTAGAAGGGGAGCTGGGGACTCAATTAGTTCGTCAAATATCTCAAAGGCAATTATTGCAACATCTTCGTCATTGTCTTGAAACATTTAAGATGCTAGGGATAAATTCCCGAAATTTAATCTGCATGTATATGATAGTGATGTATCAGTAAAAACCACAGAAAAGCTGAAAACATGAAAACAGTTTTGAACCGATGCCCTGACGCAGTTTTGAACCGATGCCCTGACACAGTTTTGAACTGATGCCCTAACGCCGTTTTGAACCGATGCCCTGACGCAATTTTGAACCGATGCCTGCCCTTATTTATGGATACACTAAAAAAGCTAATACCACTAGAAGCGAGCACACATCAATTAGTCTCAGTATGCTTATCTACTTAATCTATTTTTCATAGGACGTGATCATCTATCAACCAGCTACCATCCTGCTAACCTTTCCCCACACGTAGCCAATCGGACACAATCCAGTAACAAAAAGTCAGGAACCGATACCTTAGACAGATGCCATTATTTATGGATACACAAAAATAGCTAATACCATTAGAAGCGAGCACACATCAATTGGTCTCAGTTAACCACCTATAGTAAAACCAATTACTGATGTTATCACCTAGGCATACATAATCTTTAACCTGCGTTCCTGAAGCCGACACTTATCTAGCGAACTATGAACCAGCAAATTAAGAGTACTATCTATAACCTGTGTTGCAGTAGGTTTCCTTGAGGATTATGTCTCTAAGATCAAAAATGGTTATATGTATGTGAGAAACAATACCAGCACAATCTCAATCCCTGAAGTACATCCATGCAATCCACTTCAAGCACCTACTGTGTGTATGTGAGAAACAATACCAACAAACACGCAAAAGAAATTTTTTATAATGCATGGTTAATTCAGTTTCGGGATCACCCGGTTCGGGTCGGGTCAGATCGGTTTTGACCCGAAGCTCAGTCCTACCTCTATGTAGCATTTGATATTGGACTAAAAATTGACATTAAGATTATTTCACCATTCAAAAGGAGTCACATATTCAACAAACTCAATCCTGAATGATTTTTTAGTTACCACTTACTAGGACATAGCATTTATAAATCAATACCCTTTTACTAATGTGAGAGCATTTAATCATAGTCTGACAAACAGATCCATCATGAATACAAACCTAATACTGGATTAGAATAGACGAACCATTCCTTATTTTATAGATGGATCGTATTCATAATGTAATGGTCTAGTTGCTTTCTCTCTAAGCTATGTAATTATTACATATTAGATAACACGTCCTGATGACATAAGAGTTAAAAGACAATAGCCATGGTATTCACTTGATCAAATAGGAAACAAGTAAAAAGGTAAATAGAGTAACCTGTTCAGCAATATCTGCTACTCAAGCATAAGCCTCTTGGATATTCTTAGCAATCATGTGCAGAAATATTTGAAATTCCTCCTGTTGCAAATATAAAAGGTCAAGTGGCTGAAGTGATAAGGGAAATTTGCCAACAGTTGATGAAGGACCAAATAATGTAGCCATGTTATGAATATAGTTTCTAATCTGCAATATTAAAAATAATCAGATATGTCAAATCACTACATGCTTGATATCCAAAATTTATTAAACTATACCAAATTGATGCCCATTTTTTAACTAATAAATGCCTTGTATCTGATAGTATGCTTACCCCAAACTTATGCCTTACTCCTATCATACATATATCCTAATTTTAATAGATAGGATATACCAAACCGATGCCCAATTTTTACCAAATAAATGCCTTGTATATGATAGTATGCTTACCCCAAACTTATGCCTTACTCCTATCATACATATATCCTAATTTTAATAGATAAGATATACCAAACCGATGCCTTAATCAAACATATTATTTGAAACATACATATCGTTGTTATCATTACACACCTATTCCTAAATTTAAACAAACATGTGCCCTTAGTTATCGATGCACTAAATATACAGAAGGACACCCTAATATATACAAACTTATTTACTAAAAACTATCTAGAAACTATGTTCGGTTAAACTAAACTGACGCAAAAACCACAAACACGTAATTTTTTATTTGATGCACTAAACATACAACCGCACGCCTAACATATATACTTATTCCCTATTTAACAAAAAATGTATTACAAGTTTTGAGCAAACAATTACATATCAATAATAACGACACGAAACCTAGTTTATCTATTAATTCGTAAGGGTCCATTGAACACAAAAATATATAAGCTAAAAAAACAGACATAAATAAACAAGAAAAATAATTCAATATAACTATTGTGTTAAAACTTACTTTTAGGGTTTTAAATAATGGAGATGATGGTGGATGCGAAGATGATGGAGGCGGAGATGGTTGATTGGGGAAGGTGGCGACGGGGATGATGGTGACGGGGATGGTGGCGACCGGGATGGTGGCGATGGAGATGGTGGCGACAGGATGGTGGAGACGGAGAAAACATATATACATATATACATACACACATATATATATATAGACATATAACATATACATATAACATATAGGGATGAGATCTAGAGAAAACCACATGTTCGTAGAAAACATAGAAAACAAAGTACGTGGTAGGTTTTGCAACATATCAAAACGCAAGGGTAAAAGTGAAAATTAAGAAAATCGGAGGGGTGGATCTGCCAACTTCCCACTTAGTCAAACACATACTTATTATAACACACACCTTACGTATCTTCCATGGTATCGCTACCGTAACTCCCACCACAACCACAACATATCTCCGACCACAGCGGCCAAACCACCATAACCACCGTCTCTATCCTTCGAAACCGTCGCTATCCTCCCTCTAATCAAGCTCTCCGATTAATCGCCATAAACAAAACCCTAAAGCATAAAACTAGTAAAAATTTGAAATTAAAATATGAGAATGATTATTTTATGATGTGGCGCCAATTAATTACTCTCTGTGTTAGCTATTTGACAACGAAAGTTGATGGCATGAAGTTTGCTTTCGAAAGGTATTTATCCAAAAATGTATTAATCTAATGATTAGCCTTGGTTTACTTTTAGTATTTGTTCTTTGTAATTTAGAAGGAGATCATACTATGAAAGGGGGCATTGATAATGATTTTGGAGGTTTAAGAAACGTATAGTTAGGAGGCGCTCATTACATAGAATATGTGTAATTCATTTGACATTTTAGAGCAACAATGTAAAAGGATAAGTTTGACTAATGGTTGTTTAATTGCTTAGAATGTGTGTTAGTAAAACGAGGAATCAGGAATGCTCGTTTGTCGAAATCAGGCATGATTGTGTGATACTTGATAGTGAAATTAAAAAAGTTAGGCACCTGTTTGTGTAAGGCATATACTTTTATCTTGTATTATGAAATCAATTTATTGCTTTAAGGAATTTCTTTATCGATAATATATATATGGGCATCTGTTCACAATGTATTGCATTAATTAACAACTATATTTGGGCATTATAGCAAACATGTTTTAGGGAATCAGTTTGAAATTGTTATAGAGCGTCATATTCAAACTATTGGGCATTAGTTTAAAATTGTATTGGGGCATTAGTTAACGAGTATACTAAGGTATCACAGAAAACACGTTTTAGGGAATCAATTCGAAATTTTCCTAGGGCATCATTGCAAACACGTTTTAGGGAATCACTTTGAATTTTTTCTAGGGCATCATTGCAAACACGTTTTAGGGAATCACTTCGAATTTTTATAGGGCATCATATTAAATTGTATTTGGGGAATTTTTTTTTTGTTTGATTAGTGCATATATAATTTGAAACCTAAGTCTGAAAGATCATTAAAAAAGTTAGATGTGATTGGATGCATTTTTGGTAGGAGAGATATGCCAAAGACATAAAAGTTCCAAATATTAGATGGGATGTCTTAGAATTAATGATGAGGTATGGTTATATATATCGTCCTTTTTGTTTTATTACAACGAGAGTATGCTGGTTTGTGTAATCTAATATCGCCTTGCACGACATCGCTTACAGACTCATATGTACTGGGTCCGTAGATATGAATTTGGAAACTGCCCAAGATCTTCTTATAGCTGCAAATCAGTATCTTCTTGAGGGCTTCAAGCGTCTTTGATTTATTTACAATCAGTTTCATTTAAGCTGAAGCATAACCAAAGCTATCGATCTTGATAAAAAGATAAGTTTAAGTATTGTGTAGGTTGTTTTTCAAATAGGTCATTTCAAAGTAGGCACTTCCAAAACCATTTACTTTAATGCATCCGGCGTAGGCAATTTAGTGTGTCACAAGTTATTAACCCAAGATTTGTTTGAACACTTGGATATCCGCTTTGTTGTAATTGCCGATGGATTTCCTACATCCCGAACAGTAAAAAGCTGATATCTAGCTTCTCTTAGTTGCTATCTTTTGAGTTTAATGTCAAATTTTTCCTAAAACTTATATTTCTAATAGTCTTTTTAGATGTTTTTCACATGCTGATAATAATGCTATTTCGTTTTTAGTAGTCCACATGGCCCCATATATCGGGTGGTCCAACTGTAAAGCCCGTAACAAACTCACTTCCTGCTACATATGCCGCTCTTAGTGGTACAGTCATGCCATCAGTTGTGTGTACCTTGAAAGGTAATTGGACAGAATATATATCTCGTGATGGATACAAGTACTAGTATAAACAGGTGAAAGCAATGTAAGTTTTCATACTATCACTATCAAACAGTTTTTTGTTTGCTTTGTGATATCGATATTTGAGGTAAATATTTGTTGATTTGGTAATTGTAGTGAGAGAAGCCAAAGGAACTGGCTCTAGTTGAACAATAGAAGCCTTGAGAACACCATCAATAAAAGGCTGATTCAATACAGCAGCCCCACAGTCAAACCAACAACCCGCCAAATCATTAAACTCAAATTCCACATCTCAAGCTAAAGTCGCCTTCAAATGCAGATGCAAGAACAGGGTTTGTTACATTCCACTAACGAGATACACAATTTTGTTACAAGTACGCATTATAGCTAGAAATGTCAAATGGGTGGGCTAGATAGTGCACCGATATGGCTCGAGTCAAAATGGGTTATTTTCATACTAGCCTGGTAGGTTGGTCCCGTAACACATTGTTCTTTCACAAAATCTGTATAATAGTTTACAGATTAGCTACAAATACTTTTCAATAAAGTGATTGAAGCTGGATGTGTTTATTTTTTTTAGAGTTGGAATTTGATCATTAAACTTGGCGTTTAGGACATTGGTTAGTTTAATGAATGCTCTTTATAGTTTGTTAATTTAACTATTAGAGTTATTTGATTTGATTATGATTATTGGCAGAAGCGAATAACCATTAGAAAAAAAACAATAATGGTGCTAGCCGATTATATCTATTAGAGGAGCGTTCTGAAAATAGCTTATTTCCTATAAGTCAAGTAAGTAATAAGAAACCATATTAATCAGATAAGGATTAGTTGCTTTATGCATTCAGAAACTAAAAATTGCTTATTTGCTTTTTAGGGAAATAATACCAAGTGGATAGGTAAAAAGCAAACCCAGACACTCCTTAAATGTGATATTGCATAGCATAGGGATATTATTGAAAAATTTTTGTGATTTTTTGTCAGTAGGCTTCCACTAAAGTATTATGGAACCAGTGAGTATGATTAGTGTATCGTTGGACATATTAAGGCGTCAATGACAATGTGTATGGTTATCCATTTGCATAGAAAAAAATCTTCGCTTGTGAGGAAAAAATCGATAACTACTATCCGTTCATCCACTATTTGAATAGATAATGCTACAGTTGATTTTTGGTTTAAATATTTTCATTTGTAGGCATGCATATCAGCTTATCATATTGTATGTATGTCAAATACGCTCTTAAACAATAGAAAAGACCATAATTATCTGTCTTTTTTGTCTCGATTTTTTTTCCAGTCTAAGGTTAAATGGGTCAAAAATGTTTAATAGTTTCTAGGAGCATTTGTCCAAGACATTTAGCACATTATTATAACAACATAGCTTTTATAATTAAATAAAATGCACTTAATATCTATGAGTATAAATATATTGACAAAAAAATTTGTTATGCTGTTATCACTTAATATTAGGGTCTACCTAACCTGATTTGTTTGGACTTAATCAACCTATCTTGTCACCTCAAGTTTAACTGCTTCGTCTATGATGCCCCTGCTTTGAATTCTCACTTTATTTGTAGTTTATCTTTTAGAAGTACTATATTGACTAATTTTAATGAAGTATTTATACTAATGTTTTGCCAGTTACAGGAAGTCTCATATTAACATCTGCCTGGTAATGTTATCAGTTCTCGAAATAGCAATGCCAGTAAGTTGCTTAAGGCGCCAAGTGTTCAACCCTGCCAATCAAATCCTATTAAACCCAAAGGTTTGAAATAGCAATGCCAGTAAGATGCTCAAGGCGCCAAGTGTTCAACCCCGACAATCAAATCCTATTAAACCCAAAGGTAACATATAATTTTATAATACAAGGGTCTGTTGTGCATTTTCTTTGGAAGAGGACTCTAATTGTTCCCTTAATGGGTACAGTCAGCACATCTAGGATGGGTATGTATGCTCACGTACTAAAATTTCCCCTTTTTTTAGTAAAATGATGGTAAAACTAAGGATTGATGTAATTTCTTTTGTGAATCCACTAAACAAGAAACATCATCCAATAAAGAGAAACAAACCAAGATGATAATCTAAGTACGAGCACTGGATCAGATATTAAAAATAGCATATGTTTGATATACTTAAATTAGGTTAAGTGAAAAGTAGCATCTGCTTGTTGCACTTGATTATAGCGTTCGTTTTGTCATCCGTGCATCAATAACTGTTCAACACAACAAGAGCATCATGTTATAAGTTAGTAAATCTGTTAGTTTGATTATTGAATCTAAAAATATAAAATAAGTGTTATCGCATGATCACGCCGTCACGTGAATTGTTACAACATTTGTTTGTGTCATTAGTGCATACAGAAATGTGTTATTGCATTTCTTATTATGATTGTTATTACTCCGTATCATGTTAAGTTAGAGAATTTGTTTGTTTGTTTACTTAGTGCCACAATTGAAAAAAATCAGGCATCTATTTAAGAATGTATTAGGGCATCAGTTTAAGAATTTTAGGGCATTGGTTTTAGAATGCATTTGGGCATCAGTTTAAGACTATATCAGGGCATTGGTTTAAGATTGTATTGGGGCAGCAATTTAAGACTATATTAGGGCATCTTTTTAAGAATGCATTAGGGCATCAGTTTAAGACTGTATTAGGGCGTCCGGGTATCATGAAAATATCATATGTTTGTTTGTTTAATTAGTGCATTAAAGTTTAATGAAAATAAAAAATGGTATTTGGCGGAACCAAAATATTTGATACCGAGCTCCCCACCCAACAAGGAAGGCATATCCTGGTAAATTACCTAGGCAACACTGGTTGACCAAGCCGAGGCCGGGTTCGAACCCCCGCCCTTTCGCTTGACTTGGTCAAGTGCATGCTTTTGCGGTAGTTGAATAATAGCATACTGAAATTATTTAAGTCATATGTTTGTTTTGATTGTTTAGTTAGTGCATAAGGGTAGGCATCGTTTTGTATATACACATGAACGTGATTTACTAATTTAAGCCGTGTATTAGATGCCATAATTCTAGTTACCTTGTTCTGTATAAGTTTGCTGTAAAGAATAGAATCATGAGAGCTGCATCATAAAGTTCTATATTTCTAACTTTAAATATTGATGACGTATAGTCCCCAGCCGGGTTATGAACCCGGCCCACGGGTACTACCCGTATCCGGCCCATCACAGATGGGTGGGAATAATGTCATTTGAGCTTATGGGCTTGGATGAACAGTAACCGCACACATGTGTGCGACCCACGGCCCGGCATGACCGGTACAGGGTTAGACAGGATCATATTCTGTCTATGAATAGGATTTATCCCAAAGAATAGGATATTCACTCACCATAATTAGAAGATAACAATCAATCTAATTCTGGTACTTATCCTTTCCTTGGGGCCGAAGCATCAGTGACAGCCCAGTAGGGTTTCACTGCCTATAAAAGGAACCCCCAAGGGTTCCACAAAGGTATTACGTTCTATACTCTCAACTCACTCAATCTTTACAAACCCTAACCGATTACTTACTCTCACGCCGGAGTCTAATCGTGGGAAACATTCCCACGGTAAGTCTAACGCGTGTTGTTTAGTGTGCAGGATCCCAAACCATACAGTTCACTTGGTGCAGGAGCCGGAGCCCAGCCAACCTGAATTAAGCCTAATTCGGGTCTAGCAAGGATCACCCAACTTTTGCATCAACAAGTTGGCGCCATCCGTGGGACCCATTACACTAAGCTAGAGCAAAATCTCATCTCGAATTCTTAATGACGAAGGGGCATCCGCAAGCTAATCCCATGAACACAAACCCTAGAAATCGGAAGTCCCAAGGCGAAGGGATACTCATTCCCAACCAATCCCCTAGCCGTCTGGCGGGCGGACCAAACAACCGAAGTGGTTTACAGTCTATGGGGATGACAAGCACGATCTCCGTGACCCCTCTACCTACTTCGACCCTGGACAACCCTGATCCAGGAAGTGCGCCCGATCCTCCTAACAAGGAGCCGCGCAGACCGACGACCGAGGTAGAAGTAGAAGTCTAACCGCTCAGCGAGGAAGATCTCACTCGAGTTCTCAAGCAGAACTTTGATAGGATCGTTCCAGGGATTGCATCAAGGTTGAATCTAGGGAGGGACCTCCAATCTAGACTCAACTTTGGTAATACCGGACCAAACACCTCTTCCCAAAACCAGAGGAAAAGGAAAACCCGGCCTCAGGAGCGGAGCCTCTTCGAGGAAACTCCCCAACCTAGGAATGTGTTTGAGCGCATAGGAGATCGCCTCATGGAGGAACTAACGCGGTCTCGGGAAGGGGGAGAGAGGTCTGATGGTTCACCCGAACGACCAGATCTGGAACTAACCAGAGCCACTCGCCGCACAAGTGTGTGGGATAGAATGAACACTGGGAAGAAGGCTCCGGGCTCTTCTCAAAAGAGTGGTCCTCATCCAAGAGATGGGGCGCCACCTCCTTCTCCAGATCCATCAGGAGAAGACTCGGATGACCATCCGCCAAAGCGTCGCCGACCTAGGCGTACCCCTCCACCACCACCAAATAATGATGAATATTATGGTGGACCCTATTATCGAGAGGCAGAAGCGGAGGATCTTTCCCGCCCGTGGTGCGACCCATGGGAAGACCCTAGGCTCACCCGTCCATGGGTGGATCCCAGGGAAGATCCCTTTACCCTCCGTATACGGAACTAC
This sequence comes from Glebionis coronaria, assembly GCA_025667525.1. Lineage (NCBI taxonomy): Eukaryota > Viridiplantae > Streptophyta > Magnoliopsida > Asterales > Asteraceae > Glebionis > Glebionis coronaria. The sequence goes on along the minus strand of CM046877.1, from coordinate 246,684,545 downwards.
TCCGAGGACACAAAACGTCGCATGCCGGCATGTGTCAAGACTTATGATGGAAGTGGTGATCCGGATGATCACCTCAAAATATTTGATATGCAGGCTAAAATTGAGCGATGGCCCATGCCTATATGGTTCCAAATGTTCAATTCAACCTTGATCGGCAATGCCCGTGACTGGTTTGAGGGACTCCCTCCACGAAGCATTGATAGATTCACGGAACTACGCACTGCGTTCAAGAATAATTATACTCAGAGAAAGAAGTATAATAGGGATCCGGTCTCATTGGTGACTGTCAAGCAACGGCTGAGGGAGTCTACAGAAGCCTTCACTGAACGCTTTAACGACGAGTGCACGCGCACAAAAACGATGCCGGAGCTCCTGAAAATTTCCGACTACATGCATGTCATAACAGACAGGGAACTAATCAGGCGTCTCAATGACAAGCGTCCGGAGAGGTATGACGACCTCATGGAAAGGGTTAGGCATTTCATAGAGGGAGAAACGGCGGTTGCCGCGGCCTACCCTTCAAAGGGAGGCGGCTACCGATCAAACGACAAGTCCAGGAGACAGTCGGGCGGTCAAAGCAACCAGAACAATGGGAGGGGCTCAGATTACAAGAGCCAAAACAAAGGAGGACGGTCGGATGATAAGTTTACCCCCCTAAAGATGTCTTACCGGGAGATCTTGCTGATGGAAGGGGCAAATTTTCTGAGGCCTCCCCCAATGACGACTCCGCCGGACCGTCGCCAAGGAAATCGCTTCTGCGAGTTCCATAACGACAAGGACCATGGCACGGAGGAGTGTATCCAGCTCAAGAAGCACATTGAGTCACTGATCAAATCAGGTAAACTCAAGCATTTGGTCAAAGATTGGAAGGACGGAAAAGACAACAAGAAGTATGACAAGAAGGATCCCCAAAAGGACAAACCTTCGACCATATACATGATCCAATCAAGACAACGCCACACGAGGCAGAAAATTGGTCAAAAATTTTCACGCGGCAGAGAAATCTCATTTCCTCCCATCACAGCAAGCGATGTGACTGATGCGCCTCTCACTATCGAGGTAAGTATTGGAACACATAACGTTCATCGCATGTATGTGGATGGAGGGTCATCAGCAGAAGTACTGTACAAACACTATTTTGTGCGGTTACGACCAGAGATAAGAAGCCAATTGGTACCGGCCACGGTGCCGCTCATTGGTTTTAGTGGAGACACCATCTGGCCGATAGGGCAACTGCGTCTGCTTGTAACCATCGGGAATGAGGAACACTCCACCACTGCGTGGATGAACTTTATGGTGATACGCTCACATTCTCCATACAATGGGATCATTGGCAGACCAGGTATTCTGGCCATACGGGCGGTACCTTCCACGGCACACGGAATGATCAAATTCCCTGTGGAAGGAGGAATTGTCACAATTTACAACACAATTGTACCAGTATCCGAGTGTCATACGGTGACAATGCCGGTTCCACCTGTTCCACCCAAGGATGGGTCACCACCTCCCAATTGGGGGGTGGCAATCCATCTGGATTATCCAGAACAGGAGGTGTCCTTAGGAGGAACGCTTTCGGATAATGGCAAGAGGGCTATGTGCTCTCTCTTGAAAGCAAACTTGGATATATTCGCGTGGGAGCCCAAGCATATGACGGGCGTACCACGAGCGATAGCAGAACATAAGCTCCAAATCCGCCAGGGGTACCAACCCGTCAAGCAAAAGAAGCGCGGCCAGGCGCCTAAGCGCAGCCGAGTGATATTGGAGGAAGTACGGAAACTAGTGGACGCAGGTATCATGCGCGAGGTATACTACCACGAGTGGTTATCCAATCCGGTCATGGTCAAGAAACATGACGGGAGTTGGCGCATGTGTGTGGATTTCACGGATCTGAACAAAGCCTACCCACAGGATTGTTACCCGTTACTGGAGATTGACTGGAAGGTGGAATCTCTATGTGGATATCCCTTTAAGTGCTTCCTAGACGCATATAAAGGATATCACAAGATCCAGATGGCAAAGGAGGACGCGGAAAAGACGGCGTTCCATACTAGTCAGGGCGTATATTGTTATACAAAAATGCCGTTTGGACTAAAGAATGCCGATGCTACATACCAGCGGCTTGTGGACAAAGCCTTTGATTCGCAGATAGGCCGCAACCTAGAAGTCTATGTGGATGACTTAGTCATAAAAAGTCATACGGAGGACGCACTTCTCCGGGATGTCCAAGAGACATTCGACACACTGAGGAGGATTAACATGAAGCTAAACCCAAAGAAATGTACGTTTGGGGCAACGGAAGGAATGTTCCTTGGATATATGATTGATCCAAATGGCATCAAACCTTGCCCAGAGAAGACGGACGCAGTAATACAGCTCCCATCCCCTCAGGCACGAAAGGAGGTGCAATCCTTAAATGGGAAGCTGGCCGGGCTAAATAGGTTCCTATCCAAATCCGCAGAGAAGTCATTACCCCTATTTAAGACACTCAAAAAGTGCATTAGGAAGGGAGACTTTCGGTGGACAAAGGAAGCCGAGGAAGCTTTTGGCCAACTCAAGCAGCATCTTGCATCTCTCCCTATGCTAGTAGCTCCCCGGCCAAAGGAGGAACTCATTATGTATCTCTCAGCCACACACGGTGCAATAAGTGCGGTACTCATGACAGATAGGGATACGGTTCAAACTCCGATCTACTTCATAAGTAGAACACTACAAGGGCCGGAGTTGAATTACTCCTCGATGGAAAAATTGGTGTTGGCACTAGTGTTTGCTACAAAGCGGTTGCGCCGATACTTCCAGGCGCACCCAATTGTACTGAGCAACCAATAAAGCAAGTTATCTCTATGCCGGATGTAGCAGGAAGGCTACAAAAATGGATTATTTTATTAGGGGAGCATAACATATCTTATAGGCCAAGGACGGCTGTTAAAGGCCAGATCTTGGCAGATTTCTTGATAGAGAAGCCGGATGAGGAAGGACCAATCGTTGAACAAGACGAGACTCCAACAGAACCATGGGTGTTATTTACGGACGGATCTTCGTGTACGGATGGGTCCGGAGCTGGTCTCATCCTCACAAATCCGGAAGGAATGGAGTTTACGTACGCCTTCCGTTTTGAGTTCACGGCCACCAACAACGAAGCGGAATATGAAGCATTAATTGCTGGTTTAAAAATCGCCGCTAGAATGGGAGTCCGCAACCTTGAGGCCTACGTGGACTCACGGCTTGTCGCGAACCATATTCTAGGTGGATATGTGGCTAAGGAGGACAACATGGTCCGATACTTAGAGAAAGTCAAGTCACTCATCGCGGCTTTCAATAAGTTTTCCATCAAGCAGGTGCCAAGAGGTGAGAATAAGAAGGCGGACGCTCTTAGCAAGATCGCATCCACAAGCTTCGCCCACTTGTCCAAGCAAGTCTTGGTGGAAATACTCAAGGAGAAATCTATAACAGAAGGGGAGGTCGCTACTATAGTTGAAGAGGATGGACCTACATGGATGACCCCTATCATCAACTACTTGACTAGTGAAACCCTTCCGGACGATGAAAAAGCGGCGCGACGCATCAGAAGGAAGTCGCAGCACTTCGAACTTCGAGAAGGCATCCTTTATAAGCGCTCTTTCTTGCAGCCGTGGTTGCGGTGTGTTGGACCACGTCAGGCCACTTACGTAATCAGCGAAATACATGAAGGTTATGCGGCATGCACGCAGGTCCACGATCCGTGGTAGCTCGAGCCTTACGAACAGGATATTATTGGCCTACCATGCACAGGGACGCGCGCGACATGATTTGCAAGTGTAGTGATTTCCAAGTGCATAGACCAGTGTCGCGACATCCGCAGCAGGAGCTTACACCTATTACATCGCCATGGCCATTCTATAAGTGGGGAATTGACATCGCAGAACCATTTCCTGTAGCGGCGGGGGGAGTTAAGTTCTTGATCGTCGCAATAGACTACTTCACACGATGGATAGAAGGCAAGGCAGTCAAATCCATCACAGGCAAACAAGTTAAAAAGTTTGTTTGGGAGAACATTGTGTGCCGTTTTGGCTTACCAGGAGAAATCATCTCGGACAACGGTAAACAGTTCGCGGATAATCCATTCAAGGACTGGTGTGCATCATTGAATATCAAACGGCGCTTCGCGTCTGTTAAGCATCCGCAGACAAATGGCCTTGTGGAACGAGCAAATAGAAGCTTGGGAAACGGCATCAAGGCACGTCTGGATGAGCGAAGTGCCAAATGGGTGGATGAGTTACCACATGTTCTATGGGCGCATAGGACTATGATCAAAACAGCCAACGAAGATACTCCATTTGCATTGGCCTACGGCACTGAAGCTGTTATACCAGCAGAAATAGGAATGCCTACCATCCGCACGACGGAGGTTAATGTCGTTACGAACGACGAGCAGCTGCGAATCAACCTGGATCTGTTGGAAGAAAAAAGGGAGATAGCAGCCATTAATGAGGCTAAGTCCAAGGCTAAAATGAAGGCTTATTATGACGCCAAGGTTAAAGGTGTTTCTTTTCGACCGGGAGATTATGTCTATCGTGCTAACGAAGCAAGTCGAGCGGAGAATACAGGAAAGCTGGGCCCTAAGTGGGAAGGACCGTATGAGTTCACGGAAGCCTTGGGACGAGGCGCGTACAAGTTACGTGACATGGATGGCCGCGACCTGGAACGCACATGGAACATCTCCAATCTCAAAAGGTGCTATCTTTGAAAGCTACGGCTTCCGCATGGGTGCTTCGCTATATGTGGCTTTAATGAAGATCCATGCGCTCTATCTGTTTGTCTTCTTATGTTTTGTTTAGGCTCCTTTTTTGTTTTTTTAGGACTTATCATTCTTGTTCAAACAAAAAATATAAACGTTCTAATAAAATGCCGTGGTGCCTAGCTAGCTCCACGGCTTGTTTCGTGCAAATTATTTTTAGATTTTTTGTTAGTCATATGAATTTTAGTTATTATTATAATATGCCATGTTTCATTCATATGCATTCATTCAAATCACCGTACATGTACTATACGCCTCCAGGCGGGGTAAGAGGATTAAGTAAACCTACTAATTCAACTTGCCGCGTAAGAGGGATGCAACCCCAGCAGCACGGATCATGTATCCTTACTAGACACCTTACTCACAAGACGTTGTGGTAAGTTTCGTATGCCGTACTCACACAGTGCTTTGCATAGTAAAGACGCACGTCGCATGTCTAGTAAATTATAGACTTGTATGTATTTTCCTTTTTTGTGTAAGACGTGACATTTCATGCAGTATTGATATACAATATTCAACAAAATAAAAATACACAAGTTTCCAAATAAATAACAAAATGGCCGTGGTTACCACAGACCTATAAACAAGAGACAGTTATCCAGCATATCAGTCTTAGCTGTGTACATACACGGACGAATAAAAGTTACAAATGTTTACAAGATAAATTACAAGGGAGGTAGGAACTCCCCTATGTCTCTCTTTCCTTCTTCAATCAAAGCATGGAGGGCCTCCCCGCGAGTGTCCTTTCCAGCCTGTGCCTTGACCGCAGTCGCATCCAATGCCTCCGCAAGCAGCTTTTCACCTTTCATCACTTTCGACACGGAGTCGTATGTAGGCAGGGTCAAGGGGATGGGATCCGCAGTAAGCTTGGACATAACCGCCTCGTTTGGAGCATCCTTCAGCGCCTCGAGTTCATCCAGAAGAGGGTGTTGGATCTCTTCCAATGCATCCATCGACGCGGTCATATTGTTCGCGGCTGAGGGATTATGGTAGGGATGCTGCATGATGTCTTCGTTCTTCCCTATCAATTCCGCAGCCTTAACCAAATCCTCATGCCTACCACGGTCGATTCCATCCGACACGACCCCGGCGAATGCTTGTAGTAGGTGCGGAGCTTCCATGGCCTTGCTTACGGCGAGGCGCATTCCTTGCCCAATCATCCACCTGCGTCCAGCTATGGCGGATAGCAAGGGGGGACACAGTCTTTCAGCACAACTCGTGGCTATCTTGCTCAGTTCATCCCCCGCCGTCGCAGTTTGCTCTTCCAACTTGGCCTGCACTTGTGTTAGCTCATCCTTCAGCGCATCACGTTCTTGGGCGATGTTGAAGGTTGTACGGTTACGGCCTTGGTGGAAGCTTCGGCTGCGGACACCTGCATATGGAACATTGAGTTATCACAAAGATAATATATTTTTATTTTTTTTGCTTGAATGAAAAATCAAGGAAAGGGTATGCATAAATTTTCGAAAGCCTACCTTCTCATTTGACGCGGCTACAAGGGCTTCGAGCTCGGCAATGCGCTTTTCTCGGCTATCGGCATGATGCACTTGCTCTTTCACTGTAGCCTCGGCCGTCACCAGCGCTGCTTGTAAAGATGCAATGGTCTTCTCATTCTTCACAACCATTGCCTCCCGACGAGCTATCCTTTTGTCGGCTCGATTCACATTCGCCAGGGCCTTGATCAGGCGGCGTCTTAGAGCGGCACCCACCGTCACTTGATGCGCGGAGGACACATCAAACTGCTCCAGCAGGGATTCATGATCCAGCTCATCTAGGTCTTGTGCAAGGGCTGGAGGGGAAATGTGCTTAATGAATTCCGAACACTCAGATTCTGCCTCCAACCTTGTTAAACTCGAGAGGTTCCATGCTAGGCGCAGGCTATTTTCTGGTCCTTCGGGAAGTGGCTCCTCAGCGTGTGTCGCAGCAGGAGATGGGGGCCTGTTTGATGGTGCGGGGGATGGGTTTCTCGCTACCTCTTCCTCTTGAGCTACGGTCGATGGATCCGCCCTGTTATTGACATGGCAACCTTTGTTTAGGCATTCTATATTTAAACAAGCAATATGACATGATTGACGTACGGAGGGTACTTACGTAGTACCAGTTGCAGGTTCTGGGATGGTAGGAGCTACGGCACTCACAGGGGTAGCTTGCCAGACTTGCTCTTCTGTGTGCGGGGTAGGATTGACCTGGGCAGTCGCGATACCACTCTCCTCTTGGTACTGCGGATGGTCTTTTCTCAGTTTCTTTGGGGGAGCGTTCGAGGCCCCTGCCTCATCCCCTATCGTCTTTACCACTCTTCTGGTGGTCTTTCTCTTCCTAGATGCGGGCTTGGAGGGCCCAGAAGCTTGGGTGGGGTCTTCTTCCTCAAGGTTGAAGGAATCTTCTCCTTCTACATCTCCCTGGTGCAGTACGCCACCCTCCAACAGCAGCTCTCCGCCATCTTCATTCTGGAAATCCAAAGGGGACTTCTCGAAGATGGGTTCCTCTTCATCTGATCTTTGCTCGGAGGTTTCTTCAAGTGGGATGGTCCGGTCTGCGGTCGCATAAAGGAGGGGGATTTCATTCTCCTTCAAGGGGCGGAATCCTTCAGGCACTTTCATGGGGTCGCCCTGGCATATTAGTCCGTGTAGGTTCATCTCTGCGGACATTTACAATTGCACGGGTCAGTAAAATCTTGAGTACAAATAACATTTCACATTTACAAGGTATAAGTAAACCTACCCTCTCCATGTTCCGTGAGGAAGCACGGATATAAGTCATCCCTCCCATAATAATGACGACTTAATCCTACTAAACACAAGAAATGTTCCGGCAAACCCTTATGGAAATCCGTGCGGTGGGTGTCTAATATTTTCAGGTCTCTGCTGCTATAATCTGTGGATTTGGGCGGAGAATCTTTGGGTACCCTGGTTTTAAGGACGAAAGGAGTAGGGAATACCTTCTCATCGACAAAGAAGTGGTGGTCGTACCAGTTCTTAAGGGAATCTAAAGGCTTCCTATACGTCATGGGGGCGTTCCCGTATCGCTTTTTAAATGATAGCCACCCATTTACTAGTTGGGGGGCGTAAAAAGCTCTAAATAGGTTCACGGTCGGAGTCACTCCGCATGTATGGCATGTAATTTCAAACTGGTTGATTTTACACGCCCCTATGCAGTGAAGCTGGGTTATGCGGAAGTCATAATACAATAGCAGATTTACCAGGAATTTGGACAGGGGGATACGATAGTTGGCGGAGTCAAATAGGCGCGTGTATACACCTATTTTCCCCGCCGGTGCGTCCGTAATCGCCTCACCTTCACCTGGATAGGTGGGGTGTATGCTTTCGGGAATGTAATACTTCGACAAGAAGTCTATGTATTTCTCCACCGACATCACGTTGAGGATATCCGTGATAAGTGGGTTGTCCTTTACCATGTTTTCTAAAAAGGGTTTATAAGGCGTGATGATCTAACCTGCGGCGGAGGAAATCCGTGGAATAGAAGGCAAAATTTTGGAGGATGGAGCTTGGAAATAACAATGGCGGAAGAGAGTATGTATTGTGTGTGTAACAAACACACACACCAACTCTTATATAGGGTTGCCTCGGTTTCCGAGGTAACGTAGATGTCTGACACGTGTAGGCCACTACACCTATCCAACGGATGGGATTCCTGACACTTCTGCAAAAATCAGAAGGGGCCCACAGGTCACTTCTTAGCAGTTTTACGTGGCTCAATGGTGGGCATTAATGGTGCACTTTTGCAGAAGTGCGGCTGACCAGTTGACTAACATTAATGCATTTATTATTGTGTCAGGGTGTGCGGTCTAACGTAAGACCATATTCAATGCTACATTTAATTTGTCTCGACCGTTACACGCGGCTGAGGTGCTGTTAGAATAATATTCCTAAGGCAGGCAGCCACGTGCGGCCAAAACAAAATCTTGAATGTTTGTCATTTCCTAGATCTTTCTTGGTATGTCCGGAAAAGCATCTTGATAGTCTAGAGGTTACGCCTACGGCTGTAACAACTAGACTAGGGGGACATGATGACGTATAGTCCCCAGCCGGGTTATGAACCCGGCCCACAAGTACTACCCGTATCCGGCCCATCACAGATGGGTGGGAATAATGTCATTTGAGCTTATGGGCTTGGATGAACAGTAACCGCACACATGTGTGCGGCCCACGGCCCGGCATGACCGGTACAGGGTTAGACAGGATCATATTCTGTCTATGAATAGGATTTTTCCTAAAGAATAGGATATTCACTCACCATAATTAGAAGATAACAATCAATCTAATTCTAGTACTTATCCTTTCCTTGGGGCCGAAGCATCAGTGACAACTCACTAGGGTTTCACTGCCTATAAAGGGAACCCCCAAGGGTTCCACAAAGGTATTACGTTCTATACTCTCAACTCACTCAATCCTTACAAACCCTAACCGATTACTTACTCTCACGCCGGAGTCTAATCGTGGGAAACATTCCCACGGTAAGTCTAACGCGTGTTGTTTAGTGTGCAGGATCCCAAACCATACAGTTCACTTGGTGCAGGATCCGGAGCCCAGCCAACCCGAATTAAGCCTAATTCGGGTCTAGCAAGGATCACCCAACTTTTGCATCAACAAATATTTTGGATGGTTTAATCGAATCGGTGAAGTAATGGTTGTTTTCTTTCGTATGTTGTAAAACTGATGGTGCTTCAATTCATGCTTTTATTGATGTAGTATGATATTCAGTTCATTGTGCGGGACTTTGGGCTGATAGTTGGTTTGATGCCTTTCAGGATGACACTCTTAATATTTTCATCATACGGTTTCCTGAGGTTGCTCCCTTTTCTCGTGTTTATCTTTTGGTGGAAGTAGCTGGTCTTATTTGTGCAACGCGAATATTTCTTCCCATGTTGAAATGGTTCTATCTTCTGATATTCAGTGTGTTTTTCATTGATCTACATAATCAAAGAACGACCTGAGCCAGACCATGATGAGGTTATTAGTTTTAGAGTTTATAATTAGTGTATTATAGGTTTGATGTTTTCAAATGTCAGTACTTCGTTCGGTTTGATTTGGTTTAGTTATATACAGATTTCCAGTTCAAGAATGTGCATTGCGTTCTAGTTATTATCCTTGCTTCATAACAGTTTATTACTATAATAACTTTTCATCAAATTAATGTGTTAAGAGTTACAAGTTTGGGTATTTGTATTCAAAAGATTCACCAAGAAAACATGAAGTTGTCTTAAGCATGTATTGTGATATTAACTGTAATGATTTGTTTTTATCTTCTTTACATTTGTATTAATGGTTTTTTTAACCATCATATATATGTTGTCTAAAATACATGATCCGCGCATACATATGCTACACCAGATCAGAAACATTCTATATTATCTACAACAAAAGAAACAATACAGCATGGTAAAATCATAAATACAATGATTGATGGATATCATTAAATGTTAATGGTACATAGATCATTTAATATGGTTTGATAAGGAATATTATCAGTTTACAAATCTTAACATGCTTAGAGAGACTAAGAACTATCCATGATTAAGAACTTGTTCTGCAATTATTCTATTCGCTGGATCATATGTCAGAAGACCGCATAACAAGGCAAATCCTAATTCAGGAATAGATTAGGACTTATATTTGTTTTATAGAGGGCATCTGTTGTCATACGTATGTATTGTCTTATAATAAGCCTGCTAAACAAGTCAATCCCTAATACAGGAAGAGAAGACTCTCCGAAAAATTAATGATTATTTATATATCCGTGAACACACATTTAGCAGCGGTGTCACCATGTTTACAGCCCTTGGAAGGCTGCATTTACCCGATATGTCCTCGTCTTGTTCATGTGCATCCTTCTAAGTATTACTATGAGTTGACCCCCTCATTCCCATATTAGGAATCGTTGTGTTGACCAAAGAAGTTTAAATTGTGTTCTGGTTCATCATATCCTTGTTGTTCATGTATGGATTAAGAAGTAGCGTGTTGACCATAAAAAACCTCTTATTCTAAGCCTTCATCCTTCTCTTTGGCGCAACATTACGAGTCGACTATTCTTCATTTAAAGAAGGAGAATGCTGACCATAAATTCGTCATCTTTTTCGCATTCATCCTTATCCACATCAACACTAGCATGGGTGTAAATCTTCTCTTAATTCACATATTGTGATCATAAAAGTTCACTTCTTCAGGTTCATATTTATCTAACGTAGCATTACTGTGAGTCGACTCTTTTAGTTCATTCATAGATGGAGTATTGTACACACCATAAATATCCTCTTATTCTTCACGTTCATCCTTTTAACAGGGTTACACTCGCGGACCCACCCTAAAAAGAGCGTCTTGCTGAAGGTCACGAGTCTGAATCAATTCAAGCATCTGAACCTCTAGACTAATAACAGGCATACCTATAGGATTTTAACTCAGACATTCATAAGTTAAGCTGGCGAATTGTATGGTAGTTTTATATGAATATTGACCTTAGATTCTGGGGTATGGTATTCTCACAAATTTTATGTTGTGCACCAGAAGTGATCTAGACCACTCGATGTGCTCACGACGTCTCCTCTTATCCATGGCTTTATGACCAATTAACATAGAAGCACCACTCCGAACCCATATATATATATATATATATATATATATATCACTTCTAAGTGTCAAGTTTCCTACAAACACCACCAAAATTTAAGATTAATTACTACTATTTAAATGGTGTAAACATAAAATATTCTCAACCAAACACTCGATTCCAAAGGAACCATTCAGTAGGGTTGAGAGTCGCGACAAATGTAATTTTAAGGCATACATATCCAAAGACGTTTCCTTCAAGCATTTAATCTAATAGAAATATGAAGAAAGTAGATTACCCAATACAACACAAACGGTGAAACTAGTAAACTTATCTATCTCTAAAGGCTACAATCTACAAGACATAGGATGTCGATACTAAATTTCTAATTAGAAATCCATCGTATATAATAACATTTCATAGAGAATTTTTTTCAAACATCTTGCGTGCAGTTTTATAAACAAGTTTTACACGCATTTTTTGTATTAGTTTCGTTCCAAATAACTACTCGTTGTTGTGACTATAATCGCAATCAATAACATACCTTAAATTTACATTCGATTTGATAGATTATTATGAGATAATATCGTCAATCTGATAATACGAGATGGATACATACACTAAAAATGATGATGAATCTTACTACTTACAGTAATTAAAACGATGATTAACTTTGGGTAATGATGGTGAATGACGAAATCAATATTATAAGATCTCCATCAGCGTTCATGACGCCGGATATGATATCAATTGTCGTTCAGTCGCCGGAGATGATCTCCATCGTCGTCGCTAGAAGCGCAGAAAACGGCGGGTCGTGGTGGTGAACGGTGGTTCATATGGAGGTTGTGGTGGATATGCTGGTTGTGGGAATGAAACACAATATGTGATGGTATGAAAGTTTGAAAATTGTAAAATTTGTCCATAAAGATTAATAAATTACATTTCGACCCTCTGTAGTTTTGGTGCGGAAAAAAGGAGGATGATTTGTATTGTTTTCTATGTTTTCTACTAAAGGAAGGTTTTCTAATGATTCCATCCCTATATATATATATATATATATATATATATATATATATATATATATATATATATATATATATATATATATATATATATATATATATATATATATATATATATACATATATATATATATATAGGTATAATTATAACTTGATACCACACCTCTAATCTCAGTCATATGAGACATGACACTTCTAAACCAATAGAATTTGTTTGTTAGCTAAAAAATCTCAAAAAGTTACCAAAATTAGGTTACGAAAATGTAAATTGAAAAGAACAACACGCAATTTGCAAAAAAATTGCGTTTTGATACCGCATGTATATATATATATATATATATATATATATATATATATATATATATATATATATATATATATATATATATATATATATATATATATATATATATATATATATATATATATATATATATATATATATATATATATATATATATATATATATATATATATATATATATATATATATATATATATATATATATATATATATATATATATATATATATATATATATATATATATATATATATATATATATATATATATATATATAAACTATTATAAGTGACAGAACTATCAGAACTTTTTCTAAACCATTGGATGAGAAGATCAATGGTTCAAAATAGATGTGGCACTATTGTAACTAAATTAAAAACAAACTAATTTCAGATAAACGAAAAAGGGTATTATAGGGTTTTCCAAATAATTAAACATTAATCAAAATCTCATTTTATCTTATGAGAATCAGTTACATCTTACAAGCAAACATCACAATCACACATAACTCTCTTATCCTTAGATCTAATGGCCGTCCGTCGCCTGCCTCCCTCGCCTGCCGGTCCCGCCCCCTTAATATATTCATCAAAACTCGCTCAAGAATCACCATTAACAAATATTATCACCATCATCTTCGTCATCTACATTGATAAATCCGTGTGAAATTATTTGGTTGTGTAACATATATTTGTTCTAGATCCGAATGATCTTGCTACAAAAAGATTGTTTAAGGCATGTTTATACTATCACGATTTAACATACCGGATTTGAAGATTACTAACGCGATGGAACATATTGGCGTTTTTTTCGAGAATCGTAACATATTTCGAGATCCATGTTCGGATCTGATATACATTTCAAGGTAACAAACGTTCATTAATATTAGTGCTTAATATTAACAATATAACTTAGAAAGATAATGTTGGATGTTGTGTCAAAATCAAAACAACATAAATGTGTAACAAGAAGATGACGTAAGATGTAAACAAAAAGTTTGATATTCTATTTAATTTATTATTTGGCTAGTGATCCTTTTATTTTATAAACTTTGTTAATCACTATAAAATATGCTTTTTGTTGTAGGTTGAGGTAAGAAAAATGATGGAGCTTTGCTATGAATCTGGACACTATCTAGCTATCTAAACAGTAATGGACATTGACGAAAATGGTTTTGGATTTATGGAATAAATGGTTTTTTTAAGGCGGACATGTATGTTTTTTAGAGGCGGACATGTATTTTTTTAGAGACGGACATGTATGTTTTTAGTACATGTATGTTTTTGAAGGCGGACATGTATGTTTTTTGGAGGCGGACATGTATGTTTTTAGAGGAGGACATTTATGTTTTTGAAGTGCGCATATATGTTTTTGGAAAAAGTACACACATGTTTAGAAGAGACACTTCAAATAGATATTTTTGTTCACATATGTTCATTTGTTTTAAATATTAGTGCATGTTTTACTTTTGTTTTTTTAGTAATTTGTGTTTCAATTAGAATGTGTTGAACATTTATGTTCTGGTTGGTACAAGTTTACATTATTCAAAGAACATATATGTACACGTGACAACCTGAAAAATATAAATGTTTATTAAAAAGTTTAAAAAGTTGTTAAGCATAAAAATATGTATAGTATTTAATATAAAAAACATACATGTAAAATTCACTTTTTTTCAAAACATGAATGTTTTTTTAATTTTGAAAATTGAGAGAATTTAAAAAGCAAAAAAATTAAAAATAAGAAAAAAACAGATTTCAAAAAACGAGATTATTAAAAAAATTAAAATAATAAAAAAATATATTTTAGCTTTTACATTTATGCCCTTATGGATTTTAATCTAATAAATTAAATGAAGTTAATTAGCCAAATTCTAATTGGTCTATTATGGTTCTGATAGTTCTGACACTAATAATGGTTCTGACAAGAAAGCTCTCCTATATATATATATATATATATATATATATATATATATATATATATATATATATATATATATATATATATATATATATATATATATATATATATATATATATATATATATATATATATATATATATAACTAGCAGAGTACCCGCGCCTAACGGCAGCTGTATATCATTTCGACCAAATGTTGACGGCGAACCCTCCTTTCAATGGCATGATTGCATTGTTACAATGTTTTTTCTAATGTTATGGATGTACTGATTTCTTAATATCGGTATTTTAAGTCGCAATAGTCAATGGAAACAGTGTTTTGAAACTCGGTTCAACGGCCTGGCCAACTGTTGAACCGGCTTCATTCGAAAAAACAGATGAAACTAAATCTGGTTTTATATTCTCAAAACCTAATTGGACATGTCAGGTTAAAGTGACGGGGTAAACCCGGTTCTCAAGATTCAACCGAGTCTTGTATTTGCATATAAAGATCCTAAAAACTTTAATCAACATATATAACACGTAAAAAGTTTCTTTGCCATGGTTGCGTTGTTGCTATTTTTTCATGACATGGTTGTATTATTTTTCTCAGTCGTTTAAAGTTGTAAGTCATTTAAAACCGTAATAATAATACTCGCTCCGTCCCTAAATTATTATCCTCCGATAAAAAACACACAGTATAAAAAAAGTATATTTACTACGGTTTTCTCTGTTAGTTTTAGCACAATAACACCTTTAATTTTAATTAATTAGGTAAATATTTTTTAAAGTTTGTAATAATAATTTTAAACAAAGATAATATGATAAACTTTATTAAACTTTCCTATATATTTTTGATACTGGACAATAATTTTAAAACAAATCGAGATTAAAAGTGAATATAATTTTAAAACAAATAGAGTAATATTTAAGACTTCTGGCAGCGATATCTAATTTTGATTTTTAATGCTTGTTTGGCAAAAGGAGCAGTGAGCATTATGATTTTTTTAGTCATTTGGCAAGAGAGCGGTGAGCGGTGCTATTTTTGAGAAATGCTAGTTTTTCAATGCTCCATTCAAAAAGCAGTGACAAATGAGCGTTGAACAAATAAGCGGTGAGATATAGGGGTGAGCAAAAAAAACCAAAAAACCGAAACCGAACCGAAAAACCGAAAAAACCGAACCGAAAAAACCGACCGAATATAAAAACCGATGGTTTGGTTTTTACATTTTTAAAAGCCGAAAAGTTTCGGTTCGGTTTCGGTTTTCATCAAAAAACCGAACCGTAAAAACCGAACCGAACCGAACCAATTTATTATATAAAAAATATAAATATAATATAATATAAATAAATAAGCAATATTCCAAAATTATAAATTAATATTTGTTTTTTAGGGAAATAGGAGTAATATATTTATCTTATTGTTTATACGCGTGTTTGATATATATATATTTGTACTTACTTGACATAATATAATTACATATGTGACAATAATCGTTTGTACGCATGTTTACTTGCATGTATATTTATCTTAAAAATATGTGTATAATTATATATTATAAATTTAAGAAAATATTATTAGGCTTAGATTGAAAATAAAAAAATAAAAACTATTTTTTTCACGCAAAACAAGTTTTTTAATCTAAATCGGACGTACCCAAATATAACGGTTTTAAAACCGAAAAAAACCGAAAAACCGAACCGAAACCGATTACAAACCAAAAAAACCGAACCGCCCAAAACCGAATGGTTTCGATTTTTGGTCTTTTAAAAACCGAATATATCGGTTTTGTTTCGGTTTTAGCCAAAAACCGACCCAAACCGAACCATGCACACCCCTAGTGAGATATGACAGTTCCTGCGCACAGCTACTGCTCGCTTCCTGCTCACAGCTACACTCTCCTTTTATTATAGTCAATATAAAATGTTCAAATTTTTTATAATGTACATTAAATTATTTACCAAAGACATGCAATCATAGTTAACACGTTTAGCGTATAGTTTAATAGCAAAATTCAACTTCAAACATTTTTATAGCAAAATTCAACTTCAAATATTCAGATCCAAAATATTTTGAAATGTTTGAAAATTTCCAAAAATTCGAATTTTAACTCTTTTTTATTTTCAAACATTTTAAAAATACGAAGGCAAAAAATATATTGTATAAAAAATGCACAATTTAATTTAAAACGATTTTAATTATCGAGTTTTTGTCTTTTCTTAACCCAACCTATATCGCGAGGCTGAAACGTCACTATCATTTCTCCTATATTATATTTTATCTTTATACATGAAAGTAAAAATTACATGACACTTTATATTTTTTTGCTTGTACCGTAATATTTATAGCACATGACACTTGATTCCCTTTACTTTTTTCTTTAATTCATTTTGATACAACTATGAAGTAAATATCTTTTTGTAATACTCTCTAATTTTATCTGTTACATGATCTTTCATTTATGATCTATGCTCTTCAAGTAAAAGACATGGTTCAATGAAATAAAACTATAAATAAGAACACGGGTACCAATGACCAGGGTTCAATAGTCAGTGCATCTATCAATACTCTATGTTATGCAAAAGACTTTTATTAGTTGTCAAAAATTAAAACTTAGTCCAAGTAAACACTCGAACTTACCTATTCCCAATGGTGTAGAGTTTTATAAAAATAGTAGTAGTTCCATCAAAATTGTTGGGTCAAAAAGTTGATGTGGCAGAAACTCAAAAAAAAATGAAGAAAACGTGAAGTTATTGTCTAAGCGTTGTCAAGAGTTAATCAAGCGTTGACAAGAGTTAATTAGGCGTTGATGGCTCAAGCATTGTCGTGTGCAATTCAAGCATTGTCACATGCAATTCAAGCATTGACAAAACGTAGACAAAAGAAGCTTATGGAAGCTTCTATTTAGATAAACATGCAAAAGATATTCTGCATAAGTTTATTTAAATAGAAGATTTACTTGTTTATTCATCCTTATCTCTTGTAAACCCTAATCCTTACACTATAAAAGGAACCAAGGGTCATAGGTTTTATTCATTCAATTATTCACAATGTAAACCTAAAGTGTGTGTCGACTAGACGTGGGATTCAATATATACACGTCTAGTGATTGTTCGTTATTAATATAATGAGCAATCCATTTATGTTTTAATTCATGTTCTTGTGTCTAAACACCTTGTTAATGTGTTATGTTCTTATTCCGCTTTGATTGTTAAATCATATGAGCATGATGCATTCCTAGTAGCTTAAAAGATCCGGAAACCAAGGTTTCTACAATTGGTATCAGAGCCTCGTGGCTCGTGATGCTAGGACCAACAAGGTGTTCGTGTTTGGAGAAGAAAAGAAAAATCCGTATAGGTTTTTCTGGACGTTTTTATGTGCGCAGCAGTATTCAGAAGGTCATAACTTTTGATTGAACCGTTGGATCGTCACGAAATTTTATATGTGTGTTCTACATACATAGATCTAAACATCCACCGGAGGGATTGTCGAGTTTTATCCCCAGGCAAAAGTTATTAGGCGTCAAAGTCAGCAGCAGGGTATATGCAGTTTTCTGTGGACAGCCATGTTCAAAACACGATCTCTCCTTCGTTAACCGTTGGATCTTCGTGATTTTTGAACTGTAGATTCTTGGCACTTGTGTCTAGAATCTCACTGAAGGGATCTTCGATCTGAGCCCTAATGAAAAAGTTATTCAAGGTCGAAGTTCACTGTTTAAAGGTACTAATATTTTTGCTTTCACATAAAATCATGAACTAGGGTTTCTCAAACCCTAGATCAATTATAAAAAGCAGAAAAGTGCATGGTATGTTGCTGTTGGAATGCATGAATCGAGCTACGTTGGTTTTATAAATCCTAAGTTAGGGTTTTGGGTGCTTAAATTATTAAACCCTAGATCGATTATTAAGGCAGAAAAAGAAGTCTCGTATCTTTGATGATTTGTGTTGCTGTGATAAAGAAAGTAAGCAGTGACCATAGGTTAAAGACTGTACAAGGAGGCATGTGTTCATCACAGTGATAAAAAGAAGGAAAGGTACACAAGGGCTATTCTCGTTATTCTTGTCTCAAAAGACTGTGTCGTACGCTGTGAAGAATGGTGTAATACACGTAGTCAAAACTTACGACAAAGGAATAGGGATATTTTTTATGTCATTCGAGTAACAAGAAAAGATGTTGTGATCTCAAGATGAAGCAAAAGTGATTATTCTGTGTGTTCACACGGTTCTAAGCATATAATTGGTGGAAAGATTATGTTTCACACGGTTATATAGTTTTGTGTTCACACGGTTCAAACATTCTTATTGGTGGAGAAATTTAGCATTCATATGGTTCAAGTAAGTATGTTCACGTGATGGGAAACTTTGTTTGTGCATTCACATGAAGTGCAAAAGAATTTAACGAAGTGGTTACACAATGGATTTTTGATATATTATTTGTTTGAAGAATAAGATAGCCGCTGACAAAGTTTTTGGTTCAACGCTGACAAGGTTTATGGTTGGCGCTGACGTTTGTAATTCAGACGCTGACAGGAAGAATTTTGACGCTGACAGAATAAGTCAACGCTGATAGCGTTGACAGTGTCGTCCGATATATGAACTTCAACGCTGATAGGTATTGTCTGATATCGGACAATACATCTGCCAAAGATATTGGACAGAAGAGGATATTGGACAACAAAAGGTTTGCTGCTGTTTGAGAAAATTGTGACGTTTTAAGCACACAAAAAGGAGGAAAATACACACAAAGGTACATGGAATCTCCGTTTTAATTTAGAATATCATGGTGATATTTATGGCTCGGATATTTTGAAAGGGATTAATGGTTTTAAAGCGAGTTAGCAACTTTTTATGGGAATTTGATGGATATTTTAAACTATGTAATCGGGATAGCCTTGTGAAAGAGTTATCCATCCAAGTACTTTTACATATGGTATGAACATGTGATTCCATTAAAATCATCATGAAGAGATGTTGGCTTAAGGGGAAGAATTCTTATGGTAAGTTTGATGATTGAAGAAGATTTTCGCGAGTTTGTGTTCTATCATATCTTAAAGTCGTGGCGTACCATTCACTGACTTTAAAGGTAACTTGTTCGTGCTTTACATGGTTGGTGACGAAGACTTGTCATAAACACTTGAATGAGTTACATTATCGTGCTCAGTGTCTCACATAGGATGAGAATATTGACAAGGGATTGAGGTCTACTTATACATTGCCTAGTATAAGTTCTTAGTCACATGGATAGTACAAGACATGGAACATAGGTTTGGGTTATTCTACTTCTACATCAAAAATATTTTATTTATTTTTCTTCAAGATCATTACACAAAGCCTACATTTGGAGAATCTTCAAAGATTGCAACATTGTTTACTTCCTTGTTGATGTGACAAAAAGGGGAAGAAATACGTGCTACACTTGAGGGGAAGCAATTTGAAGATCATGTGCAACTTACAAGAGATACACATAGAGTTTTGCCACTATCAACTAGGGGAAGATTGTTGGGTCAAAAAGTTGATGTGGCAGAAACTCAAAAAAAAATGAAGAAAACGTGAAGTTATTGTCTAAGCGTTGTCAAGAGTTAATCAAGCGTTGACAAGAGTTAATTAGGCGTTGATGGCTCAAGCATTGTCGTGTGCAATTCAAGCATTGTCACATGCAATTCAAGCATTGACAAAACGTAGACAAAAGAAGCTTATGGAAGCTTCTATTTAGATAAACATGCAAAAGATATTCTGCATAAGTTTATTTAAATAGAAGATTTACTTGTTTATTCATCCTTATCTCTTGTAAACCCTAATCCTTACACTATAAAAGGAACCAAGGGTCATAGGTTTTATTCATTCAATTATTCACAATGTAAACCTAAAGTGTGTGTCGACTAGACGTGGGATTCAATGTATACACGTCTAGTGATTGTTCGTTATTAATATAATGAGCAATCCATTTGTGTTTTAATTCATGTTCTTGTGTCTAAATACCTTGTTAATGTGTTATGTTCTTATTCCGCTTTGATTGTTAAATCATATGAGCATGATGCATTCCTAGTAGCTTAAAAGATCCGGAAACCAAGGTTTCTACAAAAATTTTATAGAGTATAATTTTATAGATCTAAAAAACAAACCCCCGGACAATACAACGGCAACATAGGCAATTTTCTGGCGAGACACCAGTGGTAGCGTCGGCGGCTGTTACAAAATGCAAAGAAAAATTAACATGATCTTCAAATGTCCAAAAAAATCCAAATATAAAGCTTTTATTGCAAATTTTATAACAAAAATGACATAATGTTTTTGATAACAGATATCAACTTTTAAAATAAAAATACCAAACTAATCCGGTACTCCTGCAACACAACAACAACGGCTATTTCTTCGACGATCCAGCGAGACAGCTTCTGTAACAAAATATTAATATAAAACCTATAAATCATCGCATAATAGAAATATATCTAAACATAAAAACTTTAGTAATAATCAAGATCTACCAAAATAACCCAAAACTTACTTGTGATAGAGATGGCGAGCTGTGGTAGTGACGACCGGAAACCTAGCGGCTGATCTAGAAAAACACAGAATAAAAAACTTGTAAAAACATAGATCATCAAATAATACAAATAGATCTAAACATAAAACTTTAGAAATAATCAAGATCTATCAAAATAAATCAAAAATTACCCTATGGTGGTGGCGTCCTGTTGTGGTGGCGACCTGTTGTGACGTCTTGCAGTGACGTTCGGTAGAGATGACGGCGTGGCGAGTTGTGGTGGTGACGTCTGGTTGCAATGGAGGAAGGGATAGATGAGAGTGTGAATATTTGTGGAGATGTCTTGTTAGGTGTGTACTTTTTTATGAGAGAATATATTTTTAATGTGTGTATTTTTATTGAGTGTATTTTTATTGAGTGTATTTGGTTGTGTAGGGGAGGTAAATGAATGGGAGGATGTGTGTTTGTGTAGTATTTTTGTTTGTATTGTAGGTTATTTTGTTTTTTAGGTGTGAAAAAGTTTTTAGGGTCGGATGTTGGTTTGGTGTGTGTAAATTTTAAGGTTGATGTTGGTTTGGAAAGTCTGAATCTTAAAGATAGAGGGTTGGGTTTTGGTTGGGGATATGCATGCTTTATAAGGGAGTATAGATATATATATATATATATATATATTATATATATATATATATATATATATATATATATATATATATATATATACTAGCGTCGTAACCCGCCCAACGGGCGGAGTCGCTTTTTTTGTTGTTTCGGAGGGTTAGTTTTTAGTTTTTTTTTACTTTTCGTTTAGTATACTTTTTTAGTTATAGTTTATGCTTAAGTAACGTTAAATTTATATTTTGATTTTTAAAATTCTTAATTAAATCTGAATTTAAATAAATTTTATTAAACTTTTTAAAGTGCGAACAATATAATTTTGATTATAAATTTTTTAAAAGAAGTTTAAAACTCATATTCTGTTTTATTGATGTTTGTTGGCAGTGTGTGTACCTAACGGGCGGGTTTAGTTCATATATTTGTTTTTTGAAACAATGTTTGTCGTTCAGTTATAGTGGTTTTCGTGTTTGTGCAAATACAAAATCTTCATTCCTCTCTTGCTTTTGACCATCAGGACATACAAAAGGCCATATGAGAATATTTCGTCTAACTATCGAACATTCAAAAATTCATTTGTTGTAATACTCAAAAAGAGCATGTGCAGGAAAAATTATCATTCTAAGGTGATTTACAAAAAGTTGTAAAGAGCTGACATAATAATCTAACTTGAACCAAAATCATTAATGACCAAAATGATACTTATATTTTGATTAAGATAAAAGTCGAATCACAAACTGAACATATCATTAAAATTTAAAATTTAAACATGTAAAAACGTCAAATGCCATGACGCCCAACATTAAACTTGTAAAGTAGCTCCTGCGAGTTTTAACTTCTTTCTTTTTCGACCAAAGTCTGTAAAATGTCAAATGCACTGTTAGCATCTCCCTACAAAATCAGATAGTAATCATCGATTTTGATTTCATATTCAGCTTTCACTAAAAAATAAACTAATTGTTGGATTTGAGTAAACACAACAAAAGTAAAATATGATTGATAATTACAGGTATATTTATGAAAACTGGCTTAGGTTTTGTATTAGTATACGACATACGTAACTTAGATTGGACATATAAGTTGTCGACCAAGACGTATAATAGTGCTTGCGATTTTCAGAGAAGTATTATTTTTTCAAAAAGATACTATAATATGATTATCATGCAATCAAAGCTGCAGAAAACTATGCAGCAAAGTCAAAAAGACTGTCATGGATATGTGTTATGACTTCTATATTCCTATGTGCAGACACAGTTTATGATGGGACTGGGAAGGCACTATAGGAAAAGGTACGCCACAACAACCAAATACGTTGTAGAAAAGCTAAATATGATCCGGTGGTCTAATGTGGTGGTAATGGGTGGTGGAAGCCATTGTTGGCTTAGAGAGAGAGAAAGAGAGGTTGAATGTGAAATGTGTGTGTTCCTCAAAATGAACAAATACAATCAACACCCCTCCTTGGAAGCTAAGGAGGGGTATATATAGTCACGCACTTTACAAAGGGCCTAGTCTAGACTGACTGTGCGTGACTATGATAACTAACGGGAATTCTTAAATGTCGTCACATAAAGTGAGTTTCCAACAATCTTCCCCCATGGGACGACGTGTAGAATTCCTTACAATATTCTACCTATCAAGTACAAAATAATTAAGAACAAGAGCTTCCATGAAGCATCCAATGCTGATGAAGTCTTCTAAGGCCTTCGTCTTCATCTTTAACTTGTAGTAGAAATACTGTAACGGCACGAGCTAAGTAACCCATACACTTCTGGTTAAGGAGAAGCTTCTGAATTAGCTTCCCCCTAATTCATGCCACGTAAACTTGATGTAGAAGCATTTTTAAATAGCTTCCCCCAAGTAGATCAACAACTTTTCATCTCACGCTTGAATAATTCTTCTGAATTTTTCTTCCCCCTGAGCTTTCAAGTTATGCATACCAGAAAGAATCAAGACACTTCTTCCCCCACATAGTTGAAGAAGGTAAATCAATCCCAATTATGAAGCTCGAATACTGAAGTGGACACTTTATCCCATTCATGAAGTTGACATCGTAACACCAGAGTCAATTAAGTCCCGGAAATGCACACGTCTTCTTCCGGAGATGCACCAGAGTCAATTAAGTCCCGGGAATGCATATAGGATAATGATGATGTTTAATTGCAACAATCAAACAATTAAACCTCGAATCAGTAGTGTACCGTTTGGAGATTGATTGAAAACGACACGAGTTAAAACACTGATTTTCTCTGCGGCTATGACAAATGTCATCCCGGAATATCTTCAAATCAAAAGAAGGTATGAAGTTCATCACGTGTACTCGTTGTGCGTTCAATGTGTCTTCTTCTTCCCCCTTGATGGTTTCGAAAGTCGGAACCATCAATAAATTGTACGCACGTGAACCTGAAATCTCGTGAGAATAATAAATTAGCTGAATTATATATTTTGTGAGAATCAGCTGTTGATCGAAAATCTCTTCTCATATACTCTCCATGGCCACCTTTACCATTCCACATGAAAGCAATTTGAAGTGACCACTGAAAGAATGAACCGGATACATCAAACGTGAAGCTGAATAAAAATCCTTCGATCTTGTGACTTAAGCTTGCACTATTGTTGAATGAAGAACGGTGGAGAAATCTCTAAGTACTCAATGCATCACTGAAGAAGTCTATAAGCACAACACCTCTTGAAATTATCCACGTCGACTACGCGCGTGACACTGAGTACAACAATGTAACCCCTTTAAGTGATAGTTATCCGAGTCATCAACCATCCACCCCGAACCCGGAAACCAGATAACCAAGTCTTCATTCTATGATTAAGCACGAGCAAGTTATCTAGTCAAAGAAAAAATAAATACACGCCTTCGAAAAATCCGTCTTCAACGTCACGTAATTAATACCCGATCAAACAAAATCTGAAGCCACTAAAAAATCGCCTATTTTTCTTGGTTTCGTCAAAATAAATCCTTGTCACATTTATCACTTCAATTTTGTCGCGTCACATTTCTCGTCACCCAATCGGTGTCAAGACAAAATTAAAGAACCCCAAATGCGACAAAAAAACTACAAATTCAAAAAAGGAATTTGCTTGTTTGAGCATCTATTATCCTTAACAATTTCTCGACACTTTTTCACTTTGTCTCGACCCGATAAAGACCAAAGTTAACTTAAATACACACAAAGTTTATTTAAAATATGTATTTAAAAAATTTGTGTGTATTTTGTTAAAAACATGCGGCCCAATATGTATACCCGGTCCAAAACTTGTGTCCAGCCCAAAACAATCAAATAAACATATCTGGCCCAAATTCGTTCAACCCGGCTTGACCCTCGGCCCAATACTAACCCGGTCCACCAATATGATACCACCAACGCACATTGTTTTATCCGCCCTTGTATTTTCTGGCCACGTGTATGCCACAACTGGCACAAGTTAAAACCTGAGATTAAATACTGACCCTAATAAATCTCACAGATAATTAACCCTAATTTGCTTCCCTCGTTTCATCCGCCCCCATCCCTCTCACCTAACTGCTTCTCCCAAAACTAGATACATCCGCCACCCCTCGTTTCCTTCGTCCACATCACAAGATCATCTCCACAATCAAAACTGCTACTCCCTCATCACACAGCAGCAATAAGAAATGAAACTCATCTCTCTTTCTGTTGACCTTCGAGGCATAGCTTCAAACCCACGAAATGAATCCTTTGACTTGAATAAATCAAATGAATCATTCTCATCAGATCATTTACAAACCACTGAAATAACCGAATCCAAATCCATTTGTATATCGGTTACCTTATCTTTCGATCCACACGAGAAGAATATAGCCATCAGATCTTTTAATTGGATCTCGGGTAGGTTTGATTGTTACTTTGGTTTAATTTCTGTTTTTGAGCAAAATCGAAACAAGGAATAAGATTTTAACATGCATGTTATTAATCTAAACTTGTTATCGAAAATTAAAATTGGTTAAACCAATTACATAGATCTGTGATGATTAAATTCGTTTTCGTGTAAGATCTTGAAGGATCTACACATGCAAATCGAAAGAGTCTGAGATCATAGTTTTCTGTTTTGAGTGATTAGATGGGATAGGTGTCGATGGGTGTAGGAATAGATTTGTGGATTTGTTGAGGCGATATAAGGATGGAGGTCTCGAGTCAACTCAGTGAGTTTGACTGAGTCAACTCGGTAATGACCGAGTTGACTCGGTTGAGATGGGTCCAGTTCTGGTCAAGTTACGTCCGGTTTGGTCACATATCTCATTGCAGTCTTGGTCAAAGTATAGGTCTCGGGTCAAGTTGCCAAACCTTTCAATTGCAATAAACCTTTTTGAAAAAATTCATCGCAATATCTTAAATTTCAGTCCATCGAAAAGTTTTCTGTTTTCCATCGCAATAAAAATCGTGACCCATCGCAATACAAAACTTCCATCGCAATGTTGCGAGTAAACGGGCAGCATGACGACTTTTCTATGCCATTGCGATAGACCCGACCACCCATCGCAATGTGACTCATCGGAATGAGTCCATCGCAATGGGTAAGTCAAGCCCATCGGAATGTGTGAAAAACACCATTCCATCGCAATCCATGCGATAGTACCGTGAAGAGTCCAAAAGTGGTCCTTGTACCGTTTTTTCAGGGAGCATGTTTCTGGGCAGATTTTCTGGCAAATATGAGTTTATCACCTTCATCTTCAAAAAAATATAACCCAGAAAATGGATATAAACAAATGATTCTGCAAGACACGAAAACTGGTAACAAAGATAACAAAATCAACAACTTGACCATGATAATAAGTTGACCAGTGATAAAGAGGAAACCGTGACTCATCAAAATGATAATATCCAAAACGTGTGACTTGGACGATTGGACAAAACATTTGAGTCGTGACAAAAATTTTTGACAAAATGGACAGAATAAATATAGACCGAGACACAAGAAAAAGATTAGACCACCAAATCGAAAAATGTAAACACGATCTAAGGATGGAACCGTGGCTCTGATACCAAATGTAGAAAAGCTAAATATGATCCGGTGGTCTAATGTGGTGGTAATGGGTGGTGGAAGCCATTGTTGGCTTAGAGAGAGAGAAAGAGAGGTTGAATGTGAAATGTGTGTGTTCCTCAAAATGAACAAATACAATCAACACCCCTCCTTGGAAGCTAAGGAGGGGTATATATAGTCACGCACTTTACAAAGGGCCTAGTCTAGACTGACTGTGCGTGACTATGATAACTAACGGGAATTCTTAAATGTCGTCACATAAAGTGAGTTTCCAACATACGTTGATTACTATTAGTTTTTAGTAGGCCGCTTGTTTGTGAGAACTGTTATAAGCTACTTCTCATAACTCCTTATCTCTTATGTAGTAGTTTATTCGTCATATCCGCTGGTAATAGACGTTTTGTTGGGTCCACTAGATGTGGATCTTGCAGCCTGTTAGGGATGGTGAACGACTTCTGTAATCACAAGTCTATTCACAGAGAGACTCTAGATGAATCACACAATATAAGTGCGGAATACAAATTCTATGAACAAGAAGAACAGAATAACTATAATGACTTGATCCTTTACTAAGGATTTCTAATATTAATATAAACTAAAATAATGTTAGATGAAGGTGTGTTTAACCCTTCTACCTAAGGTTCCTTTTATACTACAAGGAAACCCTAATACATCATTAAACTAAAACGTGTAAAACTGATATGCATATCCTTTCCTAACATATCTCATGCATATCCTAACAGAATACTCAAAATAATAAAGTTTGACTTTCTAAAGACCAGGAGCACGTGTTGCTCCTACTACTACTAGGACCAGGAGGAACTACGTACCTCCTAGTATACTTATTACAAATAACTATTCCAAAGGTCCTAACAATCCTCCCCTAAACTTGAATTTGACCTGTTGATTTCAAGTTTCCTGGTAAATCTTGCAAAACAGCTTGAGGATTGAAACAACAAAACAAACAGCAGCATCATAACCATCAGCATAAATAACATAAAGACTGCTGCAACAAGTAACACCTAGAAGCTTCTTGAAAGCTTGAAACAAATCTACATCTTGTTGAATCTTCACAACAACATGAATAGATTTTATGAGCCTTTACCAAGTAGCTGCTCGCTCTTGGGCTAGCCAATCTTTACGGTGGAATAAGCATCACCTTGGGAGACCAGAACCCAACCCAACTCTTAGAACGTGAATCAATGGTGAGTGGGGGTACGCTGATGATTTTGGGCAAACCATCACAGCCGTCAACGGATTTGATATGTCTTTACCAGAAGCCGTACCCTTCTGGACTCGCCAACTCTTAGCAATTAAGCATCGGTGAGCTGAAAACCCTATAGCTTTGAGCAAGCTATTATAGCTATCAACGGATTTGATAAGATCTTTACCAAGAGCCGTACCCCCTTGGATTAGCCACTTTTCAGTCTAGGACCATGTCAAGTGAAAACCATCTAGTTTTGGGTAACCTGGCAACCATCAACGGATTTGACTATCACATCAGAGCCATACCCTCATGGTGAATCAACTCTTTCTTGTCTGTGAAACATGGTGAGTTGAGCACCATTTGTTGTGTGGACCAGGTCAACACCAGAAGTAACTGCAAAACAGCCCAAGTGTGAAACAGTCAAGTGAAAAATAATGTTATGATGGAAAAGTATAAGCATATATTATATTATGTTCAAGTGTGAAATTCCATCATATGTTTAAAGTATAAGCAGATATTATATAAAAAGTATATTTTTTTTTCTTTTTTTTAACTATAATATAAGTCACCAATCACTGTACAAATTAGTGAAAAGAATGTTAGTATAATCACAAAATAGAAAAACATACCCATCACATACCAGAAGCTGCAACTTTGTCAGCTTGCAATCGGGCTTGAATTCCTTCCACCAAAGTAGTAGCCATGGTAGACTCATTCCCAGAAGTGGCATTAGATATCTGCATATGACATTCCAGCATAGCCTCCATAGTAGCAATCGTCAATGGATACTCCATATCCGTAAGCATGAACACTATGGCACCAGTCTCCAACTCCAATACATGAACCCCACAACCAGCATAAAGTTTCCATCTCTTGATCACCCAGCGAGGCTGATCTTTCCAGACACCAGAATGAGGAGCATCAGGGGGGTAATCGAGCATCATCTTCAAGTCACCCGAGATTGTCAAACCAGGCCAGTTGGCCACCTCACTCGGAGAGACAGGAATCCCAGCATCCACCAACCCATATAACGACATAAGATCTTGACGGTTCACCCATGTCAAAATACTTTGCAGTCTCGAGACATAGCGAACATAACCAACACTGGTTGTAATCTTATGAGTGTATGTACCGGCAACAATCGGGGATGGCCTAACCTCTCAAGCAACAATATAACCCTTACCCATGGGTAACTCTGTCTCACTATCCGAAGCCGCATCAATATTGTTTGCAGGATCTCGCTTCTCAAATGGAACAGACTTACCACGTCGAGCCTTCTTCTTTCTAATTGAGCGACGAGGTGAAGGAACACCAGAAGAAGATTCAACCTTTACCTTCCCAATAGCAGTAGTATCAGCATGAGTAGACTCAAAACCTTGATCAACAGAGGATCAAATTCTGTTGCACCAGCGGATGAGGAAGGGGGTGGTTCAGGCACCGGTGTGGATGAGTGATCCACAACAGGAGTAGCAGGGGTGGTAGTAGTAGCATTGGTGGTGATGGTAGGAACCTGAGATGAAGTGGGATGAACAACCGAAGGTGTGTTAGTAGGACCAGCAGTAGAAGTAGCAGCCACAGATGGAACACCAGTAGTAACATGAGGAACACCAGATGAAGAA
Organism: Glebionis coronaria; assembly: GCA_025667525.1. Classification (NCBI taxonomy): domain Eukaryota; kingdom Viridiplantae; phylum Streptophyta; class Magnoliopsida; order Asterales; family Asteraceae; genus Glebionis; species Glebionis coronaria. The sequence goes on along the minus strand of CM046877.1, from coordinate 246,655,051 downwards.
GCATGAGCAGCAGCAGGCTGAGAAGTGTGAAAAACTCTTAGAGGAGGGCGATAGATAAAGCGTTCAGAAACCGGTGTGTTTTGACGCTTGATCATCTTCTGGTATAGATATTTAAGCTCGTCAAAGGACAGTCCCCTAACTCGTTCTTAAGTCCATCCAACATTAAAGTAAGCAGCCGACTGATTTTTGACATATTACTGCATCAACTTCCTCTCTTCTATTCTTGACAAAGGTCTGGTACGCCGCTTTTCACGGAGCTGAGCAGCAAAATACAATTGTTGTTGACGCATCAAGGCCATTGCCCGGGGGATACAATTATGTTGATTAACATCAGCTCCCAAAATATCTGTGAACTGCGAGTAATCAGAAGTGAGAATAGTAAGCACCCGTATCCAATCATTATCATCCCAATGCATGGCATCATGCCGCAACTGCTCACGCCTCTGTTGTTGAAGTGCTTCTTCCTCAGCCCTAGCTTGTTGATCAATCTCTGCTTGCAGTCGCTGTGCAGCCTCCTCCCTCAACCTTTCTTCCTCGATTTGTCTGCGAGTATGCTTCCTTGAAAGATAGGGTGCATCAGTCATAGGGGCTTTCCCCTTAGGATCATGAGATGGCCCAACAGATGGACCAGCAGAAGTACCAGCAGAAGAACAAGCAATATCCTCCATCGTTCTAGGATCATCAGCAGCAGTAGGGATACTTGATGGACTAGGAGGAACCGGTAAATCATCATACGGCTTATCAGCAAAAGCAGCCCTAGCCAACAAAGTCAAACCGTCCTCCTCAAGATCTTCATCAGAATCAGAAAGAACAAGCTTCTTCTTTTGGCGCCTCTGTTGGGACTCCAATGCCTTAATCCTGTTCGCCAATGGAAGGACAAAGTCCCGAATAAGCTTGCGGTGCTGATTTAGGTCATTCTCCAAAGAAACAACCCTTGCGTAATACCTGTACATGAGAGCTAGCAAAGAAGTTAGTGAAACAGGTTCCTCCGCTTCCCCACCAAGAGGACTTGGATCGAGGAAAGCATCATTGGGACCAGAGGCAACAAAGGGGTCATTGTCACGAGCATGAGAGCTAGACGGCTTCTCCGTAGAATGTGGTGCTGGACTAGAAGGGGGAGTATCAACAAATGGGGACTTATGTGGCATAGAAGAGGGGGCAGCCTTGGAAGTGGATGGCATTTCGACCACCACTTCTTTAGCTGGCTCCTCCACCTCCACATGAGGCTCACCAGTAGCATGATGCTCCTCCTCCATAGGATCATCCCCTAATAGAAGTTCCTCCTCGGCTTCACCAACCGGAGGAATAACATTAGGATCCCCTTGGGCAAGGCCCAGCATAACATCAGTAAGAGGCCTCCAAACACCCTTAAATCCAAGTGCCATATTCGAATATACCTTAGAACTTAGCTTAGGGGTCTCATATTCCTCCCTATTTCTAGGTAGGCACATAAGAACCTGCTACAAGAACCTAGTGTACTTTAAAAACTTTTTCCTAGAGCCAGTACTACTAAGATTGCAAACCATCCTATCAAACAAGTAGCAAGAAAAATTAAACACACGACCCTGTGCAAATCAAACCAGTAGCCAAAGGAATGGGAAATGCATCCCAACTCCCAGACTTTGGGCTTAAGCAATGAATCAAAAAGTGCACTAGAAGCTTCTATTGGGGGAAAACCTATTTTTCTGGAAGTTAAACTTCCCCCCATGATTATAACCAAGATCAACCATCCCATCCAATACCTCAGAATTGGGGATGGAGATAACACCACCTTCATCCTGAAGATGAAGAGCAGACCAAATAGAAGCTTCAGGCACCACATATGAACGTCCATCTATGGTAGCATGGAGCTCAAGTGGGCGTCCTAAAACATCCACAAGGTGAGCAGTTTCCCAGAACTGACGAATAACACTATCATATACAGTAGGGCAAACCGTAAAAGCATACCTAAGGTTGGAAGCCTCAATGAAATTGATGATGTCTGTGAACTCTTCTCGTTTAGGACCTTCTCCAAGATATGCCACCTTGTTATGATCGGGTTTTTATTGGAGAGCATCCATTGTTGATGATTAGAAGTGATGGAAGATGATTGATTGGAGGTTGAAAGAGTAGGAGCGTATGTGTGTGTTATGGTTGGGATGAATGAGTCAAGGGAGAGATTGACCATAAATAATGGTCATGTAACTGTTTAGTGACCCCTAATTATGTGGGTTGCCCTTTCAAAATTAAGTAATTAATGCAAAGGTAACCACTTGCTCTTTTACCATTATATGCAAATCCCAGTTACCAAAGTTAACAAAAAAGATAAATACCAGAAGTAATTTGCGTTGACTAAAAGTCAAAACGCGTAATGGTCAACACTAGGAGCACACTGTGGTCAATAAAAGTCAACAAAGTGAACAGTGACCCAAACCGATACTAGAAGCCAACCATCAATGACATTGAAGGGTTTGTATCCACTAGAAGTGACCAAAATCCTCCACTAGAAGTAGCACACACCGCAAATACCCATGAAATCTGTTGTTAGAAACTACCAGTATGTTAGACTATGCAATTAAATATGTACACTAAGCCTCCCCTTAGGCTTAGCCTCCCCTCAATCCTAGGTCTCAAGGATTGACCATTCCAATGTGAACCACCAATTGGTTGAACCGAGGACCATCAAAGGCTTTAGTCAATAAATCAACAACATTATCATCCGTATGTACTTTAAGAATAATGACTGGATTTTTTGCTAGTAAGAAAGTCAAGTTCTCGGTATCATAACGAATTGATTTACGGTTCAAAGTACGAATCAGTCGTTCTTTGGTGAAACAAATAGTTGTGTCGTTGTAGTATTTAAAAGTGCAAAACAATTAAAAAAAAGGCAAGTATTGTAAATCTAAGTCTAATTTAAAATAAATGGCAAGTATTTAAAAGCGTGACGAAAAGTAAATAGCACTAAAAGTAAATAACGCAAACTTAAATCTATCTAAGGCAAACTTAAAACGCAACTAAAACTTAAACTAAGGCAAGGCTAAAATAAATCTAAGGAAAGTAATCTTAAAGTGCAACTAAATAAAAAGGCGGGAAAAATAAAGCTTGAAAATTAAAGAATTAAAAACAGAAACTAAAAATAACCTGAGCACAGCTTATCCGGAATAATCCTTCGTTCGGAATAAACATTCATCCGGAATGTCACCTTCGTTCGGAATGTCCTTCTTCACTCGGAATATTTACCAAAATCCTTGATCCGGAATAAATCCTTTATTCGGAATATGTCACTTATCCGGAATAAATCCTTCGTTCGGAATGTGAAGATTGGTTCGGAATATCTGGCTTGATCCGGAATGTTGTGCTTGATCCAGAATGTTGGTTGATTCGGAATGAAAGGTTGATCCGGAATGTTTAATATTCCGGATGAACAGTTTGATCCGGAATAATGAATTATTCCGAATGAACACCACTGATCCGGAATGTCTAATATTCCGGATGAACAACTTTGATTCGGAATGCAAGAATATTCCGGATGAAGGCCTTGATTCGGAATATAAGATATTCCGAATGAACGACTTTGATACAGAATTTCTTCAACAAACACCTTCACTCGGAATGTCTGGTTATTCGGAATGTTTGGTTGATCCGGAATATGTCACTTATTCCGGATGAGCGCCTTGATTCAGAACAACTTTCACACAACCTTGATCCAGAATGTTTCCTGGGAAAGATCAGTAACAAACAAAGCGAAGAACAAGGAAATACAAAATAGCACGAATCTAATAAAAACTAAACAAAATCAACCACAAGATTAAATCAAACTATTAAATAAACATGTATTAATGATAAACAAACAATCAAAAACAATCAAACTAACAAATATAACCAAAATAATCAAAACCCACTTTAATAAAAACACAAAAACATAAACATGAACATGAACAATAAAGATACAGATTAAAGATTAAAGAAAGGTAGAATGAGAGATAAACAATAAAAATAAAGATTGACAAGAATTAAAAGAACACTTACTTGAAATTAAATGTATTTAAGGTGCAAGACAAGGTATTTAAATGGACATGAAATTAAATGTGCAGGAAAGTAAAATGGAAGAAATAGTTTGTCAAGCTATCCAACAAAAGAAAATGAAATAAATCCTAATCTATTTATAGGGGAGATTAAGGAGTGCTTAGGAAGCTTCCTCCTTTCCTTAATTGCATGCTTAGGTCCTTAATCTTCTTTAATCTTCTTTTCTTAATTGCACCATTAAGTCCTTAAGTCTTTAATCTTCTTAAATCTTGGACTTTAATGACTTTATCTCGGGTTTTCTTTAAACTCGTCTTGACATATCTTCATAAATAAGACTTGAGTTCATCGGCTTTCTAGTAAACTTCCGTCTTTTGACTTTTTCTTCGATAAATCTTCAGAATTGGTCTTGGACTTCCGTTCTTTTTGCACTCTTGACTTCTTGACTTCGTCTTTCGTCTTTTTCTTCGATAAAAGCCCGTGAATGGCCGTGTTTTCTCCACTTTTCACAATTTCGTCCTAAATCACAACAAAAACACAAACCACGCATAATTCTGACATTTACGACATAAAATACACGTTTTGGTCCGGTTATTATTGTAATTAAGTGGTAAAAAGGATGGGTGTTTACACACATATCAAATCCCCTACACTTGACCATTGCAATGTCCTCATGCAATGCATTAGTTACAAAGCACATTTACATTTTTCATCATAATCAATCCACAATGGCCTTTATTAAAGAGATAGAAAATAACTAAGCAAGTAAAGAAATAAAAATCATACCTTAGGGTTTTGGAAATGTCATGAATGATCATCATCCTCAAGTTTTCACTTTCTCCAAACCAAGCTTAAAAACGAGATCATTGTTATTATAAGTTAGTAAACTAACACGAACTCATGTGGGCCAATTATTTACTTAGACTCCCTTATTCGTAGGTGTATCTTATATTTTATTTTTGTCTTGAATGATCACAAAGATGCATTGTTGACTTATTTCGATATTTATTTAGGCCGAAAATAAAGTGAACGATTTAATCAATAGTTAGCTAAAGGACAAAATCTTTTAAAACTGCTTCTCGGGACCTCATAAAGTTTATATCTTGGTATAACTCGCTTCGCGATTTGAGACCTTTCTCGGACCGATATTTGGCAGCGACTTCATACTTCAAATCTTTGAGAGACGTTCATGAAATAATGGTCTTCTCTTCATAATAGGGATTTCTTCACTTGAAGTTTTGAGAGATTCTTCATACTTGGACCACGACTTCTTCATTTTTCTCCAATCTTTATTTGGGACTTTGATATACAACGATCCACCTCCTTTTCGGACTTGGATCTATTTATCCTCATACCTTGCTAGGGTCTTTTCGGACTCGCCAATCTTCGCATCCCGCTTCAATAAGTTATGCCTTGGCTATGAACTCTAATCCATACCGAGCAACTTTTAAACGATCTTGGGCTAGAAGCTAAGTAACTTTTCAAATCGTACAACCTTATTTATTGCAGATAATTTATTAGCAAGCGATGGGAGAATAGGCTTATAATTAACTCACATAAATTCACGAAAGAATACCAAACTTATAATTGGCTCTATCATCTCTCGTTCTCTACAGTTTAAAATCTCAATGAATGAGACTCGTGGATGCTTAGCCTATTAAATCAAAGTTTTGGGTTTTCGAGTCGTCTATAGGATCTTGCGAACTCTTAGACTCTTTCAAGTTTAAAAATCGCTTTTTAAAGTTCCCTTGATAAACGACTCTCTAGGATCAATTATAGGAACTTGCGAAAAGTTCTTGTTCTCAACCCGTGAGAGTTAAGACTTTCGCGTTTTATAGCTCCCTATATAAAAGCCTAGCAAAACTTGACTTAAGCACGTTAAGGATACTAACTAGAGTAAACTTAGATAAGTAAACTCGGGTTGAGTCAAAAGATTCACAACGTTTGAAAATTAAAACCACTTTATTAAAATTTATTCTAAGGAAAGAAAATAACTATAGAAAGGTAAAACTAATAGGCCAAAATAGATCAAAAATTTTGAAAAATGTCGAAAAATTGATTTTCCAGTTAAAATGAGGACAAATACAAGGAAAAGGCCACTTAACTTCGATAGAAGTCCCCCCTACACTTAATATAAACATTGTCCTCAATGTTTAAGCATGTGGGAGTAAACTCCCCTACACTTAGGACATTGTGCACGTTGTTTAAATCTTGCCAAGGAAAAGACAACTAAAGTGATTCCTATTTTAATATTGAAAAATATAAAATAGTGAATTGAAAAGAGTTTAGGATAGAACCGGGAAAATGGGAACATGGAATCACGGGTCGTCAAGAATCATCAAGAGTGGATCATTGAGCGTGAATCCCTGATTAGTAGAAGAGAGGAAATAGCAAACACCAACGGGTCTCCCCTACACTTAGGATAAAGAAAGCTAAAAGATAGATACATGGGTTGCCTCCCAAGAAGCGCTTGATTTCTGTTCACCGAGTCGTGAGCCTGACTCGACCTTGATTATCATAGGAAGAAGCATGAAACATATCTACCGGGATCAAAGACATAGTTTTCGTCCATCAAGTAGCACAAGCTTAAGGCGAACAAGGCAAGCCAAAGAAGAGTAGGCAAGGTTCCCTTAAGCAGCGATGGAGCACGGTGGAAGCAAGGGTGAAGAGGTGTAAGCAGTTTTCGTTTGATTGCTGAAGGAGGATTGAATATTATCTCGAAGCTCGAATCTTATGTCATTTCCTTGCTTGGTGATATCTCCTTTCAAATTGATTATTTGGCTCTGCAGATTCTTGATTTGCTCACCTTGGGTTCTCATTATGGCTTCAACATCTTGATTGATGGGTGGAGTTTGTTGAACGGGTGGGTGATAAGGGTTAGAAGCTCTAGGTGGGATTTGGTTTCCTCTATTGTAAATGTTGTTGGGGTTTTGGTTTTGAGGAGAAAAACCGGGTGAAAGATAGTTGTTTGACCGGTAACTCAGCAAATTTCTATCCCCTTGAGGTCGAGCTTGGTAATTTTCCGGTGAATAATTACCATAAGCTGCATACACGTTTTCCGGACTTCCTTGAGTAGAAGGACAATCAATGTATGAGTGTGGACCGCCGCATGTTTCACAAGAATTAGCTACTGCTTTAACTTGTTGTTGGTTTGTAGCGAGAAGCAAGATATTTTTGTTCATTCGGCCATCATGCGGGTGAATTCGGTCATGTCAGGGTTTGCTGAAGTAGAAGAAACATTGACTCTCGGGTTGTTCCTTGAAGAAGCGGAGGAATCCCAATTTTTGTGGTGAGTAGTCATGTTCTCAATAAGCTCTCTACACTCCTCGGGTCTTCTTTTCATAAATGTGCCACCGGCGGCTGCATTAATCGTATCACGATCACGAAAAGTCAAACCGTTGTAGAAAGTATCAATTAAGGTCACAGGGAGCATGTTGTGGTTTGGACAACGATCGATCAAAACATTATATCTTTCCCAAGCATCAAAGAGAGATTCATCAGGTTCTTGCATGAAACCGCTGATTTGATTGCGAAGGCTCGTGACCATGGATGGTGGAAAGTAGCGCGACAAAAAGCGTTGAGTCATGTCATCCCAAGTATGAATTGAATTCTTCGGGAGACGATCAAACCATTTCTCGGCGTGGTGTGATAAAGTATGTGGAAAGAGTTGAAGGCGAAGAACATCCATTGTGGCACCGGGCAACTTCATGCTTTGAGTGATTGTAATGAATTTGTCGAGGTGTTTGTTGGCATCATCATCAGGCATTCCGGCGAATGGATTAGTTTGCACTTGCTGAATCATGTGGTGCTTCAACGAAAACTCCGGAGCCGTGATTTGCATCCGCGCAATCGGTCCACCTCGTCCAAACATGGTAGGTTGACAAAGCTCCTCCATTGTTCGCAGATCGGGCTGTGGAAGAATATTGTTGTTGTTATTATTGAGGTGCGGTGGATTATTGTTGTTGTTAACACCTGCCATAGCTAAATCTTCTCGAGTCTCAGGCTCTTGATAATTAGAAGATCTAGTACGCATACACCTGCGAAATCAAAAGAAAACAATACCAAAAACAAAGAGAATCTATATACACAATAAAAATAAAATCTTTTTGGATTTTTGAAAATTTTAATTTTTATGGATTTTTAATAATTTTTAATTTTTATGGTTTTTTGAATTTTTTATGCAAGAAAAATAACGCTCACAAGTGAACGGATCACAAAAAGCAACGCGTCTCTCACAAAAACCGTTAATCTTTACGAAAAGAGCCGGCAACAGCGCCATTTGATAACTAGGGTTTTACCTAATTAAAAAGATTCGTTGTATTGGTCTAATCGAATTGATCTTGGTTCTATGTGTGACTCAGTCGTTCTTTGGTGAAACAAATAGTTGTGTCGTTGTAGTATTTAAAACTGCAAAACAATTAAAATAAAAGGCAAGTATTGTAAATCTAAGTCTAATTTAAAATAAATGGCAAGTATTTAAAAGCGTGACGAAAAGTAAATAGCACTAAAAGTAAATAACGCAAACTTAAATCTATCTAAGACAAACTTAAAATGCAACTAAAACTTAAACTAAGGCAAGGCTAAAATAAATCTAAGGCAAGTAATCTTAAAGTGCAACTAAATAAAAAGTCGGGAAAAATAAAGCTTGAAAATTAAAGAATTAAAAACAGAAACTAAAAATAACCTGAGCACAGCTTATCCGGAATAATCCTTCGTTCGGAATAAACATTCATCCGGAATGTCACCTTCGTTCGGAATGTCCTTCTTCATTCTGAATATTTACCAAAATCCTTGATCCGGAATAAATCCTTTATTCGGAATATGTCACTTATCCGGAATAAATCCTTCGTTCGGAATGTGAAGATTGGTTCGGAATATCTGGCTTGATCCGGAATGTTGTGCTTGATCCGGAATGTTGGTTGATTCGGAATGAAAGGTTGATCCGGAATGTTTAATATTCTGGATGAACGGTTTAATCCGGAATAATGAATTATTCCGAATGAACACCACTGATCCGGAATGTCTAATATTCCGGATGAACAACTTTGATTCGGAATGCAAGAATATTCCGGATGAAGGCCTTGATTCGGAATATAAGATATTCCGAATGAACGACTTTGATACAGAATTTCTTCAACAAACACCTTCACTCGGAATGTCTAGTTGATTCGGAATGTTTGGTTGATCCGGAATATGTCACTTATTCCGGATGAGCGCCTTGATTCGGAAAAACTTCCACACAACCTTGATCCGGAATGTTTCCTGGGAAAGATCAGTAACAAACAAAGTGAAGAACAAGGGAATACAAAATAGCACGAATCTAATAAAAACTAAACAAAATCAACCACAAGATTAAATCAAACTAATCAATAAACATGTATTAATGATAAACAAACAATCCAAAACAATCAAACTAACAAATATAACCAAAATAATCAAAACCCACTTTAATAAAAACACAAAAACATAAACATGAACATGAACAATAAAGATAAAGATTAAAGATTAAAGAAAGGTAGAATGAGAGATAAACAATAAAAATAAAGATTGACAAGAATTAAAAGAACACTTACTTGAAATTAAATGTATTTAAGGTGCAAGACAAGGTATTTAAATGGACATGGAATTAAATGTGCAGGAATGTAAAATAGAAGAAATAGTTTGTCAAGCTATACAATAAAAGAAAATGAGATAAATCCTAATCTATTTATAGGGGAGATTAAGGAGTGCTTAGGAAGCTTCCTCCTTTCCTTAATTGCATGCTTAGGTCCTTAATCTTCTTTAATCTTCTTTTCTTAATTGCACCATTAAGTCCTTAAGTCTTTAATCTTCTTAAATCTTGGACTTTAATGACTTTATCTCAGGATTTCTTTAAACTCGTCTTGACATATCTTCATAAATAAGACTTGAGTTCATCGGCTTTCTAGTAAACTTCCGTCTTTTGACTTTTTCTTCGATAAATCTTCAGAATTGGTCTTGGACTTCCGTTCTTTTTGCACTCTTGACTTCTTGACTTCGTCTTTCGTCTTTTTCTTCGATAAAAGCCCGTGAATGCCCGTGTTTTCTCCACTTTTCACAATTTCGTCCTAAATCACAACAAAAACACAAACCACGCATAATTTTGACATTTATGACATAAAATACACGTTTTGGTCCGGTTATTATTGTAATTAAGTGGTAAAAAGGATGGGTGTTTACACACATATCAAAGAACCTGTATCAACTTCTTCTCATTGGCATCCCTTATAAAGTGGTGCCTAATTTCAATATGTTTTGTTCGTTGATGAAAAACAGGATTCTTCACAATGCAGATAGTGCTTTTATTGTCAATGAAAATTTTGGTGTTCATAAAGTTGAACCCATAATCTAGCATCTGATTTTGTATCCACAAGACTTGTCCACAACAACTAGCAGCAGTCAGCTTCTGTTGAAGAAGTAGCTACTATCGTTTGTTTCTTACATTGCCAGGAGATAAGTCTTCGACCCAAAAACTGACAACCACCAGTAGTAGACTTTCTGTCATTATTTGCACCTGCATAGTCACTATCACTATAGGCTTCAAGAACAAAAGGTGATTCTCTAGGATACCACAAGCCTAGCTTGGGTTGAGCCTTGATGTACTTGAAAATTTTCTTGACTGCATTCAAGTTAGAAATGGTCGGAGCCACCTGATGTCTAGAGCAAGCACTTACTGCAAACATAATATCCGGACGTGATGCAGTCAAATACATGAGTGAGCCAATCATGGACCTGTACATGTGAACATTTACAGGAGGATCTGGCTCATTCTTGAGTTTGACTTTAGTGAATTCATAAGGTGTTGATGCAGGTCTAAGAGGTTCCATATCAAACTTCTGAAGGATCTCATGAACATACTTGTCTTCACTTATGATGATTCCATCCGACTGTTGCTTGACTTGAAGACCAAGGAAAAATGTAAGTTCTCCCATAGCACTCATCTGGAATTCGCCCTTCATCAGTTGTTCAAAGTCATCACACCATTCCTTCTTAGTAGAACCACAGATAATATCGTCCACATACACTTGAACTAGGATGATGTCCTTAGTATTCCTCTTAAGAAATAGTGTTTTGTCAATTGTGCCTCTTCTATAGCCATGTTTCATCAAGAAAGTGGAAAGACGCTCATACCAAGCTCTAGGAGCCTGATGAAGTCCATATAGAGCTTTGACCACCTTGTAAACTTTCTTGGGATGAAGTGGATCCACAAAGCCCTTAGGCTGAGTGACATAAACTTCCTCATCAATCTTGCCATAGAGAAATGCACTCATAACATCCATCTGAAAAACCGTAAAGCTAACATAAGAAGCAAAAGCCAAAAACAGACGAATGGCCTCAATCCTAGCAACAGGAGCAAAAACTTCAGTATAGTCAATGCCTTCAAGTTGTGTGTGACCTTGTGCAACCAACCTAGCCTTATTTCTCACCACAATACCCCTTGCATCTTTCTTTTGTTTGAGAATCCATTTGGTACCAATTGCTTTATTTCCATCTGGCAAGTCAACAATGATCCAAACATTCTGAAACAAGAACTGCTGCATCTCCTCCTGCATAGCCTCCACCCAACTTTGATCCTCAAGAGCATGAGAGACTGATCTAGGGTCCACCTGTGAAAGAAAACAAGCAAACAAACAGTGTTGAAAGTCCGTGTGATTATTATGCTTTCGGTCCTCAATATAGCTCACACGAGCATCATGATCAGACGTTGCTTTCTTATGCATTCTGCGAGTCTTGACAGTAGAACCAGGATCTCCAATGATTTGAGTAGTAGGATTGTAGGATATGTAAATCTAGCTTATGTTTTAGAGAGAGAAAGAGATAGAAAGATGATGGAGTTCACACACTTCTAGAGAGAGAAATGAAACAACTATGTGTAAATTATGATGAATCCACACGCTCTCCATCTAAGGAGAGGGTTTATATACCCAAGCCTTGCAATGGGCTTGGGCTTACATGTTTGGGCCGGCTATACAAGCATGGACCAGGCCTTTCCTTGTTTGATATATTAAAAGATATCTAGACTACGAGCTACTACATAATATATTGTCGGAGTGACCGAATCTTCCTAAATACGTAAAAACGTATTTCCAACAATCTCCCCCTAAGGGAGGTCACTCCAAACAAGGGCGTTGCCCTAGTTACAATAATAAAACAAACCTAGCATACTATGCTTGTCTTGAGCTCGTAGTCTTCGTATTTCTTTTCTTTTTCTTTTCTGGTGAACATGCTGATGTGATTTTTGATATCAGTCTTGAGCATTAATCTCTTGCCTTGATCTCGTGCATCCATCACTTGTGATCTTCGCCTCTTCGTGACTTCCATGTCCCACATACTTATACCTTCGTAATTCTTGAAAGCTTCAGAGTTTGATACAGCAGAAGACTTAACTTTTAGGCTTTCTTGAATTAGATGAGATATTAAGTGCATAAAGTATAAGCATGCGGGGACGACTTCTTCTCGGATTCCGCAACGCCACCGTCTTCAAATGTCGCAACATAAGTAGACACGAACGAAATGGCTTTGAACATTTCATTCTAATTCGGTAGCATTTTACCTCCGATCGGTGAAGACCGTTGGACGATATAAAATATCGTACTTGTGGCAGGTAGATTTAATTAAAAATCTCCTTAACAAGATTTCACGGGTAAACCCGTTATCTTTACTCGACCGTCCAAAGCTAACTGCGAACGTAAAGAGTGAGTCATTTGGATAAAATTATCCGCATGATTGAAGCCATAAATTCTGATTCCTGGAACAAGTTTGATTCATTAAAGAATCACACCATCGTTGCTTTCCAGTTGTCACGAGCTTGATTCATATTGAATCTTGCAAGTTACCTACCAAGTGCTGTTTGAGGTTAACACTAGAAGGATTTCCACTCATCACTGTGAACACTAAGGTATCAATCTGAGTGTTCTGGCAAGATCACTAAGATGTTGCGTAGAGGCCTGGAACGTGTTTAAATTCAGTTAAGAATTAAGCAGCTATTGCTTTCTAGTTATCACAAGTTTGATTCATAAAGAATCGCACAAGTCACCTACCATGAGATTTTTGATATTCGCTCAAGAAGGATTTCCATCTTCATTGTAAATACTTTCGTATTACTCGGATGTTCAGGCAAGATCATGAAGATTTTGCGTAGGACTCTTAAGATCTTTCTTACTTTTCACAGTGTGTGAAGAAGCAAGGAAATATGAAAGTATGTCCTAATGAGATATTTGATGATCTCAAATGGCTCTAGACTCGATCGTGCATTTTGGATTTTAGTGATCGGAGGCTGGAGAGGAGTGCCACCATTTCAATACCAAATTATTCGGAGTGAATAAATCAATAGATAATGTGTTGTCTCCGTGTGATTAAAACAAATATCTTTTGAGAGATATCTGAGTTAGCTGGGATGGGTTGTGCATTGCATCACTGGGTCCATGATGTATGTCTTCAATATCAAGCATCATTAAAAAATGATCTCAATAGCATATGTATTGACCCGGTTTCTGCCTAAGTTGTAAGGAGGGCTTCTTTCTTTACACCCTTTATCTTTACAATTCTTTTTCATTCTTCAACCCCTTCAATGCTTACCAATACGTCATCACTAGCACCTTGTTGTGATTGTTCCAGTGCTAACTTAAGTACTTGGTCGACATTCAGCTACGTTCACAATCTTTCTCCATCTTTCCTAAGGACTACTATTTCTAGCTATTGGACTTTAACCTATCCTACCATACTTATGTCACCACAATCTTCATCGTCGTGAAATAAATGGGTTGCGGGTAAGTATAAATCACCATGAAATCCATTTTGAGGTACAAATCCATTTTGCTCCCCCTTAACATATGCCACGATATTCGAAAACATTTCGCACATGTCGGGATGAGCTATCACGTTAAGTCAAACCATTTGTGATTAATCATTTCCCATATTAAATCACATTTTCTCCCCCATATTAAAAATATTAACCCACTTGATGTTTTTAATATCAATTGATTTAATAGCATTTTAAGAAAATTTGGGAAGAAAGATGCAAATCCATTTATCTTCGTGAATTACACAAGCTCCTCCTCAAATTAATGAGGGTGTACTTGAAACGTAAATTAAATACCTTTTGAACACAAGTGTAAGGTATTTATCACGTGCAAAGATCATATATGATAATGTATTCACAAGATTAGCAATATACGAGGTTGGACCTGAATGATGGAGAACATCATATGATAGAATCACATGGTTCTTGTTCACGAATGCTGGTCGCCTCGTCATGTCTGAAGTTATCTCTTGACTCCATGTGTATGATTGATATCGTTGTCTTGACACCAATATGTGAACTTGGCACTCTTGGCATCAAGGATTCTGAATGCTGCACAATTGCTCCCCTCAATTGTTGACCCGTGTTCTACTGAAAGAGCTGTAGTCGCCTGTTGAGTAGTCGCATCGTCGAATATGTAGATATCAATTGTAAATTGCTACGGTTGGTGGAGATGATAACTTCATAAAAAACAATACTTCTCTTGTTTTAACAAATAAATGCACTGAAACGTACATAGATTTGTGCTAGACCAAGTTATAAAGTAAACTTGATCCCTTACAAGGTTTTAAAGTAAACCTTGACCGAGAAAATTAATTCCCGTTGAGAGCCAAAGCTTTCATAAGAAATACTTGACTTTAATGTGAAAACCGGGTTGCAGTCAGAAATAACTACAAGCCATAAGGGCATGTTTTATGAAATATTTACAACTTTTGTACGAACTCTATTTATGGAGTCGTGTCAATATTAATCAACATTTCTAAGGCCGTAAATATTATCGTACCAAAAGACATGCCTTTGAAAAATAAAGTAAAAATATTTTTGGATTTTTCTTAATTTTTCAATTTTTATGGTTTTTATATGGTTTTATATTTTTGTATTTTGCTTTTGTGGATAAAAATATACACAATATATACAAATGATCACCAAGGATACGGAGAATAGTTTACCATCACCATTCTTTCGCTTCATCTGCCAGTTCCTTCAGAGTCTCAGGCGAGAAAGTTCTCATTCCTAGCTTGTCGGCCAAAAATTCCATTCGAGCGCGATCTAAAGCCTTCGTGAAAATACCCGCCAATTGATACTCAGATCGGACAAAGTAAAGTTCTATCACTCCATTTTCCACTTGCTCCTTGATAAAGTGGTAGCGAATGTCAATATGCTTCGACCGGGAGAATTGAACATTGTTGCAGCATAAGGCAATTGCACTCTTGTTGTCGCAGTACATCGGAATTTTGTTGAAACCTAGACCATAGTCGGTTAATTGCGATCGCATCCAAAGAATTTGAGCACAGCAACTGGACATAGCTGTGTATTCTGCTTCCGTACTTGGAATTGCAGCGCTTTTCTGCCTTTTCGATGCCCAACTGATTAGTCGATCTCCTAGTAGTTGCAAAGTTCCACTCGTGCTATGCCTTGTATCTTGACAACCCACGTGATCCGCATCTTCATATGCCATAAGTGCAATCGAAGAGTCCTTCGAATACCAAAGTCCGCGATTAATGGTTCCTTTAAGATATCGAAAGATACGTTTCATAGTAGCCAAGTGTAACTCAGTAGGTCGAGTTTGATACCGAGCACACATACATATAGCAAACTGAAGATCATGTCGACTAGCTGTGATATACAGAAGAGTACCGATCATTCTACGGTAAAGTGTCAGATCAACGACAACTCTATGTGGATCTGCATCAAGCTTTGTTCGTTCCACCATTGGAGTATCCACGGGGTCGCAAGATTCCATCTTATACTTCTTTAGCGATTCAAGGGCATACTTGGATTGATTGATAAAGATGCCTCTGGGACTTTGAGATATCTGAAGACCTAAGAAGAATGATACCTTGCCCATCATTGACATCTTAAACTTGGAAGACATGAGTTTCCCAAATTTGTCTGATAAAGTTTGGGTCGAGGTAGCAAATATAATATCATCAACATATATTTGTACCATAATCATATCTTTACCTCGTTTCTGAATGAACAGCGTGGGATCCACCTTGCCTTTAGCGAAGCCTTGCGTAATAAGGAATTGTGACAATAGATCATACCCTGCGCGAGGAGCTTGCTTCAACCCATAGAGAGCCTTCTTAAGCTTGTACACATGATTAGGATATTTAGGATTCACAAAACCATCCGGCTGTTGAACATAGACCTCTTCCTTGATTTCACCGTTTAGAAATGCCGTCTTCACATCCATCTGATAGACGATCATATTCATGTGGGCTGCATAAGCGAGGAATAATCTAATAGCTTCCAAACGGGAAACAGGTGCAAAGGATTCCATAAATTCGATGCCCAATAATTGCTTGTATCCACGAGCTACTAGTCGAGCTTTGTTCTTCAATATCCCGCCTAACTCGTCGAGTTTCACCTTGTACACCCATTTCAAAGTGAGTAATTGCACTTGATCCGGCATGGTACAAGTTCCCATACTTCAAGACGTATAAATTCATTGAGTTCTTCTTGCATAGCTTCTATCCAACAGGATTGAGTAAAAGCTTCTTGCCATGTCTTAGGTTCAACTTCAGTGAGAAAAGTATCAAAATGACAAAACATTGCATTTTCTTGTAACTGACTTCGTGTGGATACCGGACGATTAGGGTCACCAATAATAGAATCAATAGGATGATCCTTTGTCCACGTGGATTGGAGTAAATCGTAGTAGGAGCTTCCTCTGAGGTGGACGACCCGGCTTGATTATGGTCAGGAATTGGTACACCAAAGAATGGAAGTTCACGCATTTGAGCGAATTCCAAATCGTGATCATCATCATCCTGTTCATCATCAATAAGCATGACATGGGTAGTTGGTTCGGGTGTTGGTTGAGAATTACTCGTTGATGGTATATCTTGACCAATTGTAGGTGCAGACGTATATGATTGTGCTTCGGTTGCTGGAGCGACAACTTCGGTTACCGGAGCTATTACCTCAGGTTCTGGAGCAACACTAGTTGGAGGAGTAAAGAATTCATCAAAGAACGGTTGAAACAACGTATCCCATTCATTCCTAGTAGGTGGTATAAATGATGATGAGGTGGGGTTGTTTGGGACAAGACCAGATCTAATGTTACTGGGTCCTATTTCATGAAGTGCGGGTTCAGAGTTGCTTTGCTCAGAAGTCATAGTTGTCAGCTCATCAAAATCAACATTCATAGTTTCGAGGATATTACGAGACTTACGGTTGTAGATTCGGTATGCCTTCTTTGCGGGGGCGTAACCAATGAAAATACCAATATCAGCCTTTGGTTGACGTTTTCCCAAATTGTCACCATCATTATTTGGATAGCAAAGAGAACCAAATACATGAAGATATGATAAATCTAGATTCCATGGAGAAGCACATAAGGTGTTTTACCATGGCGTTTACGAATTAGTGACCGGTTTTGGGTGTACACTGCTGTAGATACTCCTTCTGCCCATAAAAACAATGGAGCCTTTGCGTAAATTAACATCGTTCGAGCAGCTTCCATAAGTGTGCGATTTCGCCTTTCAACGACACCGTTTTGTTGTGGAGTGCGTGCAACGGATGTTTCATGAGATATGCCAACTTCTTCATAATAATCACGCAAGATTTGATTCACAAATTCGGTTCCATAATCTGTACTAATGCATCGGACAGTAGTGTTGAGACGCACTAGAATCATCTTGAGAAATCCGATGATGAATTTAGGTGCCTCATTTTTTGTTGTAAGAAATTTCACCCATGTAAACCGAGAGTAATCATCGAAAATCACGAGGATGTACTTTTTGCCACTAAGACTTTCAACACGCATTGGCCCACAAAGATCCATATGCAACAGATAAAGTTTCTTTTGGTTGGTGTCTTCCGTCTTGGGTTTGTATGATTTCTTAGTACTTTTCCCCATTGTACACGCGGAACACAAATGATCCTTGTGAAATGAAAGTTTAGGAAGACCACGAACAAGTTCATTTTTCGACAAATGATTAATAGCGTCAAAGTTAAGATGAGATAACCGTCGATGCCATAACCATGACTTAGTCTTCGATGCTTTGGAGAGAAGACATACGGGAGAAGCGGCCATCATGTCTTGTAGAGACAAAGTATACTTCCCTCGAGTACCTTTCAATAAATCAACCCCTTCCAAATTCCGAATGAAGCAGGTATGCTCTCGAAAAGCAACTTCAAGGTTTGCATCACAAAATTGTCCCACAGAAAATAAATTATGACCGAGACCTTCCACATAATACACGCTTGAAATTATAACATTGCCAATATGATATTCACCGTAACCCATTATCTTTGCAATATGATCATTTCCAAATCGAACCGTACCAAAAAACTTGCTGACGAAATTTCTGAGCTGAGAGCGATCTCCGGTCATATGCTTGGAGCAAGCAGAGTCCAAATATCAGAGAACAATTTGGACCACCTGTTTTCAATAACAACAGTAGACAATACATTGGAAACTATTGGTTCCGGAGTGTTAGCAGATAGAGATATAAGATTATCAGAATTGCTAACACTTATGAGACCCTTAGATTTCTGGCGTTTTCTAATGTGAGTTTTAGCACTAACAAGTTTTACTGTTCCAACTTTCTTAGGTTTTGGATTATTCGCGGGCACTACAGTGGGAGTAGACCTATTTAAAGGGCACTTGGTTCCTTCAGTTGTGTCGGTGTTCCTAGTTAAAGGACACGCTTGTGTTTTGGTAGCCTTGGTACTCCTAGTTAAAGGGCACGCTTTCTTCGCTGTAGTAGGAGTGAACCTAGTTAAAGGGCACGCATTTCCTACTATAGTGAAAGTTCTACCAGTGGGGCGCCACATCCAACCAACTTGGGTTAGCACTTTCCCAGTCGGTTTCCATTCTAATCCATTTTTTCGGGCATTCATCTCATTCACATGGTCAATAAGGCAAGAATCATGACGACTACAAAACATACATTCATTGTAATTCTAACATTTCAAATTAGAATTCACAGTAGGCTTAGAACGCTGCACAACCGCAGAGCCTTTAGGTTTAGCTAGATGATTCTTTTTATTCAAAACATAAATAACATTCCTAGGATGGGCTTCTACTTTCTTCTTCTCTTGACTACTAGATGGGGGCAAGATCCTATCATTCTTCTTCTTTCTTTTAAGATTAGATCTTTGAGCCTTAGTAGTGGTGATTACTCCTGTAGAAGGAAACACGGGAATATTAGAAGCTTGTTTTGATTCCGCCTTATCTTTAGTGACCAAAGTTTGAGATGGTTTAGTCCTAGGGCCCTTATTAAATGGTATGACAGCTACAAGGGTCCTTTTGATTGCACTAGAGGACGATGCTGAGACAGTGGCTGCGTTATCCACAACATTCTTACCTTTTAGAGTACGAAGTGTTTCCTTTAACTCAGCCAAGACCAGATTTTTATCACAAATTTGTTCCTTCAAATCAGATATTTCCACCGACTTTCGATTCAATTGTTCAATCAATGATTGATTCTATGCAGTGGTATTAACACATGCGGGCTTTACTGAATCGAAGAGTCGTGTATTTTTCTGTTTTAAGTTATCAACTTTGGACAAAATCTTGGAAACTCGATTATCTAGATCAAGTTTAAAATTCTCAGCGGCCTCAAGTACGTTCACACAGTTAAGCTCCTTAGATTTCTCTATGTCTATCAGCAAAGATTTAGCAACTTTGTCACTTGGCTGACGCTGTTTTGATTGTAAATTCAATCGAAAATTCTTTTCAAAGTTTGCATCATCGATATTAACACCTTTGAATGACGTTTAAAGATTTCTTGAATAAATTGTTGCTTGCATTCAAGCGAAATACAATGTGTTTGAATCTCATCAAAACATTTTGAAAGCGAAGAATATGAATCTTGAAGCTTTAAAAATTCAGCGTCAGATTCCTGACAAGTACTATCTACCATATGATTCACAAATTCAACATTATTCACACAGATGGAAACTATATCGTGAGACATCACTTGTTTCAGAAGCTGATCATTTTGGCGAGAAACCCGTTCTATTTCAAGTAAACTGTTTTCATAAGCATCATCCATTTCATTGAAAACACGTTTAACTTCTTCTATTTCCAAATGCAAATCTTGATCAAGATTACTAAGACAAGCTTTAACATTCTTTACAAACGGAACAATTTCGTCTCTGAACGCAGCTCTAGTGTGCTCAAAGTTCCATTCACCTTCCGTTATGGCCGTGACCGTCGTACGTTCCAAAATGACCTTGTCAAAATCGGCTAAGTGTTGGTGTACCGCTGTTAAATTAACGGACGCCTTACTTATCGGTGGAAGTAACTTCGTTAAATTCGTTTTGACGAGTGTAGGAGACGTACTGGGAGGGTTTTCATTTGACAAACTTGGGGGCACAAGAACTGTTAGTTCAGCTAATTCCTTTTGTAAGCGAATACGTGTCTTATTAGAAAGTTGATCTTTATTATGCTTATCATAATCAATCGTATGGAATTTTGAAGACATTTTAGAATGAGTTTCTTCCATAAGTGACTGTGTCTCCTTAGAACTACGAACATAAGGTGCTTCTTTCTATTTGCCAATTATGGTCATATCATAAAGACCGAGAATATATTCCTGAGCTTGTTTTGCATAACCGGGATTAGGTGGTAAATTTTGAAGACGCTTAAGTTCGAGTTCTTTAAATGATTTAGTTAAAAGATGAACCTTTTCTGTGGAAGCGTATTGTTTTAAAAGCTGTTGTTCCTTGAATTTAAGAAGTTTGGTAGCATTAATTTCTGATTCAACCTTTTTAGACTCGAGAGTTTCGAAATCCATTTTAAGTTTCTGAAAATCATTTACAACCGACTCTTTTGCTTTTAATTCATTGGAAAGATTAGTTTTTAATTCATTGGAAAGATTAGCTTTTAATGATTCTATTTCTTTCAAGTGTTCAATCTTTTCAAAACGAAATTGGTCAAATTCAGAACATGTTATTTTCTCTGCTTGAGGGATCATTTCAAAAGTTTTGACCTTTTCTTTATGCAACGCAAGCTCAGCAGTTAGGGTGGAATTGGTATCTACGGATTGTCTGAGGGCCATATGCATTTGATCAATTATATGTTTAGGTACCATGACCAATTCATGTTGAGCATAAGATTCCATACCCGTCGTAGCATTTGGTTGAGGTTCACTCAAATGTGTAGGATTGGGTACCACATCTTTTGAGTTACTAGTTCTCAAATGCTGTTCGAGGTTGTCATTTTCATGCCCAACTTGATGTGGGTTATCATCATTACTAAGATTGGTTGTGGTGGGTACCTCACTGACGACATCAGAACCATAGTGAGAGAGATTAGCAACGAGAGCAGCTTGGGTAGAGTGAATATCATCACAGTCCGAATCATATGCGTCAAGATCATCTTCTTGATAATCTGCATTAGAAGTGGAAACGACTACAATGCCTTCAGTATCTGCTGCCCCTGGGTCTGCAAGAAATGCTAACTCCTCTGAATCCAAAATCTTTCCCTTAGACTGAGCATCGACCAAATACATCTTCTCACGAAACCATGCATCATCCCTTCTCCTTTTAGGCTGAGTGCATTGCCTAGCCATATGACCTTGTCCTCGGCAATTGTACCAAGTCACAACCTTTTGATGACCAATGGGGCTTCCATTTCCATTAGCTTGAGAATTTACAGCTTGAGCATTCACAGTCCTTGTAGGAGGTCCATATGAATTTTGCCTTCCCTGAATAGGTTGCACTGTCACTTGACCATCTTGAACAGTAGCTTGTTATCGAGGATTTGAAGAGGTGTGAAGCTGATTGTTTGTTGGTGGAAATCCTCTAGTTGCAACAAGTTTTGACAAGTAGGCAGTGAGATGGTTTAGAACATCAGCTGGCGTATCATTTGGAGTAAAGCCCGGTGCTTGGGTTGGTGGAAGTTCATTAGAGTAGAAAGCTTGTGCTGGTTGTGTTTCTATTGGAAAATATCCTTGTTGAGGAGTATAGCCCATTGGAGAAGTGTTGGCTTGTGATGGTGATGTCTGATATGGTGGTTGCTGTGGAAAAGATTGTTGATGAACACTTTGTTGAAATGCTTGCTGTGGCATCATTAGTGGTGGATAAGATGGCTGTTGTGGTTGCTGATAGGTGTGTGGTGGTGGCTGCTGCAAGTATGATGGTTGTTGATAAGTATAAGCCATGTTTTGTTAAGAAGCATACATGGCAAGTGGATCATGAACTTGAGGTTTAGACAACCGAGCCTCGATCACATGGCATTCGTGTTGTTGAAGAAAAGCTTGAAGTTGATCCACATTGGTGTTATGCAAGTCCTTAGCCAATTTAACATCCGTCACGTACTTTTTCCATTCTGAAGGAAGACTGTTCAAATACTTGGTGTTCAATTGAAACGTAGGAATTGCCATGCCATAGATATTGAGCTCATTCAACAATAGGGTAAATCTCAGATAGTAGTCATTGAGAGTCTCCCCTGGCACATAGGCAAACTTATCAAAAGTATCATAAAGCTTACACTCTCGTTCTTGTTTAGTTAACGAGGTGCCTTGCATTAGAACACGAATTCTATCCCATAACTCTTTGGCAACTTTATGTTTGCTGACGAGTTTGTAGACATCTGGAGGAAGGGATTGGAGAATGATGTTTGTAGCATACTTATCACATTTGTCTTGAATCTTCATATCTCCAGTCAATTCACCCGTTGTGCGAGGACGAGTAGTTGTACCTTCCGTCACTGTACCATAATCTAATGGTCCATTGAGCACCGATGCCCAAATGAGATGTCCATTCTCTTTGTTCAACATGTAAAGTTCCATTCGGGAAGTCCAATCCTCGTACATAGATTTTTCCAACATTGGTGGACGATTATCCGTACCCGAGAGGATGGACTTATCCGTAAGAGATGTGTACTCCATTTTGATAAGTTAAGATTTACAAATTTGATCGGTCAATGAAAGAAAGTAAATGTATTTGTTGTTGTGTGTTAAAGCCGAGAAAATATGTTGAAATCCCCTAAATTATGTTCTCGAGAAACCAAAAAATCCAAGTCAAAATTACACACGATTCCTTTTCAAAAGTACGTTTTTGAAAAAAAAATGTTGGATCGCAGTGGGATCGTACTCACTATAATCGTACTCAGATCGTACTCCTGGATCGCACTCAACGATCGCAGTGGTGATCGTACTCCCTTATCGCAACAAGTGATCGCAGTGGTGATCGCACTCCCTTATCACAACAAGTGATCGCAGTGGTGATCGTACTCCCTTATCGCAACAAGTGATCGCAGTGGTGATCGCACTCCCTTATCGCAACAAGTGATCGCAGAGGTGATCGCACTTCCTTATCGCAACAAGTGATCGCAGTGGTGATCGCACTCCCTTATCGCAACAAGTGATCGCAGTGGTGATCGCACTCCCTTATCGCAACAAGTGATCGCAGTGGTGATCGCACTCCCTTATCGCAACAAGTGATCGCAGTGGTGATCGCAACGAGTGATCTTACTCCCTTATCGCAGTGAGTGATCATACTCGTGATCGCAGAGAGTGATCTTACTTGTGATCGCAACTAGTGATCGTGACCTTGGATCGCAAGTAGAAACCCCCAGCGTTTATGCAATCGCAACAATCAGATCGTACTATGGATACCAACTTACCACTTTTCTCGGACAGTACAATAACACAACCAATTCGAGATTCTAAGCCTAAAAATGAATCAAACACCCAAAAATTTTGTGTTTTTAACCCAAATAACAATACCAAATCACTATAACAAGTAACTAGATGAAGTATATCAAGATTAACTCATAAAAACACAAAAAAAAATTGATTCGTGTGATTTTGGATCAACAAGAGCGAGAGAATCAAGAACACAAACACAAAAACCAAACAATCATCCCATGGCTCTTGATACCATTTGTAGGATATGTAAATCTAGCTTATGTTTTAGAGAGAGAAAGAGATAGAAAGATGATGGAGTTCACACACTTTTAAAGAGAGAAATGAAAGAACTATGTGTAAATTATGATGAATCCACACCCTCTCCATCTAAGGAGAGGGTTTATATACCCAAGCCTTGCAATGGGCTTGGGCTTACATGTTTGGGCCGGCCATACAAGCATGGACCGGGCCTTTCCTTGTTTGATATATTAAAAGATATCTAGACTACGAGCTACTACATAATATATTATCGGAGTGACCGAATCTTCCTAAATACGTAAAAATGTATTTCCAACAAGGATGGTCTTTATGCGTCTACAGAACTTGATTAGAAGCTACATCCACTTCTGGTGCCAAGTTATTAAGATCCCCAACAATGTCATCATCATATGAAGCAGAGTCGAAAATGCCATCTATTGGTTGCTTATGAATATCATCCAGCTTAGTAGAAGACTTCTTTTGATAGTTTCCCAGGTCAGAAGGACCAGAGAATCTAGTTGAGGAAGTGGGGTCACTAACCGGACGACCAATAGGTGTTAAACTTACACTAGGAGTAACATTAGGAGTACTAGGCGTAACTTGGACAGCAGGGGGACTCAAAGGAAACTCAAAGCCTCCTTGAGCAGCTGCTGTAGTAGCATCTTGTTGTTGCTTGAGCAATGTGTCAAGAGCCCCTTGTGTGTCCATAATGTCTGATGGAGAAGCATTACTAGGAGTAACATTGGCATTTGGAGAGACTGTGGTGGAATAGGATGGAACAACAAAAATATCATCCTCCTCATCTGAGTCCGAAAAACTAGAATGAGCACCTGCACTAGAAGTTGCAAACACTTGTGGACCTGCATCTTGGTTAGTTTTGAAACGAAAATATCCCAATGAATCACTAAGATAATCAAAATCAAAGTACCATTCAGGACCCTTGCCTTGTATGTTTGACTTCTCCTCAGAGTACCTGAGATTAATAGTTTCAATGACTCGCTTGGCTTGGAGATTGTAGACACGATAAGCCCGAGAGTGAGCTGAATATCCCACTATGTATCCTTCATCTGCCTTGCCATCAAATTTCCCCAAATAGTCACTAGTATTCAGAATGGTGACAGGACACCCAAATGGCTTCAAATGAGCAATGCTAGGTACTTTAGTTGTGGGTAGCTCATAGGGAGTCTTCTTGTGAGGATTGGTAATAGAAACTCTATTCAAGACATAACTTGCAGTATTGACAGCTTCTGTCCAGAACATGGTTGGAAGCTTGGAATCGGCAAGCATTGTTCTCGCAGCTTCTATTAGAGTCCTGTTCTTCCTTTCTGCAACACCATTTTGTTGAGGAGTCCTTGTTGCACTATAATCTCTTTTGATACCTTTAGAATTACAAAGTGCTATGAGGTCTGCATTTTTGAATTCTGTTCCATTATCACATCGAATACCTTTAACCTTCTTAGACAGCTGATTCTCAATTAGTGTAATAAAGTCCTTGAGAATTGAGTAGGTCTCACCTTTGGCAGCCAGAAAGAAAACCCAAGTAAACCTGCTATACCCATCAGTTACCACTAGGCAGTATTGTTTGTGGTCAATGCTCCTAATGGAGGTAGGACCAAATAAATCCATGTGTAGTAGCTGCAATGGTTCATTTATGAGACTGAGAGTAGTAATGGCCTTGAAGGATGCTTTATGTTGTTTGCCTTTGCTGCATGCAAGGCAATTGATGTCATTTCTGAAAGTTTTGGGAGGTAAACCAGATACCAAGTTCATATTTGCTAATTTGTGAATGGTCTTGAAGTTTACATGTCCCATCCTTCTGTGCCATTTAGTGGCTTCATCTTCTGAGGCTTTAGCAACCAAACAAGCTAGTTGACCAGTAGGATTAACTTCATTCAGCTTGATACTATAGAGATTGTGTCTTCTAGGGATTCTGAGTAGAATTTGTGAGTCATCCGGGAGCTTAAAGTCTTTGGATAACACCAGTGCATCAGTATCCGTAAAGAGGACAAACTGCTTCTTGTCACAAATCTGAGATATAGAGATCAAGTTGAAGTGTTGAAGTGCTTCCACATAGTAGACCTGCTCAAAATTAAGGTTAGGTGTCTTAATCGTTCCTTTGCCAGTGATCCTCCCTTCACTACCTCCAAAGTAGACCTTTCTGCCTTGAAATGGTACAAAGTTAGATAGAAGTCCTTTATTCCCTGTCATGCTCCTAGAGCATCCACTATCAACTATCCCTAGAGTAGGATCTTGGTATGGAGTAACCTACAACAACAAGAAAAGATATATGCAAAAGTTAGTGTCTTAAGGGGACCCAACCCTTTTCAGGTTTGAGCCTGCCTTGTGGATCTTTAGTAGATAGCCAAGAAGATTGATGAGATCCACTGTTGTTCTTAGGTTGCCTATTCATCATATGGGTGTTATTGTTTGACCAAGAACAACCTGCTGAGGGCTTAACAACAGTACCCAAATTTCCCAACCCAAAATACATTTGGTCTGAATTAAGCGCATAATTCTGATTAAAGTTCTGAAAATAGTTGTTGGTTGGTCTATTAGGGATAAATCCATTGTTTCTCCAATGAACAGAAGCTAAAGGAGAGGTCCTTCTAGAATGAGAAAAAGATTGGGCACATGGGTTTAGTCTTCTAGAAGAATATGGAGCAACTCCTGGTGGACCAGGAGTAGGATATGCTTGATAAACAGAAGGATGTTGGTCATAAAAATCACAATCTTTAATCAAATGAAATTTACTTCCATAAACAAAACATGTTTTAAACGACCTTTTATTCAAATGACATTGTTTCATACTGCTAAATTTATTACACACAACCATAGGAGAAACAACATTCCTATGAATCAATAAACTAGAACTAGACACAGTTGAAGCAGAAGCAACTCTCTCTTCACTCTTCCTAGCACTAGTAGCAACAGGGTCATTTGTCTTGGAGCTTATAGGTCTCGACTCTTCACTTGAACCACATGATGTAGAGTCACTGGCTTTGTCACTGAAAGTACAAGAGACAAAGTCATTAGTATTAGTAGAACTTTTTGGAGACTCATGCATCTGTGATCCATCCAAGTCATTATGCCTAGATATGGGCATAAAAGTTCCTGTAAGAGGTGGAGGGATAGCATGCATTTCTGCAGCTGGATGAAACCTATTGTAACTAGGTTTTCCCTCCTCCTCCTTGTCAGGATCAAAGACACTTGAAAAGGATAAATCAAACACATCTTCTGAATCAATATATTTATCAAATCCTAAACCTCTCTTAGTCCTACCAGACATGCTACTATCAATTAACTTTGAAAGATTTTTGGGTGTATTTTTCCATTTTTCAAATCTTAAAAGTGTAGCATCCAATTTTTCCTGCATGTCTTGCTTATCCTTGATACTGTCATCTTTTACTTTTTCAGTGTATTTAAGCATATTGGTGGTGTTTTCTAAATCAATGTTCAGAATTTTAATTTTATCCTCATACTCTCGTTGAGTATCTTGAAGCCACCTCTTTTGTTGTTCCAATGTTTTTAAATAATTCTTATATGCTTGAACATCTAAAAAATACTTATCATTTGTTCATTTAATTCATTATATTGAGAAAACAGTTCTGGATATTTATCATAACAACCAAGAGGGCAATGTTGTACCTGAGGTGAAATGCCCATAATAGCAAATTCTTCTGCTTCCTCGGCATCGGACAGATTCCCAGCAAACATTGCAAACACGTCAGTAGAAGGTTCAGCTGTTTCCAAGGTAGCATTCTGATGATCACTCCAGTTAACCACAGAGTCAACAGACACCAAGGCTTTCTTGTCGTCCTTGACCTCCTGAATCTTGAAGGTTGAATACCTGTTCTTCTCCTGGTCATTCTTGTTAGGGCATTCCCTAGCAAAGTGACCTTGCTGCTGGCAGTTATAGCATCTAACCATGCTTCTATCAAACCTTGCTGGCTCTCTTGGGTTGTAGTTAAACTTTCGACCGGCTTTCTTTTCAAACTTGTGAACCCAGAGAGTGAGCATGGCTATCTGCCACTTGAGATCCATTTCATCGAGGTCAAGTTTATCAACCTGTTTGAAGTCATCAAAAGCAAGATGTTGTTGTGGATCAACATCAGCAACAAAAGAGTGAAGAACAGCTTCTACCATGCTACCAGACTTGGCTTTTGGTTCAGGAGTAGAAGTATGCTGAGAAGACACAGTATAGCTTGGGCTACTAGCATAAGACATGGGAATAGATCCTATGGAACTCACAAAGGCAGAGTTAGCAGGAGTAGGAAAAGAATCACTTGAGTATCCTCTCACATGAGGCTCAAAGGTTTTAAGCTTATAAAACAGATCATCAAAATTAAGATAGTCAAGGCCACCTTTTGCTTTAAGAGAGATTACCACCTGATTCCATGAGTAAGGTAAGGCTCTAAGAAACCTTGCATTGATATCTCCATTGTCAGGTTTAGACCTGAGTTGATTCAACTGGCTCAGTATCTTTTGGAACCTGTCATACCCTTGATGAATACCTTCAGTTTCTGAGATCTTGAATTCTGTGAATTAATCTCTCAGCATAGATCTGCGCATTTTCTTTGACTCCTCATTCCCTCCAAACCTTACTTTTACTCCGTTCCAGATCTCTCTAGCATCATCCAGGTGATAAAAGTCACCCATGTGATCATCAGGAAGAGACTGAAGCAAAATAGTTTTTGCTTTGATCTCCTTCTAAACAGCTGTGATTTCTTCATGAGTTTTAGGGTCAAGAAGAATAATATTACCATTCTTGTCTCTTACAGTAAACCTCTTGCTGTTTCCATTCTGAATAATCTTCCAAAGATCTTGATCAGTGTTGGTGATCCAGCATTCCATCTTCATTGCCCAGCTATCATACTCATCCTTTTTAAGAAGATGAAACTTTCCATTTGTGTTGAAAACCGTAGCAATGATCTGCTGAGGTTGCTGTGTTTTAGGGATGATATCTTCTCCTGTTTGAGTAGAACTCGAGGCAGACATGATTAAACAAAGATGTTAGTAATAAGAAAAATTGATTTCTTATACAGAGACTCTCTCAGGCTCCGATACCACTTGTTGGGTCTACTAGATGTGGATCTTGCAGCCTGTTAGGGATGGTGAACGACTTCTGTAATCACAAGTCTATTCACAGAGAGACTCTAGATGAATCACACAGTATAAGTGCGGAATACAAATACTATGAACAAGAAGAACAAAATAACTATAATGACTTGATCCTTTACTAAGGATTTCTAATATTAATATAAACTAAAATAATGTTTGATGAAGGTGTGTTTAACCCTTCTGCCTAAGGTTCCTTTTATACTACAAGGAAACCCTAATACATCATTAAACCAAAACGTGTAAAACTGATATGCATATCCTTTCCTAACATCTATCATGCATATCCTAACAGAATACTCAAAATAATAAAGTTTGACTTTCTAAAGACCAGTAGCACATGTTGCTCCTACTACTACTAGGACCAGGAGGAACTACATACCTCTGAGTATACCTATTACAAATAACTATTCCAAAGGTCCTAACACGTTTGCTTCAAGTAAACTTTACAGCATAAATAAATAGGCAACTTGAGTTTTGAGTATATAATTATGTTGCATCCGTGTAATCTTCTTGTATGTGTAGTTTAGGGTTTTAAGAGTTTTTCAACAGAAAATATAAGGGTTTTTTTTAACGAAAACGTCACACACACCCTGCACCTGATACTTTATTCTATCTGAGACACCCTCAACTAAAGGTTTGAAACTTCAGGACAAGAAGGAACATTA
The DNA here is from genome assembly GCA_025667525.1 of Glebionis coronaria. Lineage (NCBI taxonomy): Eukaryota > Viridiplantae > Streptophyta > Magnoliopsida > Asterales > Asteraceae > Glebionis > Glebionis coronaria. Next base: position 246,625,379 of record CM046877.1, on the reverse strand, counting down.
TGGTGGCATATGTACATAGCTCGTGGGTCCGAGCCACTGTTTATGATGTCAATTCAGGTTGAAGATTAACCAACAGAGCAGTACCAGTAGGTCAAGTATATGCATAGATGAGTCATTAGGTCGGTACTAAAATAGTTAATAGTACTCGTAAAGGCGACTTTTAACAGGACTGGGATAACAAATATTTAAACAGACATCCAGAGATAAGAACAATACCTAAAATGTAAAAAAGTAAACTATAAAAAAGGATAGAAAACACTTACTGAGCGGAAAGGCGCATTTTTTATTGGCCTTTCTCCTGATGCTCCAACTATAAACTTAACCTAAAGCTTGTCGTTGATTTGTTCCAAGATAAGTATTGGAACGATGGAAGACACTTTGCGTGAATCTCTTATCTTAGACGCTTTGTGAGTAAGGTCAATGGTACCTTTGCAGCAGGAAGTTCCTTCGTTGATTATTCTCCTACATCGTCCTTCTCAGTGCTACGTGAACCATCTAGCAATCCCGATCTATCAAGGCAGCATCCTGCCTCTTTTCAGGAGATTTCTCATTTGTATTATTTCAGAGGATTATTGTAACATGTTTACAAACGAAATATGGCACAAGATATTCTTTTACACGACTTTATATGAGCGGCTATTAATTGAGTATTTATTAGAATTTGATATTGTATCATAAGTATTCACCCTTGAAAGCCAATAGACTTATTACAAAAAGATTCTATCATGAGTATATCATATGTACACCAAAATGCACCCGTATCATATATACAGTCAAGCCAACTACGAAAGATAGATGGCTCAAAAATTCCACAACCTGAACCAAACATAATATTTTTAGGTGCTTTCTATTTAGTTGAGCTGAGTATCTATAACTGTTATTTTAATTTTCAATTGATGGTGCATCTTAGACTCAGGGGCGGCTCAAAGCCTTATCGATGCCTAAATCAATATTTAAAAGGGTGAAAGCTACGGATACGCAATATAGTTTTTCAAGAAAACCAAAATACGTAACCAACTTTATTTTGTACTAGTATTTCCAGTATACTTTTAAATTTTATTCAATATACATAATATAACCGGTTAGGTGACTTGTTTGACTGGTTTCACTTTCAAATTTTATAATTATGATCCCTTAACCTTTGGGAACTTCCACTTTTAGTCCTTAAAAAATTGGGGGACTATCACTTTCAAATTTTATTTTTTTCGAAATTTTGTGAAAAAATTTAGAAAAAAGAATTTAAAAAAAACATTTTTTTTAAAAAGCAGATTTATATAAAAACATTAAAAACAAAAATTTGGAAATTTCTTTTTGAAAAGAAAAAGATTTTTGAAAAATTTATTTTTCTAAGAAAAACAAAAATTCTAAAAAAAGTTTTTATTTTGAAAAGACTTTTTTAGAAATTTTATTTTTTTCAAAATATTCATTTTTTAAAAAGACAAAAAAATTAAAAAAAAAATTTCAAAAATAAAAACTACTTTAGAAATTTTGTTTTCCTAAAAAAAAATTCGAAAATCTTTTTTTTTCAAAATTTTTCCCAAAAATTTAGGATGTGTTTAGTTGTGGAAAATTTTTCATATTTTTTTTTTCAAACTTCTAGAAAAGAGGGGAATTTTCTTTTTCTATAAAAGAGTTGAAAATTTAGAAAAGGGTAATATGGGATTTTCCAATTTTCTATATAAATTTGGAAAATGAAAATTTTGAAATTTTAGAAAATTTTCGGAAAATGATGCTACTAAACAGCTTTTTTGTTTTTTAGTTTTCAAATGAAAAATTTTCTGGAATTGGGAAAATTTTCACCAACTAAACAGAGCCTTATGTTTTTAAATTTTTAATAGACATCTGCTTTTTTTCAAAAAAATGTTTTTTTAGATTAATTTTTTTTTATTTTTTTCACATAATTTCAAAAAAATAAAATTTCGGTATTTCTTTAGAAAAAGTTTTGTAAATGTAAAATAATAAATATTATATTTTTGAAAAATAGTATTTTTACTTCTACGTTTATAAGTTTACACAAAAAAACATTCGAAATATATGCTCGAAAAGTAAAGGGACTAAAAGTCGAAGTCTTCAAAGGTTAAGGGACCATAATTATAAAATTTGAAAGTGAAACCCGTCAAACAAGTCACTTATCCAGTTATATTACGTATATTGAACAAAATTTGAAAGTATACTGGAAATACTAGTACAAAATAAAGTTGGTTACGTATTTCGATCTTCTTGAAAATTATATTGCGTACTTATAGCTTTCACCCTATTTAAAAACGGGGCCTTTTTCCTCATTTGCTGTTTTTTTAAAGTAAAAGTGACTGGATTGATAGTCTAACTAAAAGACCAAGAACACTTGGTAAACCAAGTAATAATTAACAAACAAACTTATACCAATAGAGAAATCAAACATTGTTGGTTAGATTATCTAGAGGTGGGGCTAATATGAGTCACTAAACCAACACTGTCGAGCTTTTATATGTTCGTTCATGAACAATTATTGCAACATACCTTACATGGATACTGAAACACTTGAGCGAAAGAAATATTGCTTCTTATTGATACAAAAAAAGACTTTCTTCGTATTGATTTATTAACATATTAAACAAAAAGTACAAAAAATACATGATCTAAAGAGTATAAAACATATAAGAGTAATATTATCTTGATTTCGAACCATTGTACAAATATAGATATAAAAATGAGTGAGTGCGAACCTTCTCGAACTGAATATGTTCCATGACATAACCAGTAGAAAGAATCTTTTCTGCGACTCTTCAGCTTCTTGATAACTTAATCAATAACTTCACTGTCATCTATAGATGCAGATGATAAATTGGTGACATTCTCATCTGTCTTGATTTTTACATCTTGTGTTGGTTGAAAGTCAGGGACGATTACCTGATCAACAGCCTCGACCAATTTTCTTAGGATTCTTAGCCCCCCTCAAGAACAGGAATGTCGAATGTCTCAGCACGAAGGATAGCTCCCGCCAATACATAGTTAAGATGGGTCAGGTAAGAGACCTCCAATGGATGTGGAAAACGTTTTGGGCCTGGCAAAAGTGGAGCTCCAGTTTTGGTCTTATTTCCATTTAAGTATTATTATTCTCTACTAACACACCGTCAAAGAAGCCATTTGGTTCAATACATGAATCTTAATTGAGTGAAGATGTTATGCACAGTTATACTCTTCCTGTTATGCTTCTTGGTCTAGAACTTGAAGCACCCCTACACCAAAAAAACTATCTAAACTCTAGAGCTTGAAGGATTGAAGCACCGATACCCTGAAAAGAACTATGAAAATGTATGTTGGGTTGCTTTTCAGTTTTCACTAAAAGTGCCAAATACTTCTATCAGGTGATGGATCAGGAAGTTTTATGTCATTATTCTATTAAATTCCATAATGCACAACCAATACCTGAACATAAAACAAACATGACACTAAACATTGATGAACATTCTCTGCTGCAAACTATGGGTGCTTAGGATCAGACTTGATATGCAGAAAATGTGGCATTCTGCAAGTGGCCGAGTAGTTGCTGTTACCTTAAACAAAAAAGAACACCTGTAGAGAAACAGCAGAAATCTGTTAAAAAATGTAGGTTAGCGATAAACTGGATTGCAAAGCTTTAAGTTATAAGTTATATCTATTGAATAGCCTTAGACCAGATCAAGGAACCAAATTTCAATGGGTATTCATTTCTACAACTAAATAGCACGAAAGCATTCAATACTTAACAAAACATGAAAGTCTATTACGTAAGTGAAACATTTTTTAGTTCACGTACGAAATTATTACGTTTAGAAAAACTCATCGTTATTTTATGACAAAAACCCCTTATCACATATATGTAACTATCCATATGATTATCATTTTCAACTAATACACAAAACTTACAATAACCAGTAATTTCATATAGATAAGCAACTTTTTGTAGCATAAGTTTGTCTCTAGTATATATTATATCGGTGTGGATCAAGTATTCAATCGCTATCCACAAAATTAGAACGGTTTAGAATACATATACTTGGGAAATTAGTGGAGTGAGTTATTAAAGCATTCACAAATTCACATTACTTGCTAATAGAGCAACTAAGTATTTAATTGTTAGGAGACATGGTTATATGCTTACTGACATAGCAGGAAAGAAAAGCACCATGCATGACATAGTCAAAATCATGCATTTTGCTTTTTTTGTTAATTTACGTTTAAAAAAGAAGACATACATATGATGAGATAAGAGGTGACTTACAACAGTGTCTTACCAGTGTGGGGTGACTGACGGCAGGGCCTGATTGATGGTGGTTGCTGGACGGAGTTATGTTGAGCAAAATGAAAAAAAAAATACTGTAAAAGATCAAGACCAGTGTTTTCACGATTCAGAACCACCTTTGCCAAGTGCTGAAAAGGATAGGATGCAAGGATCTTTTCCTTTTTACTTCATATATCATAACCATAGCAGACATAATTAGATCTCAGATTTAAATATCGTTGACGTATTTATGAAAAAAAGAAGACTAATTGTCGGTGGCAATTACATTGAGAAGGTTGAATTAGGAAGAAGAAAATAAGTGAAACCAGGCCAATTATCTTCCCTAAGAGTTCCCATGATTTTATATAAAAGTGAACGATGTACCGATTAGTTCTTTTTACTTCATATCTATTCAGAAGTGAGTGAGTAAGTGAATGTGCATGTTTGTGGGGGACGTTACTGCCTGATAAGATCAAACGAAAAGCGTATGACTATGACCAAAAATGAAACATAAGACCAGTTTATTATAAAGTCGTCACTGAAACTCAAAAGTCAAGGACATTAACGTTTACTAACTACCCCACGAACTTGTAGGTTTTGAAATGTTAAAAATAAAGAACTGCTGGGACTGACAAAGAACAATAAAACTACCCATAAAACTATACTTGGAATGAATCTTATATTAAATGATTACTGATACCTACTTGAAGAATCAAAATAAAATTTTCATACGAAAAAATTTGAATGCTGGTATTTATATACTTGTTTGTAAAGTGATTCATTTTTCTATGCAACGCATTTAGGAAGGACATCAAAATGTACATCGACTACGTCTCTTACAGTTTTGTACCGAGAGTCTAGTGCACTTGGCCTTTCAGGCGCATCCTCGTCCAGACAGAAGATCCTCCTGGTAACAAACATAATAAGGATAATAAAACCCAAGTAGGGTAATGGGTCAAAATGGGCAGACCAGGTTGGTCAAACCGGCGTAATATTTGTAACATTTTTCTATATGATACATTACGGAATACTATTAGAATAGAATATAATTTATTTAACAAAACAAATTAATTCCAAATGTTGTAAACATTTGAATGCTTGTTAGATGACTATTGACTGTCATTATAAGCTATTTATCTATATGTAAAACAAAATAACACGAATTGACATGTAGATGGGTAGAAATTCCACCACCTAAACATGGTGAAATACATCACCTACAATAGGAGTTACAACTACAGCAATAAACTATGTGTGGCTACCCTTGGCACTAACATAGGGTGAGATGCGGACAAAACAGTGGGCCCCTACCTCTGCTTTTGGATATGTGTATGCATATTCGTTATCTACTCTTACCATTACCCTCTCCTACTGAATGCAAACACGTTGCACCTGCATACCCGCTTATAGATATTCAATTAAGAAGCAACAAATGTGATAAAATCTACTTGTCACTTATGACGTATCAGTTATCAATTCTCAATAAAACTGGCATGCAGATAGTTTTGAGTTAATTAGAATCCAACCTTAAGTAAGTAGCCTTAGGGATTTTTTGGTCTTTACATATATTTGTTTGTACTACTTTACACTTAAAATATACTTATTTCACCATCATCATATTAACTATAGGCATGTATCACTCTCGCTAAAGTCCTAACAATTACTAGAAGGTTTATGCTCTTTACCCTCCAATATTTGGAGCCCATGCTACAAGATACACCTGGTCACCCTTATCATCAGGCTCTGTCAGTTCTGCCATTGGAAGCCATCTTTGATGATCTTGATCAAATTCCTACACCTGAGAATACAAACAATTGCAGCTTACCATGAATACGGATACTTTTAAAGAGCTCTTGTTAACACTCGAGTCTGCATACATAATTAATACAGCTTGATTCTAAGTTGATATTCATTATAAAACTTATATTCTGATTATTTTGATGTCACCAATGATCAATTTCCTTTTTTAACCAAGTGAATCTTCTTTTACACTAAACCAATAAATTATTTAAAATATGTCACAAAAGTTTTTTAGCAGGATACGCAATTCCCCTTTAGAGAGATATATATCAGCAGCATATAACAAAAAACTTCTTGTGTCATTTAACAATCAAAATGATATTAATAACCATAATTTTACTCCAAAAGTGAATAGCCAAGTAAGGAAGATTTATTGCATTCTGTAAACATGTAAACCAAATCCACTTCGATTCTGTTACCATATTCAATAATACTGTAAAAATATGTAGGATTACCTGTTAACGTGTTTATACATACTATGAAGAAAAAAGGAAACAACCAAGACAAAAGAAACCTGAAGAAGTTGTTGTCCACCATATTCACTTGTGCTAAATAGCTTCAGATATTTATTCCAGTTCTCATGCAAGAATGGTCCATCAGCATCGGTTTCAAATAGACCATCCGCCCAGTCCTAATACATCACAGCCTGGGCGAACCAAAAAGGCCAGCAATATAAAACACCTAACAGTTAAATCTTCTTAATATTGTTACTTTTGTTTGATCAGACTGAAGCATTGGCTTTTTACATCTTATCATGCCTGTATTAGAGTCTATTAGTTTCTATTAGGCTTGCCATAGAGAGACATAAATACAATCAATCCTCATGGTAAGTACCTCACAAGACAAGAAAACTTACAACAATGGGACTCTTAAGCAAACCATCCTTGACCTTCTAACATTATTCTTCACATTCTTCCTGCAATAAAATAAGAAAAAAGCAACGACAATGTCAAAAACAATTAATTTTGTGGTAAACCTAAAACCTATGCGACATACAGTAAACAGATAAGGAATGTCATGTCTCAAAAAATCTTTAATAAAGTAACTGAGCCATATTAATCATTGATTAAGATCCGAGCTTAAAGGCTTTTTGAATACACATAAATTTGTTAATCCCTGCATGCACCAAAACCCCACCTAGAGGTCGGCATACCCATATTTACATAGTTAATATCTTGGTATCAGTATTGGTTATAATATCAAAAACAAATTATGATACTTTGGCTATTGTAAAGGCCTTTCCAATACAACATGTGATCATAAATTAACAAAACTATTCAAAATAGTAAAATTCTAAACTGTTTCAAAACGATGAAACTACATTAGAGGGTCCAAGGTCAAGAAGCCAGTTTGCAAATGCCTCGACCAGTTTTTTTTTCTTTTTCTTTTAAACAACCTTGAGTAAGCCGCATATTTTGGGTAAGGGCGTGAGCTTTTTTGTGACCCAAGACCACCGTTATATGACCCAAGTGGATTTGACCCGACCACACCTGACTATACATGACCTACCTATGACCAGACTTGAGTATTTCCACATGATGAGCGTACCTAATCAATCAGACTTTCACACGATCTGTGTCAATTATATCATCATGCTTCTGAATGTGCGCCAGTTTCCTTAGAACTAATTAGGAGATGAACTTGTCTCCATAACAATAGGACAGTTATGGACTATCGACCTCTGGAACCATGCTCCGGTTGCTCTTGTTGACCTGGACGTCAGGGTGATTAATGAGTTGTCCTACAACGCTACTCACAGCAAGTAACACGGCAGCACTTGTAAATCCATACAAAATGTATATCAACGCATGTTCAGATTTCAATTGAAACTTGGGTTTTTTAGCATCATTCTTGTTTCTGGTTAAGTGAGCTTTTGAGTTGTGTGTGTGAGCAAATGATTTGTATTACTGCCCTAGCGAGAACCTATTTCAAGTGTGCTCAGTGTTGCCTGATAGCTGAAAATGGGATGCGTCTACAAGATGATTAGACAAACCATGATCATACACAGCCAAATAAACGCCATGTATGTTTACACATGTTAGAAATACGTTTTTACGTATATTAGAAGAGTCGGTCACTCCACAATATTATTAATGTTTGTAATAGCTCGTAGTTAACTCGTAGTTAATAGTTACTTATTAAGTTAAGTAAGAACCGGTCCATGGGCTTGTCATGGGCCGGCCCAAGTCCACATAAGGCTTGGAAGTATAAATACCCCTTTCCTCCTTGGAAAGGGGTTCGTTGTTGTTCACTTTATAGTTTTCACTTAATAAAATACACATAGTTTTTCTCTCACTTTCTCTCTCTAGTTTCTCTCTCTAGAAAACATCAACCCACTTCATAGATTCATAGGTTATCAAGATTCTACATTTGGTATCAAGAGCTATGGGGTGATTTAAGGTAATGATTTGTGTGGTTTTTAGTTTTTGATTGTATTAGTGTTCTTTAAGAAGATCCATCTTGATTCTTGGTGTTTTTGGTGTTTTTGTGATTGGGATTAGTAGATAAGTATTAGTTTTTACGTATTATTGTAGAAATCACAAAACTTTTTGGGTTATTTGGTAAAAATCTGGGTTTAAATCTTCTTTTTGATCGACTGTTCATACTCGAACAAAGTTTCTGATTACCCAGCAAAGTTCCGAACCAAGAAGAAAAAGTTTCGGATCACCAAAAAATTCCGAACCAAAAAGTTCCGAACCAAAAAGTTCCGAACCAAAAAGTTCCGAACCAAAAAGTTCCGAACCAAAAAGTTCCGAACGAAAAGTTCCGAACGAAAAGTTCCGAACCAAAAAGTTCCGGATCAAGGAGAAAGTTCCGGATCAAGGAAAAAGTTCCGAACGAAAAGTTCCGAACAAAAAGTTCCGAACCAAGAAGTTCCGAACCAAGAAGTTCCGAACCAAGAAGTTCCGAACCAAGAAGTTCCGAACCAAGAAGTTCCGAACCAAGGGAAAGTTCCGGATCAAGCCAAAAGTTCCGAATCAAGGTAATTCCAAGCCAAAATCTTCCGAATCAACACTTCCGAATCAACAAAAGTTCCGAATCAAGGGATATTTTACTTGTTTTTTCGACGATTTTTTAGAGGATTTAATCTTGGTTTCTTACAACAAAAACTCAACACAATTCACAAGCTTTACTTCACTGCTCGATCAACCGATAATCTGTGTTTCTTTGAAGTGAACAAAAATGAATCCAAATTCATTAATGCCTCAGATGACGTCACTTACGGATATTTCAATCATAACGGGAACTGATAATCGTTCACCGATGCTTATTAAAGAGGTGTTTGAGGCATGGCAGGGCCGCATGATGCAATACCTGAAGGGCAAACCAACATACGGAAGGCTTATGGTCAAATCGATTTTGAATGGTCCACTCGACTATGGTACCATTGTGGCAAATAACGTGACTCGACCAGGAGAATTTGAAGAACTCACACCGGCACAACAACTCATTGCTGATGCTGATGAAAAGGCTCTACAGACTCTTCTCCAAGCTCTTCCGCATGATATTTATCGCATGGTATGTCAGTATACGGTTGCTAAGGATTTATGGGAACGTCTAAAGGTGTTGCTACAAGGTACGTCTCTTACCAAACAGGAAAGGGAATGTCAGTTGTATGATCTGTTTGATAGATTCACGTACAGCCCAGGGGAAACGCTACACGACTACTACTTCAGATTCTCTACTCTCATGAATGATCTGAATGTATACAATCTCGTGATTGCTCCATTCCAGGTTAACACCAAGTTTTTGAATACTTTACCTCAAGCTGAATGGGGTGAGTATATTACCGATGTTAAGTTAACCAGGGATTTGCATAAGTGCAATTTGGATCAAATCTATGCTTTTCTTCAGCAGCATGAGAAACATGTGATCATGCACCGTTCGCCTCGAGGTATGTACCCTGATTCTTTAGCTTTGATGGCAAATCAACCGAGTTTGTCCTACAACAACACTCCTTATATCATGGGACACCAAGCCTATCATCCATCACCGTACATGACTCCAAGCTTCCCCCAATACTCGATTCTGCCGCAACCACCCACCTCACATCAGCAACAATATCGGTTTAATGCACCTTCATCACAATATGCTTCACAAACTCACTCAGCAAGTATTGCATCTTATGCTCAGCCTTCATATTCTTCTTATCAAGAGAATGCAGCATATCCATCAAGCTACTCTGATCAAATGAGTATTCCTTCTAGTGATTATGCAGTTCAACAAGACCAAGCAATGTACTGTGATGATGAGGAAGTCCCCATTCCTGTATTCAAACAAGGAGCTGACCCAGTTGAAGTGTTAACCACTATGTCTGCTTATCTCACAAGGACTTTAAGCAAACGAGGATTTAGGGGATCAGCTCCAACTAACAATCAGTTGAGGAATTCATCCAATTCTCGTCAATAAGCTACTATTGAGAATGGCAGGGTAATGGTTCAACCTATTCAACCATATCAGGGGAGACCTACTACATCAACTACCAATGCTCGCACGGTCAATCCTGCTTCAATGGTCAACAATCCTCCACGGGCTAATTCCACAGGCAAGTTGAGAATGATTACATGCTACAACTGCAAGGAAGAAGGACACATGTCCAGGGATTGCAAGAAACCCAAGAGGAGAAGGGATGGTCAATGGTTTGCAGAAAAGATCTATCTGGTGAATGCTCAGGCACAAGGAAGGGAACTTGATGAAGAGGAGCTTGCATTTCTTGCTGATCTAGGGATTGCTGAACAAGACGCTGTCACCACACAGAATGCAGCATACCAAGCAGATGATCTCGATGCGTATGACTCAGACTGTGATGAATTTCAATCTGCAAAGGCTGCTCTCATGGCAACTATCTCCAGCTTAGGGCCAGAAAAGAGATCTGAGGTACTTATTAATACCACTGATAATACCACTGATGCTAGTATTCAACCACATCAAGTTGTGCAAGAGAGTGCTGATTCGAATGAGTCTTCGGTGGTGAGTCTTTCAAATGAGGAGACAATCAATGATAGTAATATCAATGTGAGTCCCCAGACTTTGAGTGAATCACAACCGGGAGCCATTTCGAATACGCATACTCCTGCTCAACAAGATTTGGTCATGGTTCCTGCTACATTACTTAGCCAAATGAATGCTGCGCTCTTAGAAACCCTAGCTAAGAATAAGAATTTGTCTGATGAGCTTGTCTTAAGCAATGAGAAAGTTCAAACCTTGGAATTAGTGCCTTCGTCTAGTGTTCTAACAAATCCCGAATATGATCACTTTCGAAACAAACAAATGGGTCATTTGCAAGAAATTGAAAACTTAAGAGCAAATCTTTCTAATGAACTTAAAGAAAAGGAGTTAGTGGTCACTAATTTTCAAAAACTTCAAACGGATTTTGAATTACTCGAGTCTAAGAAGAATGAAATGGAGATTAATGCTGCTAATAAGATTAGAAGTCTAGATTACTTGCTTTTAAGACAATACGCTGCTTCTCAACTAGTGCACTTATTTGATGCTTCGTTTAGAGAATTTAACTTATCACGTCAAAAAGGCCTTCCCCCTAACCCAAGGTATGCAAAACAAGCTTTAAGACATAGTCCAAGACTTTATAATGCAACCCAATTAGGATTGGTCTTAGACCCGATTGTTATTTTCGATGATCGCACAAGTAAGGATCTAGTTGATGAGGATCGGTCATACTATTCTGCAAAATATCCAGATTGTGATTATTTTAAAATGAATCAGGAGCTTGCTAAAACGGATTTTAGAATTCGCTTCCATATGGACAAAGATCTCATTACAACACCAACCTACATGTTGAATCAAGAAAACCCTAGTACATTTCCTACACTTGTCAACATGGAAGGTCCTAAGGAAATTCCAAAGGATCTTCCACCTGTTAGCACTGTATAGTTAAACTTGCAAGAGATTAATCAATACTTTACTAATTTTGACAAGGTCATTTTGGAATGTACGACTTCAAATGGCCTAAACACCGGAGAATGGGCTTTCGAATACATGAACGAGGTGTTTAAAAATGAGATCAATCCGTTTGTCGAAAATCTAAAAGAAAGTTTTGCATCTCTAAAGGAAAATCTTCAGTTTGAAATTGGTGAAGTTCAAAAAGTGTTTTATGAAATGGACACCGCTTACGAACTACAATTAATTGAAAAGGAAAAGATTTTATCCGAGTATGACCGATTCTTGTCCCAAGTAATTTCATGTGATGTGCTTACTACTGTGAATGTTAATTATTCGAATGAGCTTACATCCGCTATGATTAAATGTGATGCTGTGAATATATGTGATGATGTTTGTGATCTCTCTGTAAATATTGTTGATACTGTAAATGAGGTAGATAATCATTCTTGTCACGAGTCTAACGCTGAATTTTTAAAGCTTCAAGATTCTTACAATTTACTTTCAAAACGATTTAATCAGCTTGAACAACATTGTATATCTTTAGAATTAAAACAACAAACTCAAAATGAGGATTTTTTGATAAAAAATGGTTGTGAAAACAGTGTTGAGACGAGTGACAAGATGATTGAAATAGTTAAGGCATTAGAGGAAGAAATTATGAGGTTAAAGAGAGATGTGTCATCAAATGAAACACTAAAATTGGAACTAGAGGCTGCAGAGTCTAAAAACCAGGTCTTAGAAATTAGACTTTCGTTTGTTCTAGGGGAGATGGATCAGACAAGACAGGGACTATCCGCTCTTTATGGTTCACTAGAAGAACGCTTCGCTTTTAATGCGGCACAGCAACAATCTTATGTTGAACAACTGAACCAAAAGTGTGAAGAAATCTCTGACTTAAACATCCTGCTCATTGACAAAAACATGGTTTTGGCCGAGTTAAAGGAGACACTTCTTCTCACCCGACAAGAAGTTGTTGATAACTTAGCTACCGACTCTGCACCGTCCACTAGTGCTCCAACAACCAAGTCAGTAGTGCTTTATAAGAACCCGCTTCATAAGAGAAACCCGGTTACCTACGATGATTATATGAGAAATGCCATTAAGCATGTAGATCTTGTTAGGGATATTTTAGACGACCTTTATGCTTTAGATCCCTCAAGTAGCTACTATTATTCGGCTCATGAATATATTAAGCGAGTTCAATATTGCTTAGCATATTTGCAATACATAGGTAAACCAGGCTCTGCACTACTTACTAATAGGCCCATTGTTGTAACTCCATTCAATAAGACTCCAGGAGCAAAACCGTCATTGGCACCATCAAGTAAGGCACCTTTAAAATCTGTTGCTAATATTCCCACTTTGCCTTCTACAGGAGTAAAAGAGTCTACTAAGGCTAAAGGATCGCCACTCAAGAAAGATAAGATCAAGCCCTCCACTAGTAGTACCAACAAGAAGAAAGTAGAAGCTCACCATAGGAATGTTAGTTCAGTTTTAAATAAAAAGAATCATGTTAAGACTAAAAGCTCTGCGCCTGTGCAGAAGCCTAAATCATTTATGAATTCTGATTTGAAGTGTTGGAATTGTAATGAATGTATGTTTTCACAACGTCATGATTTGTGTCTTATTGATCATGTGAATGAAATGAATTCCATTAGGAATAATCTTGAATGGAAGCCAACTGGTAGAACTCGTGCCCAAGTTGGATGGCAATGGCGTCCCACTGGTAGGACCTTTACATTAGATGGAAAAATGTGCCCTTTAACTAGGAATGCATCCATTGAGGTTAGGTCTGAGCGTCCTTTAGTTAGGCACACTAGCACTCAAGTATGGAAACAGCGCCCTTTAATTAGGTCAGCTCCCACTATAGTGCCTATCAGTGAAGAAATACCTCAGGATTTAAGCCAACTAGAATCTACACCACCAACTAGGAAGAAGAAGGCAAGGAAATCTAAAAAACCTAGAATTAGCAAATCTAAGATTACTAAATCTGTACCTGCTAATAACAAGGAACACTCAGATTCCGATACCTCTACATTGTCTTCGTGTGGTGATCTTTTCAGGTGGTCCAAATCATCCTGTGGTATTTGGACTCCAGTTGTTCAAAGCATATGACCGGAGATCGCTCGATGCTCCGAAATTTCGTCAGCAAGTTTCTTGGAACGGTTAAATTCGGTAATGATCATATAGCAAAGATAATGGGATATGGTGAATATCAGATTGGAAACGTTACGATTTCTAGGGTATACTATGTAGAAGGTCTTGGTCATAACTTATTTTCAGTAGGACAGTTTTGTGATTCCAACCTAAAGGTTGCTTTTCGACAACACACTTGTTTCATCCGCAACTTGGAAGGAAAAGACTTGTTGAAGGGATCTCGTGGTGCAAATCTTTATACGTTGTCCCTACAAGACATGATGGCCGCCTCTCCAGTATGTCTTCTCTCTAAAGCATCTAAGACCAAGTCATGGTTATGGCATCGCCGATTATCTCATCTTAACTTTGATGCTATTAATCATCTGGCTAAAAACGAATTAGTTTGTGGTCTTCCAAAGCTCAAATTTCACAAGGACCATTTACGTTCCGCGTGTTCAAGGGGGAAAAGTACCAAGAAATCATACAAGCCCAAAGCTGAAGACACCAATCAAGAAAAACTTCATCTTTTGCATATGGATCTTTGTGGGCCAATGAGAACTGAAAGTGTGAGCGGTAAGAAATTCATTCTGGTTATTGTGGATGATTTCTCCAGGTTTACATGGGTTAGATTTCTACGTACAAAGGATGAAGCACCGAAGGCTATCATCACTTTTCTGAAATTCATTCAGGTACGTTTGAATACTACTGTCCGCCGTATTCGTACAGACAATGGAACAGAGTTCGTCAACCAGACTCTTCGTGATTACTATGAAGGAGTTGGTATCTCACATGAAACATCCGCTGCACGCACTCCACAACAAAACGGTGTCGTTGAAAGACGGAATCGTACGCTTATGGAAGTTGCTAGGACTATGCTAATTTATGCGAACGCTCCATTGTTCTTGTGGGCAGAAGCTATATCTACTGCATGTTTCATCCAAAACCGTTCTATCATTCGGAAACGCCATGGAAAAACACCTTATGAGCTTCTACATGACCGTAAACCCGATGTTTCATTCTTTCATGTGTTTGGTGCTCTTTGTTATCCAAACATTAACAGTGAGAACTTGGGTAAGCTTCAACCGAAAGCCGATATAGGTATTTTCATTGGTTACTCACCGTCCAAGAAAGCATACCGAATTTACAACCGTCGTCTTGGTAAGATTGTAGAAACTATGGACGCTGATTTCGATGAGCTGACAGCGATGGCTTCTGAGCAACGCAGCTCTGAACCCGCGCTTCATGAGATGGGAACCGGTGCTATTAGTTCCGGATTAGTTCCCAATAATCCTACTTCTACATCATTTTTACCACCTTCAAGGCCTGAGTGGGATAAACTGTTTCAACCGTTGTTTGATGAATTCTTTGATCCCCCAAATGATGAAGTTCCAGCACCTGTAGTGATAACTCCAATCCCTGAAGCTGTTGCTCAAGTTAATGAAGCTTTATCTAATGCATCTTCAATTAACATTGAACCGGATGCACCTTCACCAAGTAATTCTCAAACTACACCTGAATCTTCACCCTTACTTGTGCCTAATGATGTTGAAGAGGATCCTATTGATCACGATTTGGAATATGCTCACCTGCAAGAGCTTCGTTTCTTTGGTGTAGCGATACCTGAAAACCCTTCAGTCGCGTCTACCTCAGAAGAAGCTCCTTCTATTGTTCACTCCAGACCACCTAGGATTGAAAATCATAGCACCAAATGGACAAAAGATCACCCAATAAGGAATGTCATTGGAGATCTAGATCGACCAGTCTCTACACGCCATCAATTACAAGAAAGTGCACTCTATTGCTACTTTGATGCATTTCTCTCCGAAGTTGAGCCTAAAAACTGGCAACATGCTATGACTCAATCATCTTGGATTGAAGCCATGCAAGAGGAACTAAATGAATTCCAAAGACTTGAAGTATGGGAATTAGTTCCTCTCCCTAACAAGGTTAACATCCTTACTTTGTTGTGGGTTTATAAGGTTAAACTTGATGAGATGGGTGCAGTATTGAAGAATAAGGCTAGATTGGTTGCTAGAGGATATAAACAAGCCTTGGGTATAGACTTTGAAGAATCTTTTGCTACTGTGGAAAGATTGGAGGCGATTAGACTATTCCTTGCGTATGCTGCTCATATGAACATGATCGTCTATCAAATGGATGTGAAGACGGCATTTCTGAACGGTGAACTAAGGGAAGAAGTCTATGTTAGTCAGCCGGATGGGTTCGTTAGCACGGAGTTTCCTAATCATGTGTACAAGCTTAAGAAGGCTCTCTATGGGTTGAAACAAGCTCCACGCGCGTAGTACGATCTCCTTTCAACATACCTCATCTCGGAAGGCTTCTCCAAAGGCAAGGTGGACCCCACTCTATTCACTCTCAAGGAGGACAACGACATGCTTCTGGTACAAATTTATGTTGATGATATAATATTTGATGCCTCTAACATAGAATTGTCACAACGCTTTGAGAAGATAATGTCCACACGCTTTCAGATGTCAATGATGGGAAAAATTTCATTTTTCTTAGGATTACAGATTTCTCAAAATCCCAGAGGCATCTTTATTAATCAATCCAAATATGCTCTAGAATCTTTAAAGAAATATAACTTTGATAATTGTGACCCCGTGGACACTCCAATGGTGGAGAAATCCAAGTTAGATGAAGATATGGATGGGATTATTGTCGATCCAAAACTTTACAGTGGAATGATCGGCACCCTTCTCTATCTGACTGCTAGCAGGCCTGATTTGCAATTTGCCATATGCATGTGTGCCCGGTATCAGGCTCGGCCTACCGAAAAGCACTTACATGTTGTGAAAAGGATCTTTCGGTATCTAAAAGGAACACTTCATCGTGGTCTATGGTATCCGAAATATTCCTCTATTGCTTTAATATCATACGCAGATGCCGATCATGCTGGGTGTCAAGACACGAGGCGTAGCACTTCTGGATCTGTGCAACCCCTTGGAGATAGATTGATCAGTTGGTCTTCAAAAAGGCAGAAAAGCGCTGCAATTTCTAGCACAGAGGCTGAATACATCGCCATGTCCGGTTGTTGTGCTCAATTCCTTTGGATGAGATCACAATTAACTGACTACGGTTTGGGTTTCAACAAAATCCCGATGTATTGTGACAACAAGAGCGCCATTGCCCTTTGCTGCAACTATGTTCAACACTCCCGGGCCAAGCACATAGACATTCGCTACCATTTCATTAAAGAGCAGGTGGAGAACGGAGTGATCGAGCTGTATTTTGTCACTACTGAGTATCAGCTGGCAGATATGTTCACCAAAGCCTTAGATCGAGGACGAATCGAGTTTTTGATCGACAAGCTTGGCATGAAATCATTCACTCCAGCGACTCTCAAAGAGTTGGCAGAAGAATCAGCTGAATAGTGGTGGTAAACTATTCAGGCGTATCCTTTGTTCGTGATCATGTATATTATCGTAAATATATAAACCACAAAAAGAAAAATACAAAAATATAAAACCAAGAAAAACCATAAAAAATATAAAACCTACAAAAACCATAAAAATTATAAAATCAAGAAAAACCAAAAATATGTTTCGTTTTTAAATCGGGCATGTCTTTTAGTACGGTAATATTTACGGCCTTAGAAATGTCGATCAATATTGACACGGTGCCATAAATAAAGTCCGTATAAAAGTTGCACATTTTTTAAAACATGCCCATAATGGCTTGTAGTTATTTCAGACTGCAACCCGGTTTTCATATTATAGTCACGTATTTCCTTGGAAAACGTTGGCTCACAACGGGAATTAATTTTCTCGGGCATGATTTACAAGCCAAATCATGCAAAGGGATCAAGTTTACTTTACAACTTGGTCTAACATGAATTTATGTACGTCTCAGTGCATTAATTTGTTTAAATAAGAGAAATCTTATTGACACCACGAATCAATCTTTTTCAAGATACTAATTGGAAATGCTTTCATCCATATTTGACTCTTTAAACAATGACTACATCTCTTTAATTAGAAAACAGGTCATCGTTTAAGGGGGAGAAAATATTAAATCATCTTCGTCATTAAATTGATTTTCAAAAGTGATTGTGGAAAATTAATGGCTAAATGGTAAATGAGTGGTATTGCTTTAGAAAACGACTTGTGCTCGTTCAATGTGATAGGACTTGCTTTAGATTTTGGAGATTTGCAAATAGGTTGCGATTGCTAAGTTGTGTGCAAGATTAAGTTGACTAAGTTTAACAATGGATAGGAAAAATGAGAAGATAAGTTATAAACAAAAAGGAAAAGAATAAGAAAATATAGGGACTTAAGGTGAAAAATTGTGGAAGTTGTAAAATTTGACCTAAGTCAAATGCATACCCCCGCCCCCATTTTCTTTATCTCCTTCACTGTTTACATTCCGCCATTAAAGCACACACACAAGCTCTCAAATCTCTTGTTCTTAATCAACTCCATCCGCATTCATTCGATTTAAAAGGTAATAAACATCAAATCTTTAACTTATTAATTCGCCTAATTCATTGAATTCTACTAAAGCAATTCGTTTGAATTAAAATTATCAATTAGGGTTTGTCTGCCTTGATTTAGGGATAATTAATTTGGGTTTTTGATGGGTTTTATGCGGAATTGCATTAGATGATGTTATGTTGCTTTAGATTACCTTAGAACTCACAAACGCGATTAGAATAATCTTTCATAAGTGTGTTTGTAAAGTTCCCGATGAACTTGGATACAAGCTTCTGAATGAAGGAATTTTCTGAAAAACTTCCGAACGAAGGACTTCCGAACGAAGGACTTTCGAAAGAAGGACTTCCGAACGAAGGACTTCCGAACGAAGGACTTCCGAACGAAGGACTTCCGAACGAAGGACTTCCGAACGAAGGACTTCCGAACGAAGGACTTCCGAACGAAGGACTTCTGAACGAAGGACTTCCGAACGAAGGACTTCCGAACGAAGGACTTCCGAACGAAGGACTTCCGAACGAAGGAATTCCGAACGAAGGACTTCCGAACGAAGGACTTCCGAACGAAGGACTTCCGAACGAAGGACTTCCGAACGAAGGACTTCCGAACGAAGGACTTCCGAATGAAGGACTTCCGAATGAAAAACTTCCGAATGAAGGACTTCCGAATGAAGGAAGTTCCGAATGAAGGAAGTTCCGAATGAAGGAAGTTCCGAATGAAGGAAGTTCCGAATGAAGGAAGTTCTGTATGAAGGAAGTTCCGAATGAAGGAAGTTCCGAATGAAGGAAGTTCCGAATGAAGGAAGTTCCGAATGAAGGAAGTTCCGAATGAAGGAAGTTCCGAATGAAAGAAGTTCCGAATGAAAGAAGTTCCGAATGAAAGAAGTTCCGAATGAAAGAAGTTCCGAATGAAGAAAGTTCCGGATGAAGAGTTGTTTAATTGATAGTTGTTTGCTTGCTCTAAGTACTTGTATGAAATGTGTTATGCTTAGAAGTAATACAGATACATATCTATATATATTTTTGTGCATCAACCTTTCATGTCTTATCTTAAGCAGATAAAATGACTAATCCAACTGTACAAGCAATCCAAGACTCTAGAGAAGCCGCTATTGCTAAAGCACGAACCCTCAAGTTCATACCAAACAATTACCGGCTGAAGCAAGTCTCAAAATCCACTCACCATGGATTCAAAGTAGCCATAGCAATCCTTGATCACTCTCATTTCAAGAACGCCCTTAGGAGTACTGCCTCGGTGCCTTATGAGTACATGTATGAGTTCTGGGCTACCAAGGAGAGTACTTCAAACAAGATCACCTTCACCATCGACAACAAGCAGTAGACGCTCACAGTTTCAGACTTCCGTAAGATTTTTGGTATACGGGATACACCCAAAGGCATGTCATTTTCGAGGGATCCTACTAAAGATGAACTCATGGAGATGTTCGAGGCTCTTGGATGTCCTGACATACGAGTTGCGTCTGAGTTTACCACTGCTAAAGTAGGACAACCTTGGAGAGCAATGTTGGGTATTCTCAGTAGATGTCTTACACCGAAAACAACTGGACATGATGCTTTGCGTAGTCCAATAATGAACCTCTTCTATGGCATGTACAAAGGTGCAAATGCAGATTATGCATTGTTGTTATGGGAAGAATTCACCTTTCAACTCTTCCAAAACAAGAAGCTGAAGTCTAATTTCTTTCCTTACCCTCGGTTTATCAAGCTTATCATTAACTATTTTATGAAGAATGATGTTACAATTGATAGGCGTGCAGCAAGTCGGCATCACACTGAAGAAGCTGATGATACTGTGGATTTGAGGCATGAAGGACCAGCTGGTGGTGTGATTCCTGGTCCTATTCCCGATTATCTTCTGACGGATAAAATTAAAGGTTCTGCTGATTACAAGCTACTGCTGCTGGAAATCAAGAAGCTTAAAGCAAGCCTTCAGACTGGAGAAGATTCATCTACTACGGTCAAGAGTAAAGGTAAACGCAAGCAACCAGCTGCTTTACCTGAACCCGAAACCAAGAAGAAGAAGGCTGAAGCTAAGAAGGGAAAGGGTACGGTTGATGAGTTAGCTCTTCACGACGAAGAAGATGTTGATGATCCTACTCTTAACAAGGCTGAGAGAAAAGCAATGAAAATAGCTATGGAAAGGAGTAGGAAAGATACGGGAGGTAGTGGTTCGGGTGCACGGGTAAATATTGAAGAAGAGTACGAGGAGCCAGAGGATGTTTTGAGTTTGGATCACCTGAAAGGTATTCTACTTCGAAGGAGACATCCATCCCCCCTGTTTCAGCAAGTGTTGAAAAGACGTCTGGGGTTCCTACAATCATGGTGTCTACTCAACCGTTAGTAACTCAACCTTTAACAACTCAACCTCCACCAATACAACCCTTACCAACCCGACCGGTTTCAACACCATTTCTTCCACCACCAATAACTCCCATCCTTAGCACCGTAGTAACAACCGAACCTCTTCACTCAACCCAGAGCAGCTCTGCAACGTCTTCAATGGCTGTATTTGTAATGGCCGAAATGTTGGATAAACATACGGATAATCACAAACGAGAGATGGATGAACTTCGCCAAGAGCTACTTAGACGAGCTCAAAGTGAAGAAGCATCTAAGAAATCCCAAGAAGAGATGCTTGCTAAGTTCTCTGCAGAAATGGAGTTAACACGAAAAGCTCATGCAGAAGAACTAGCTCAGGTTAAGCAGGCTGAAGCTGATAAACATGCTGCACGAATCACCAGACTTCAAGCGATGAGGGATAAATACAAGGAGCAAAAAGAAGCACTTGAAGCTTCTGTTGAAGAGAGAGTGAAAGAATCCGTTGAATCCATTATGCCTAAACTGCGTGATGAGTTGAAGACACTCGCGGCTGATAACTTGATGATCAAGTCTTCCAATCCTTCAGAATCCGCTTACAAAATTGCCTATGACTTGACAGATTTTGAATTGAAGAAGATCCTCAAAGCTCGAATGATGGAACTTGGATCGTTTGATAAATCTAGGATTCAACGGGCCCTTTACAAATCCCTGAATGACGCTATCATGGAGGATGATAGGTTATTTAAAACATTTGGAAGTGTGGTACCATACCACATTCTGCCTGAGGAAGAAAGGGAAGAAAGTGAAGAAGAAGAGGGTACTGGTGAAGAAGAAGGTGGAGAAGAAGAATAAGAAGAAGAAAAGGATGATGACGATGACGATGGTGATGATGATGATGATGATGGTGATGATGGTGGTGATGGTAATGAGGAAAGTGCTAAGGGGAGCAACGAGGATAACGATGAGGATGATGATGGGGGTAAACAGCCTGAAAAGGGGGATAAGGTTGCCAGCTCAAAGAAACCTGCTAAGTCTAGAACCAAGTCCAAGAAAGATGGAGCGGCAAAGGAAAAATCTACCTCAACGGAATCAAGACGATCCAAGTGGCGCCACGATGTGAATGCTACTACGGCGTCATCGATTCCTGGTACATCTATTGCTGTGTCTTTACCTGTTACCACTAACCCTATTAGTTCTGTTGTTGTTGCTCCTGTGATTGCAGAATCGGTAACTGAACCTGAAGCTGCACAACACTCACCCGTTCATGACACTGCCGAGATGCCTGAATCAGAACCAGCAGATGTTCACGTTTCCACTCCTCTCCAACAAGAACCACAATCTACTGTTCCTGAATCAAGCACACGGGACTGGGCAGACACGTTGGAGATTGACGAGACTGCACCGCCACAGGCTTGGATCACGGCAGCGGCGCAATATGATCCGATTACAGACGCTGACATAGATGTCTTATATCTCCGTATCCGCAGTCCGATTAACTTGTGCGCATTTCTGGCTCATGAGTATAAGACTTCGGTTACTCCGTCTTTGGTGAAGAGAGCACTAAAGGATAAAAGACTTCGCGCCAAAACCAGGTTAACCCGAATGGAGTTCAAGTATTATGCTGATGAGATCCTGAAAGCTCTGAATACCGTTCAACGGCCAGGTCTTCATGATTCAGAAAGAGCTCCACCTCCACTTGATCCTTCTCAAGATAATCAGATTGCTCTTGACTTCTTCGTCACCAATGATCTTGTATATCTTCTGAAGGGGTCATCAAAGTACGCAACCTCCCTGACCTTGCTGAAAGCTGCCAACTGGGGGACAATACCCTTTATCGAGGAAAAGGTAAACCGACTCTGGGTCCCAAAGGTAAATCATAATTATGATATGTATGCTGTTATAGGTGCATCTCATTGGGACGAACGAGTCCGAAGGGCGTACAGGGGTTGCTGCTTAGCCAATTCAGGAAGCAATGTTAGATCCGATATTCGCATCTCCAGCATTTTAGGGCTGAAAACCGAAGCCAAAAATGGCTATTATCATGTAACGGAGATTCGTTTGAAAAGGGAGGATGACAGAGAATACAAAATCCAGCAAGGAGATTTTTCTATCATTCGTCTTGAGGATATCGAAGATATGTTGCTTCTAATGACCCGAGATCAACTCACCCATATTGCTCGTGAAGACAGCATTGCCTTGAATACAGCACTTCGTATGTTCACACGAAGCGTTGTTATCAAGAAACGAGTTGAAGATCTTCAGTTGGGAGTCGAAAGCTATCAAAGGAAGCTTAACCTAACCCGTCCAGTGAATCAAGTGTTACCTCAACATGTAGATAGATGTCCCTATACCGGCATTTCTGTCCCGAATTGCGGCATTTTCTACTTGAACAGTCGAGGTTTAATGAAGTTTATGAGGGTGGGTGAGCTTTATAAGTATAGTGATGGGACTCTTCTACAAGTCAGAGGAAAGTTGGAGCATCTTAACTCGGGTGGGACCTTGCCAGAGATGACTGAGGATTGGCATCCGGGTTATCGGCAGATGGCGAAGTATGTGATCAAGAAGATTGATCAAAAGCTCCGTGAACATAGATTGATGAGGAGCTTGGAAAGATTCGTGGGTGGCAGACCATATTTAGTGCACCACAAGTTACTGCAACGATCCATCTAATGGGTCGTACATTTCAGGTCCACTTTATATTGGTTTTCAATTGTGAATATGTATATTTGTGAATATTGTGCTTGTATGGCTTGATGTAGTGTTAAGGTATGATAATTTTTCAAGAATTTCTCACGAGATTCTAAATCTTTCAAAATATATCATACTAAAGCACTACAAATATCCCTTATTAATTTAAGGGGGAGCATTAACATGTTCTATGGCCAAACATCGATTTCATTTTTACCCAAAGACCGGTTAATCCATTCAATATCCCAAATATTAATGGTTAACATTTTGGATAAGGGGAGAAAATGGGATTAAGGAGATTTAAATGATACTTGGCTAAAAGATGAAAAAGACTTAACGATTATCCAACTTAATATGTGTAAAGCACGTGTCAAGGGGGAGCGTTTTTGATGACCAAAAACACCTAAGGTACGAAATTTTTGATTTCAATATCACAAGTACTTTGGGTGATTTTCAATGATTTTTCATGGTGGCAATTCCTTCCCAAAACACGCTTAATTCACGACGAATGTGGTGACAAAAGGGTGGTAGGAATAGGTGTAGTCCAATGATTCATCAGAGCCGATGGAATCTTCCCAAGGACAATTCCCTAGATAGAATTAGAAGTCCTAGTAAAGATGGAGAAAGAATGTGAACGTAGCTGAGTACCGACTAATTACTGATTCTAGCACTGGAACAATCACAACAAGGTGCTAGTGATGACGTATTGGTAAGTACTGAAGGGGTTGAAGAATGAAAAAGAAATGTAAAGATAAAGGGTGTAAAGAAAGAAGCCCTCCTTACAACTTTAGGCAGAAACCGGGTCAATACATATGCTATTGAGGTCATTTTTGTTAATGATTCTCGATATTGAAGAAAGACATCATGGACCCAGTGATGCAATGCACAACCCTTCCCAGCTAACTCAAATATCTCTCAAAAGGTATTTGTTTTAATCACACGGAGATCAACACGTTATCTATTGGTTTATTCACTCCGAATAGACTGGTATTGAAAAGGTGGCACTCCTCTCCAGCTATCGCTCACTAAATCAAAAACGCACAATCGAGTCTAGAGCCAAGAGATCATCAAAAGTTTCATTAGGACACTTTCCATTTATTCCTTGCTTTCTCACACACTGTGAAAAGTAAGAGATTTTCATGAGTCCTACGCAGTAATCCTGTAATATTGCTAGAACATCCGAGTAATACGCAAGTATTACAATGAAGATGGAAATCCTGCTTGAGCCAACATCAAACAAGCTCATGGTAGGTTACACGTGCGGTTCTTTTAGAAACAATCTTGTGAAAAACTAGAAAGAAACGGTGGTTTAATTCTTAATTGAACTTAAACTCGTTCCAGGCCTCTACGCATTATCATATGATCTTGCCAGAACACTCAGAGTGACTCATTATTGATCACAGTGACGAGTGGAAATCCTTCTAGTGTTAACATCAAACAGCACTTGGTAGGTGAAGTGCAAGATTCTTTATGAATTGAGCTCGTGACAACTGGAAAGCAACGATGGTGAAAATCTTAATTGAAATTCACTTGTTCCAGGTTTCATGAATTGACGGTTTCAAATCACAAGGATAATAATTTATCCAAGTGATTCACTCTTTATGTTCGCAGTCAGCTTTGGACGGTCGAATAAAGAGAACGGGTTTACCCGCGAAATCCTGTCAGGAAGTTACTTAATTGAAACTATCCGTCACGGGTACGATATCTAATATCGTCCAGCGGTCTTCACCGACCGGAGGTAAAATGCTACCGAATTAGAATAAATTGTTCAAAGCCATTTTATTCGTGTCGTTGCTGTGTACCTGTTAAAGACGGTGGCGTTGCTGTGTACCTGTTGAAGACGATGGCGTTGCTGTGTACCAGTTAAAGACGGTGGTGTTGCGGTATACCTATAGAAGTCGTTCCCACATGCTTATGTCTTTCTGCATCAAAGTTCAGCAAAAATTCAAGAAAGTACAAGATAAAGTCTTCCGCTGTACCAAACTCTGAAGCTTTCGAGAATTCAACAAAAAGACATAAGTGTGTGGAACATGGAGTCACGAGGAGGCAAAATTCACAAGAAGGCAAAGATCGCACGTGAAAGGCCAAAAGAACAATGCTCTCAAGCCAAAGCCTAAAAGATCAAACCAACATATTCACAACAAAAAGAAAAAGAAGAAAAGACTACGAGCTGAAGAACGAAGACTTAGTATAGTATGCTAGGTTTAGAACTTTGTAAACGTGGAGTGACCTCCCTTAGGGGGAGTGATAGGTGTGTAAACACCCATCTTTTCTACCACTTAATTACAATAACAACCGGACCAAAACGTGTATTTTATGTCTTTTATGTCAGAATTATGCGCGGTTTGTGTTTTTGTTGTAATTTAGGACGAAATTGTGAAAAGTGGAGAAAACACGGGAATTCACGGGCATTCACGGCTTTTATTGAAGAAAAAGATGAAAGACGGAGTCGAGAAGTCAAAAGTGGAAAAAGAACGGAAGTCCAAGGCCAATTCTGAAGAGTTATCGAAGAAAAAGTCAAAAGACGGAAGTTTATCAAAAGCCGAAGAACTCAAGTCTAATGTATTGAAGAAATTAAAGACGAGTTTAAAAGAAATCTCGAGCCACAAGTCATTAGAGTCCAAGTAAAGAAGATTAGAAGGAAAAAGGGCTAATGGTGCAGTTAATGAAGACTATATGCTTAAGGACCTAATGACGCAATTAAGAGAAAAGGAAGAAGGGGAGGAAGCTTCCTAATCCTCCCCTATAAATAGTTTAGATTGTTAATCATTTCATTTTGTTGGATAGCTTGACAAACTATCTCTTCCATTTTTAATTACCTTGCACCTTTAATTACTTGTCCAATTTAATTACCTTGTCTTGCACTTAATTACCATTAAATTTCAAGTAAGTTTTTCTTTTAATTCTTGTTAAGCTTTATCTTTACCTTGTTAATCTCATTCTACCTTTCTTTAATCTTTGTGTTGATTTGTTTAAGTTCAAGTTCTTTATTTTTGATTGATTTGATTAAAGTGGTTTTGATATTCTTGTTTAGTTTTATTGTTTTGGATTGATTGTTCATGCTTTATATTTGTTTATTTACTTGTTTGATTTAATCTTATTGTTGATTTGGTTTAGTTTTTATTAGATCCGAGCTTTATTCTTATCCCTTGTTCTTCGGACATCATACTGTTCTTGCCCAGATTCGTCCCCAGCAAACATTCCGAATTGGTCTGGATTATTGTGCTCTATACGGAATATTTTATATTCCGAACAGAGGTTCTATTCCGCGTAAGGGTTTTGTAGAAATTGCTTATTCGGAATTTCCAGTATTCCGCATAGGGGAGGTTTTCAGCATAGAGCATTTATTCCGAATAGATATCTTTTTCTGAATAGGCCTGAATATTCCGAATAGGGACAGATATTCCGAATAGAAGGATTATTCCGAATAGGGATTTCTTTCCGAATAGGCCTATTATTCCGAGTAGGAGGCACATTCCGCATAAGGGTGAATATTCCGAGTAGAACTTATTCCGGATTGGTGACAGCTTTCCGAATAGGACTTTATTCCGAATAGGGGATATTTTCAGTTTTGTCATTTAGTTTTTAAGTTTCTGCCCTTTTATTTTAAGCTTTAATTTTCCCGCCTTTTTCATTAGTCGCACTTTAAGCTTATTTGCCTTAGATTTATTTTAGTTTTGCCTTAGTTTAAGTTTTAATTTTAGTTGCGTTTTAAGTTTGCCTTAGTTAGATTTGAGTTTGCGTTACTTACTTTATTGCCCTTTAATTTTAGTCTTGCTTTTAAATACTCGCACTTTCACTTTAAATTAGTTTTAGATTCACTTTAAAGTCATTTACTTTAATTGTTCTGCACCTTTAATTTTCAAAACTACAACGACACATCTTTGTTTCACCAAAGTTCAACTGAGTCACACATTAAACACAAGTTTTTCAATTCGAAGAGATTGGTACAACGAACTTAATTTTTATACGGGCCAAAAGCCTTGTATCAAATGGCACCGCTGCCGGCTCTTTTCGTAAAGATCAACAGCTTTATGTGAGAGACACGTTGCTTTTTGGGATCCGTTCACTTGTGAACGTTATTTTTCTTGCATAAAAATTTCAAAAAGCCAAATAGATTTTATCTTTCTGGTGTATATACATTGTTTTTGTGTTTGGTTTTGTTTTCTTTTGCATTTTCAGGTGTATGCGTACTAGATCTTCTAATTATCAAGAGCCCGAGCCTCAAGAAGATTTAGATATGGCAGGTGTTAACAACAACAACATTCCACCGAACCTCAATAATAATAATAACAACAATGCTCTTCCACAGCCCGATCTTCGGACCATGGAGGAACTTTGTCAACCAACCATGTTTGGACGAGGAGGACCGATTGCGCCGATGCAAATCAACGCTCCTGAGTTTTCGTTGAAGCACCACATGATTCAGCAAGTACAAACAAACCCATTTAGAGAATTGCCTGATGATGATGCCAACAAACACCTCGACAAGTTCATTACAATCACCCAAAGCATGAAGTTTCCTGGGGCCACAATGGATGTACTTCGCCTACAACTCTTCCCACATACTTTATCGCATCATGCCGAGAAATGGTTTGATCGTCTCCCGAAGAATTCTATTCACACTTGGGATGACATGACTCAACGCTTTCTATCGCGCTACTTTCCACCATCCATGGTCACAAGTCTTCGCAACCAGATCAGCGGTTTCATGCAAGACCCTGATGAATCTCTTTTTGACGCTTGGGAGAGATATAATGTCTTGATCGAACGTTGTCCAAACCACAACATGCTCCCTGTGACCTTAATCGATACTTTCTACAACGGTTTGACTTTTCGAGATCGTGATACGATAAATGCAGCCGCCGGTGGCACATTCATGAAAAGGAGACCCGAGGAGTGTAGAGAGCTTATTGAGAACATGACTACTCACCACAAAAACTGGGATTCCTCTGCTTCTTCAAGGAACAACCCGAGAGTCAATGTTTCTTCAACTTCAGCAAACCCTGAGATGACCGAACTCACCCGCATGATGGCCGAAATGAGAAAAAGTATTACGCTTCTCGCTTCAAACCAACAACAACAACAAGTTAAAGCGGTTGCTAATCCTTGTGAAACATGTGGCGGTCCTCACTCATACACCGATTGTCCTTCGACACAAGGAAATCCGGAAAATGTGTATGCAGCTTACGGTAATTATTCACCGGAAAATTACCAAGCTAGACAACAAGGGGATAGAAACCTGCTGAGCTACCGTTCAAACAATTACCTTTCACCCGGTTTTTCTCCTCAAAACCAAAATCCCGCCAACAACTACAATAGAAGCAACCAAATCCCACCTCGTGCTTCTAACCCTTATCAACCACCCACCCAACAACACCCACCCATTAATCCCGATGTTGACACCATCATGAGAACTCAAGGTGAGCAAATCAAGAATCTACAAAGCCAAATAATCAATTTGAAAGGAGATATCTTGAAGCAAGGAAATGACATCAGAACCGAGGTTCGTGATAATCTTCAATCCTCCTTCATCACTCAAACAACTGAATTAAAGAATCTGTTGGCTAGTTTCTTGCCCGAAGCTCAACCTTCTTCTTCTTCGGGTTCTCTACCTTCAAACACCGTCACTAATCCGCGAGCTAATGTGAGTGCTATAACTACGCGTAGTGGAATTACCATTGTCAATCC
Source organism: Glebionis coronaria (assembly GCA_025667525.1). NCBI lineage: Eukaryota > Viridiplantae > Streptophyta > Magnoliopsida > Asterales > Asteraceae > Glebionis > Glebionis coronaria. Next base: position 246,596,130 of record CM046877.1, on the reverse strand, counting down.
ACCTACCCCACCACCATCATCTACACCTCCTCCACCACCATGTATCCCTACTCCTCCTACACCTAGTAGTAGTACACCATTACCGTCTCCGCCTCGTCATGCCGATGTATCTCGAAAGGACCCTTCAACATCTCAACCGTCACCTTCTCCCTATCAACCAAGAATCCCATACCCTTCTCGTATAGGCAAGACCAATGATCTAACAAAGGAGGACTCGCAAATAACCAAATATATCAATATGATTTCTCAAATGGGATTCAGCATTAGTTTCCTTGAAGCACTTGTCCACATGCCCAAATTTGTTAAAGCATTTAAGGAATTGCTTAACAAGAAGGAGAAGCTGCTTGAACTCGCCAACACACGATTAAATGAAAACTGCTCTGCAGTTATTCTTAAAGAACTTCCGGAAAAGCTTGGAGATCCCGGTCGTTTTGTGTTGCCTTGCGTGTTCAACAAAACTGAAGAATTTACTGCCCTTGCCGATCTCGGGGCTAGTATTAATTTGATGCCACTGAGTGTTTGGAAAACACTATCATTGCCCGATCTCATTCCTACAAAGATGACTCTCGAACTTGCAAACCGCACTCTCGCTTACCCCGTCGGTATAGCCGAAGACGTGTTTATTAAAGTTGGCGCATTTACTTTCCCGGTCGATTTTGTCGTGGTTGATTATGAAATGGACCCTCGTATTCCTTTAATACTTGGTCGACCATTCTTGAGATCCGGACGTGCTTTAGTAGATGTAGCCGAAGGTGAGTTAATCTTAAGAGTCGGGAAAGATTCACAAATTTTCAAAATAGGGCAGCTTACAGGCAAATCTTTTGGACGAGAATCAGTGAATATGATAAATGTGCTCGATGACTTTACCGTCTATGACAATCCACTATTCGAGTCTTCCATTGATAATCCACTCTTTGAAGATAATGTGGATGATTCTCACTCTACTTTGGACGCTTCTCCCATTTATGATTCAACACCGGTCTTTGATGCTTATGATGATGATGATTCTAGCTCAGATTCGGATGATTTTGATTGTACTTCTGAGTATCCCGAGCTGCCCACTTTCGATGATTTTGATGAGGCTGATACTCTCTCGAGCGATTCTTCACATGGTGAAAATCCTCCGCCATCACTCGATCCTACGTTGGACGATTATTCATTTGAGGAAGATTTCTCTGAATTTCTCAACACATACTTCCCTCATGAGAGTGATGCTCCTCCTTTGGACTTTGAAGATTATCGTCTTGATCCTACTTTGGATTTGAAGAGAATTTTGTCCAAGGAGAAGAAACCGGTCGACACCGAAATCCGTTGCACTTATGATTTGACACCTCTTTTTCCCCATTCTGAGGACGAGGTTGTGCTTCTTTGCGGATCTTCTTCACACTCGGCTGAGCCTGAGTGCTATTTTCCCTTAAAGGAAAAGGTGTTCGACCCCAGTATTGAAGTCTTTAAGCCATCTCAGTATCCACCTGATGAAATAAAAGGAAAAAATCTTTGGACCCATTGAAGACATGCTTGCACCACTTCATCCTTGCTTCTACTGTGCTCCATCACTGCTTAAGGGAACCTTGCCACTTCTCTTTTGGCTTGCCTTGTTCGCCTTAAGCTCTTGCTTATTGATGGATGAAAACTATGTCTTTGATCCTGGTGGATTTGTTTCATGCTACTTCTGTTGATGATCAAGGTCGAGTCAGGCTAACGACTTGGTAAACAAAAACCAAGCGCTTCTTGGGAGGCAACCCATGCATCTATCTTTTTGCTTTCTTTACCATAAGTGTAGGGGGGACCCTTTGGTTTGTTTTCCTCTCCTCACTTCTTAATCAGGGATTCGAGCTTCAATGATCCACTCTTGATGATTCTTGACGACCCGTGATTCCATGTTCTACTTCTTCCCGGTTCTATCCTAAACTCTTTTCGATTCACTATTTTATATTTTCTCAATATTAAAATAGGAATCTCTTTAGTTGTCTTTTCCTTAGCAAGATTTAAACAACGTGCACGATGTCCTAAGTTTAGGGGAGTTTACTCCCACATGCTTAAACATTGAGGACAATGTTTATCTTAAGTGTAGGGGGGACTTCTATCGAAGTTAAGTGGTCTTTTCCTTGTATTTGTCCTCATTTATCAAGGGAACTTTAAGATGCGATTTCTAAACTTGAAAGAGTCTAAGAATTTGCAAGATCCTATAGGCGACTCGAAAACCCAAAACTTTGATTTAATAGGCTAAGTATCCACGAGTCTCATTACTTGAGATTTTAAACTGTGGAGAACGAGAGATGATAGAGCCAATTATAAGTCGGTATTCTTTCGTGGATTTATGTGAGTTAATTATGAGCCTATTCTCCCATCGCTTGCTAATAAATTTATCTGCTAATAAATAAGGTTGTACGATTTAAAAAGTTACTTAGCTTCTAGCCCCAGATCGTTTAAAAGTTGCTCGGTAATGACGAGAGTTCATAGCCAAGGCATAACTTATGAAGCGGGGCGCGAAGATTGGCGAGTCCGAAAAGGCCCTAACAAGGCATGAGGGCTATGTTTTGTTGCTAAAGATCCAAAAGTGATGTGAAGAATCATTTATCGAAAATCAATATGAAGGATCGAGACACACGACGAAAAGCAAAAACTCCCAAAAAGTCATGGAGAAGTGTATCCAAAAAGACCCTAACAAGGTATGAGGATAAATAGATCCAAGTCAATAAAGGAGGCGGATCGTTGTATATCAAAATCTAAAATAAAGATTGGAGAAAAATGAAGAAGTCGTGGTCCATATATGAAGAATCTCTCAAAAATTTCAAGTGAAGAAATTTCAATTATGAAGAGAAGACCATTATTTCATGAACGCCTCTCAAGATTTGAAGTATGAAGTCGCTGCCAAATATCGGCCCGAGAAAGGTCTCAAATCGCGAACCAAGTTATGCCAAGATATGAACTTTTTGATATCCCGAGAAGCAGTTTTAAAAGATTTGGTCCTTTAGCTAACTATTGATTAAATCGTGCACTTTATTTTCAGACTAAATAATTATCAAAATAAGTCAAACAATGCATCTTCGTGATCATTCAAGACAAATAATAAAATATAAGAGATACCCATAGGAATAAGGGAGTCTAAGTGAATAATTGGTCCACATGAGTTCGTGTTAGTTTACCAACTTATAATAACAATGATCTCGTTTTTAAGCTTGGTTTGGAGAAAGTGAAAAGTTGAGGATGATGATTATTCATGACATTTTCAAAACCCAAGGTATGCTTTTAATTTCTTTGCTTTGCATTTTTTATAATTTTCTATCTCTTTAAATAAGGCCAACGTGGATTGATTATGATGAAAAGTGTAAACATGCTTTGTAACTAATGCATTGCATGAGGACATTGCAATGGTCAAGTGTAGGGGATTTGATAGGTGTGTAAACACCCATCTTTTCTACCACTTAATTACAATAACAACCGGACCAAAACGTGTATTTTATGTCTTTTATGTCGGAATTATGCGCGGTTTGTGTTTTTGTTGTAATTTAGGACGAAATTGTGAAAAGTGGAGAAAACACGGGAATTCACGGGCATTCACGGCTTTTATTGAAGAAAAAGATGAAAGACGGAGTCGAGAAGTCAAAAGTGGAAAAAGAACGGAAGTCCAAGGCCAATTCTGAAGAGTTATCGAAGAAAAGGTCAAAAGACGGAAGTTTATCAAAAGCCGAAGAACTCAAGTCTAATGTATTTAAGAAATTAAAGACGAGTTTAAAAGAAATCCCGAGCCACAAGTCATTAGAGTCCAAGTAAAGAAGATTAGAAGGAAAAAGGGCTAATGGTGCAATTAATGAAGACTATATGCTTAAGGACCTAATGACGCAATTAAGAGAAAAGGAAGAAGGGGAGGAAGCTTCCTAATCCTCCCCTATAAATAGTTTAGATTGTTAATCATTTCATTTTGTTGGATAGCTTGACAAACTATCTCTTCCATTTTTAATTACCTTGCACCTTTAATTACTTGTCCAATTTAATTACCTTGTCTTGCACTTAATTACCATTTAATTTCAAGTAAGTTTTTCTTTTAATTCTTGTTAAGCTTTATCTTTACCTTGTTAATCTCATTCTACCTTTCTTTAATCTTTGTGTTGATTTGTTTAAGTTCAAGTTCTTTATTTTTGATTGATTTGATTAAAGTGGTTTTGATATTCTTGTTTAGTTTTATTGTTTTGGATTGACTGTTCATGCTTTATATTTGTTTATTTACTTGTTTGATTTAATCTTATTGTTGATTTGGTTTAGTTTTTATTAGATCCGAGCTTTATTCTTATCCCTTGTTCTTCGGACATCATACTGTTCTTGCCCAGATTCGTCCCCAGCAAACATTCCGAATTGGTCTGGATTATTGTGCTCTATACGGAATATTTTATATTCCGAACAGAGGTTCTATTCCGCGTAAGGGTTTTGTAGAAATTGCTTATTCGGAATTTCCAGTATTCCGCATAGGGGAGGTTTTCAGCATAGAGCATTTATTCCGAATAGATATCTTTTTCTGAATAGGCCTGAATATTCCGAATAGGGACAGATATTCCGAATAGAAGGATTATTCCGAATAGGGATTTCTTTCCGAATAGGCCTATTATTCCGAGTAGGAGGCACATTCCGCATAAGGGTGAATATTCCGAGTAGAACTTATTCCGGATTGGTGACAGCTTTCCGAATAGGACTTTATTCCGAATAGGGGATATTTTCAGTTTTGTCATATTAGTTTTTAAGTTTCTGCCCTTTTATTTTAAGCTTTAATTTTCCCGCCTTTTTCATTAGTCGCACTTTAAGCTTATTTGCCTTAGATTTATTTTAGTTTTGCCTTAGTTTAAGTTTTAATTTTAGTTGCGTTTTAAGTTTGCCTTAGTTAGATTTGAGTTTGCGTTACTTACTTTATTGCCCTTTAATTTTAGTCTTGCTTTTAAATACTCGCACTTTCACTTTAAATTAGTTTTAGATTCACTTTAAAGTCATTTACTTTAATTGTTCTGCACCTTTAATTTTCAAAACTACAACGACACATCTTTGTTTCACCAAAGTTCAACTGAGTCACACATTAAACACAAGTTTTTCAATTCGAAGAGATTGGTACAACGAACTTAATTTTTATACGGGCCAAAAGCCTTGTATCAGGGAGATTGTTAGAAATACGTTTTTACGAATATTAGAAGAGTCGGTCACTCCACAATATTATTAATGTTTGTAATAGCTCGTAGTTAACTCGTAGTTAATAGTTACTTATTAAGTTAAGTAAGAACCGGTCCATGGGCTTGTCATGGGCCGGCCCAAGTCCACATAAGGCTTGGAAGTATAAATACCCCTTTCCTCCTTGGAAAGGGGTTCGTTGTTGTTCACTTTCTAGTTTTCACTTAATAAAATACACATAGTTTTTCTCTCACTTTCTCTCTCTAGTTTTTTTCTCTAGAAAACATCAACCCACTTCATAGATTCATAGGTTATCAAGATTCTACAACACAGCTAATTCAGATATCATCAGTTAAATAATAAGGATCAAAGCATTAAACCAATCATTCTCTTAGGATAAGTATATTAACCGCTCAGCAATTCCCCTACCCCAGTAAACTGCAATTCCATGCTCGAAGGAGCTACCAGAATTCCAGGACACATGTTATGTCTAAACAATCCATGACTCTCGGGTCATTCAAAGCAGACAAGCTTTAGAAATTTCCAAAATCCTCACCACTAAATACCACTAAAAGCGTTCTTATAGGCTATAAACACATAATATTATTCATAAAGAAGCAATCTTTGTCTCATAAAACCCCTTATTCAACTAAAATCTACATCTTAAATGTTTAAATTATGAAAAATCAATATACCTTTATCGTAAGACATTTCATCGAACATCTTCCATACCGCCTCCAAATCATATACCTTGAACACATTGATTAGTTTCATAAAATTAATTATGATTCGATTTTTGAACAAAAATATAATAATAATAAAAAACAGAATAACAAAAACATCAAAAATTGAGCAGAACAACGAAAACATCAATTACTTTTAAACATTCAAGTGGGTTGTTTTAACTATAGTTGATAATAAAATAGACCAAAATGACGAATACCGAAATAATCCATAACTTTTACAAGTTGGTTTTAAGTTGAATCTGTGGATGACGGATGTATTTGCTATTATTGACGGATCTATGGATGACGGATCTGATTTCTATTTAGGGGTTTACGATTAGGCTTTTTTGTTTGTGGATCTTTTGTAGGTGATTTATGGATCTGATAGGATTCGAGGAGTTTTGATTAAATTTTAGGGTTTTGATTGAAAATGGTTATGGAGGTCGTGTGTTTTTTACCCGCCGCCTGTGGGAGAAAAAAAATGAAAAAATGAAAAGAAAATAGAGTTAACAATAGTATATATATATAGCTACGGTATGAAGACGCGGTTTTTTAAAAATTACGTTTTTAAAAAACGTTTTTGAGCCAAAAGTGACGAAATTTAGGAAAGTTTTGAGATTTTTTAGGAAAATCTCAAATCCTATTGGTTAAAAGATGTGACTGGGATATGACTGGGATTAAAACTGTGGTTTCAAGTTATAATTATACCTGTATATAATATAGATATATATATATACTAGTTTCGTAATCCGCCCAACGGGCGGGTATGTTTCGTTAACTTTTCTTTGAAAGAATGTTGGTCGGTCTATCATATTGGTTGGCAGCTACACATAAAGGTTTAACTGTTTTTGTTTAAAAGAAACTAACTTTGAGTTACGTTTGGGCTTGTCCCACCTATGAGACGGATTATGTCCCATGTTAACCTTTTGACGTACATAAAAATAATGTTGTGTGTTTGTTAGTATATATATTTTTAAAAACGTTTGGGAATATATTATAATTGTTTCTAAATGGACATATATTTGTTGTTTTATAATTGTTTTGTAAAAAGGATTTTAACTTTGACCATCTGATGTAACTAATAACTCACAAATATAGACATCTATGACATAGAACTACTAAAGATATACATGTGCATTGTCATTATCCGCGTTCACAACCTTATTCACTAATGAGATCGTGCACATATATTTACTTATACATTTCAAATTATTGATATTAATTAACTTGAGGCCGGGTTTCGACATACTCATAAAAATGACACATTTAAGTTGGATCCCAAGTGACTCGACCTACCCAATCTTATATCAAAATAAGATTTCATTCTGAAATCATTATTTTAATAAACTTCAAAATTATTATCAATTAAGAAATGGTGTTTCAACTTGGGTTTCTAGTTTATGAGATAAAAATCTATTCGGCTATGTATCAAACTTACATATCCATCACCGATCGTCACCACTAATTCCCTACCCATATCCAACATCTAATAGAATAGTTTTTTTGGTTGGTTCTTGTTAGAGTTGGTTATAGTGCATAACTGCATATGGACGTCCAATGGGCGGGTTTGGTTCGTGAATCTGTTTTTGATATAATGTTTGGAGATTTCTCATAATGGTTGTCATTTTTGTGTTAACTAAGAATTTTCTTCCCTCTTTTGGTTTTTTACTGTTGCAAGTGGACATATAATTGTCCTTGTGAGAATAATGTTCGTTTAAAAGGAAATAATCTATATCTATATTATCTATAAAAGAAAAACCCTCATTTTTTGAAAAGTGAAATATGAAAACTTAAATTTCATAAATACTTAAATGAGAAAACTTAAACTCCATAACTAGATTTAATCATTAATTAGTCAAACTTCTTCTATACTTTCACTACTCTTAATTTCGATCACCGGGTCATCGGTTCGACTAGCGGGTCAATGGTTCGCCCACCGGGTCAACCCGATCGAGTCACCTGGTTACCGGTTCGTACACCGGGTCAACCCGCCCACCGGGTGTAACAGGGTTTCGAAAATATAAGACCAGGTTTAATTTTAACCATTTTTCCAACTGGTTGAACCGGTCGGGTCAAACTGGATTTTCAAAGTATTTGGGTTAGTGAGTCAAAACATGTTACTTCTACAACGGGGTATGAATGGTAATTTAAATTTTTTATGTTGTTCTACTTTAACACAAGGTGAATAACTTGATATGTACACGCTTTATTTTGAATGTCACACAAAACAGTTACCGCAATATAAAATATCGTTAATTATTTGTCTTTAGAAATTTCCGCCGCTATGCGCGGGTAATCGTCTAGTTCTCAATAATGTCTTATTGGGTCACTTAATGTACGGGGTGAGTTCATAACTTTTGTTTTGAATATTGGTTGGTCTGTTTTAATGGCTTCTGTGTATGTGTAAACATATAAGGGGTGTTTGGTTAAGCTTATGAGTTGAGTTAGACTTATATTATATAAGCTATTTATGGCTTATATATCATAAGTTTATAAGCCAAATTTAGTGTTTGGTTTTGCTCATTAAAATTAATAAGTTAAATGACAAAAAAGTCCATGAGTATTAAATGATGTAGTTATTAAATGTGGTGTATAAAAGTCTTTTTATATGTTATTGTTATGTAAGCCCACCTTTTGTTATAAAAGTCTCACTTTTATGACTTACCAAAACACCCACATATAAGCTTATAAGCCCACTTATATAAATTTAACCAAACACTTAGTTTTAGCTTATAAGCTTATATAAGCTAATAAGCTTATAAGCCCACTATATAAGCTAAACCAAACACCCTCTAAATTTCATTCTTTCAATATAGGTTTTTATATAAAACGTTAGTTGTTGGATTTGGGTATTTACCATTTTACTCTCCTAATATTCAAGCTAGATTTGTAGTATTGCTTGACAAATTTTGAGAGTACGTGGAAAATAAATAACGCTAAATATAGACAAATTAATTAAAATTAATAAGAAAGTTTTCATTTAACTTGTATAAACATAATAATTAAAACTGTTTAAAAATAGATAGTCATTATTTTTATTAAAAATACAAGTGTGTTATACATCATCAATTGTTGTTGAGTTTGCGTCTTTGTCATGTTATGCTCAGATGAAAAAGCTTTTGATTTATTATTAGTCAATAAGTAAACGAAAATTAGGATATGTATCAATAGATATTAAAAACCATCATACCGGCCACTTTTGAAATTCTTATGTCGAAACTTACGAAACGTCAATAGTTTTGCTTTTTTGTGGAAGGTTGGCCAAAATTAGAAATGTTTTGAAATCCGGTTTTATTCGGTGGAGTTAATTGGTTGACTCAGTTTCTGTTAAAAAAACGGGTAATATTAAACCGATTTTACATTTTCGAAATCCAGTTAAATTTTTCATGTTTAGAGTGAACCAAGTCAATACGGTTTCCATACACAATCAAGTATTAATTTTCTTTATAAAAAATATGTAAATTATGCATATTTACTACATAATTTTATTTTTGTATGTTTTATTTATTGGTAAATATTTTATGTCTGTAATATATGAAATTTTTCATCATTTTTATATTTAATTTTTATTAATTATTGAAAATATAAAAACTTTATTTTTTTTTAAAAACCTAATTGATCTAGATTCACCCGGGTCAAAAACCTTTTCAAAATTTTGTAGGAGTTCTCGAATAACAATGCATAAGTTACAATAATCTAAAAGAAACCACTACTAATAACATTAAATCTTATCTATTCAAACTTCCTACATGCCATCACATACAGAGTTAGAGGTGGTAAAATGGGCGGGTGGACGGGCACAGGCGGCGGGTTAAATGGGCTAAACGGGCGGCGGGCTAAACGGGCACGTGCGAAACGGGCGGGCGAAACGGGTGGGCTAAGCAGGCGCAAGATAAAAAAGGAAAAAAACATATAAAAACCCACAAATAAAAAATAAAAATACTTGTTTGAAAGTCGGGATAAAAAAATTAATAAAAAATATTCGTCGAGTATACTAATTTGTATTTTACAAGTGCGCCCGTTAAGCCCATTTAATTTCTAACATATGCGCCCGTTTAGCCCATTCATTATAAAAAATGGACAAAAAGTGCACCATCCTTTTTTAAAAATGGACAAAAAGTGCCCATATGTATCAAAATGGACAAGATTTGTCACCTCTATACAGAGTCTTTATTCATAGCTATGATTTAGGTAAATTTACAACAGAAAATATATAGCCTAGCTAAAGATGGACACATAGTATTATTAGTTTTGCAAATCAAATAGCATAAGGTCAAAACCATGGTTTCAGCATCATAGATAACTATTAAAGCTCACATTGATCGTCTGAATGCCTATTACTTTTTGGTCTCATATACAACCACATTTTATCTATAATCTATATTTATACTATATAATTATTATTATTATATTATAAAACATTTGAAACCTTTTTAAAATAGCAAGGCTAAAAATACAGATTTTTTTACCTACTAAATTAAGTAAGTTGTCGATACCTTCATCAATTATATATAATATAACCCTTTCTAATAACCTTTTATAACAACTTACTAAAACAATATTTCTTTTTTTAACTGAAAAATCTTTTTATTTATTTAATATTTTTATAATCTAATTTCAACATATTTTATAAAATTTCATATTATTTAATTCAATATCAATTTTGTTATATTTTAATTAACTTTTTTTTAAATTTAAAGGGGGTCGACTACTATCTGATCTTTATTATGAATATTAAGAAGAGAACCCCCTAAACAAATCACACGGCTGATAATTCATCGTATGTTTACACTTAAATCTTGATATAATTAATCCATACACAGTTAAAACAATGAACAAAATCATGGTAGCTTACTTGTGGTCTAGAATTTTGTTTCGCACGTTAGCATTTGGAATATCGCAGATCTTTGAAAACAGTGTGTTTGTAATTTTCTCGGTACTTCTCAATTCGTCTCCTTCTTTTTATTTTATACGTACGTATTGTGTGTGTATTCCCATATACGTTACTATAGCAAATTTAGAAATTTGTATCTGCGATTCCATCCCCTGCCCAAGCAAGAAACTCATTAACCTGTAGAAAGCAAGATAAAGTTATAAGGTTGACTATGTGAAGACCAGAAGGACAAACTTTGCTATCTTATATTTCAGAAATATTGGTAACTTTTAGAACAACATTATCAACTACATACTAACTTTTGAAACATCTCTGTCACCTGTTGGTGGTTGAAAACGTTAGCAACAACATAGTAGATACCTTCTATCATGATCAAAAAACCTATTACGATCCCAACCAGTGGCGGACATACATGTTAAGTTCGGGGTGGCGGCGCCCCCCATGGCTAGCCCGATAAGACGAAATTTTAGTGTAAATTTTTTTCGATTTTGAACATTTTTTGAACGTGCCCCCCACCCATAAACCAAATTGCCCCCCACCGACATATTAACACACAACATTCAACTCTCTAACACCTTATAAATCTCTCATTTTTAAGTAAAAATACCTGATTTATCATTTTGATACTAGTTTTTTTTTCGTATTTCGATATTATTGTCTAAATTTTTTTTTTGCCCCCCACCTTCTATATTTCTGCGTCCGCCACTGATCCCAACCCAGCTTCAACTCATGTCTAACAATAAGGAAAATAGTCCGCACACATCAACAATCGATTGTTGACCAAATATTCAGTACAAGTGAATGATAGTTGATGTTTTGGAGCTTCAGCTTTCAAACAATGTGTTTGTATGGCCTGACAATCATTTTATGCTTCTAACTCGGTCTGTCTGCAAAGGCATTATTTCTTGGTGAGTTCGTCGATAATCATTTGAATCCCAAGCATCCTAAATTGGGGCAGTGGTTCAGAATTGTGAAGATTTCATGCATAGTAGGATCATTTATACCACGCATACAAATATCAGTCGAAATGCAAAATTGTAGGGTTTATTCCCTACAACCCTGATTATTAGATGCGGAATCACCGATCGAAGAACACACACACAAGCAGAATCGAATCGACAGAAAAACCCACAAGGTATTATCCCTAATCGTTACTTGATTAGTATTATAAAAGAATGACGTGAATGTTACATTCCCCCTCACCTCCTTTTATAGAGATGAGGGGGACCGACTCTTACAATGACTCCGGGTTGGGTTGGGCTTAGACATTGCCAACCGACCTTTATTCTTAGCTACGAATTAGGCAACTAGACTCTTGACCCCTAGATACGATTTAGGCATAATAAAGACTAAACATGACAATTTCCACCTTAGACTTTATATTAGCCTATCCCAACACTCAGCAATTCCAGGCAGTGTTGTAACTTGCGTCCAAGTACCACCTTCGTCAAGGCATCCGCAGCATTGTGTTCAGTACCCACCTTCAGAACTTTAACCGTCTTTGCTTCCAAGACTTCTCTGATAAAGTGATAACACACATTAATGTGCTTAGTCCTTTCATGAAAAATATGATTTCGCGATAAGTGAATCGCGCCCTGATTATCACAACTAACTGCAACAGTGTTGAGCTTCACGCCCAACTCTTCCAAGAGTCCCCTTAGCCAAATAGCTTCCTTCACAGCCTTCGTAAGGGCCATATACTCCGCCTCTGTAGTTGAAAGAGCCACCACGTGTTGTAGCGTTGCCTTCCAGCTTACAACACATCCCTGTACTAAAAATGCGTAACCAGTGAGAGACCTACCCTTATCCGGATCCTTAGCGTAGTCTGAACCAACAAAACCTGTTACGTCCACATGGTTGCCACGATTTGTTCCATACACCAAACCCACGTTTACAGTGCCCTGTAAATATTTCATAATCCACTTCACTGCTTCCCAATGGAGTTTACCCGGATTCGTCAAATATCTGCTAACTACACTTACTGCATACGCTATGTCTGGCCTCGTGCATACCATCAAGTACATTAAGCTCCCAACCGCATTTGAATATGGCACCCTACTCATTCTTTCAACATCACAATCCCTAACCGGGAAATCTTTCAACGACAACTTGAATTGCCCATCCAATGGTGTCTGAACCGACTCCCCATTGTCTATTCTAAACATGTTTAAAACTTTAGAAACGTACCCGGGTTGTGACACCCTCAGAATCTTACGACTCTGATCCCTGACGATCTCCATACCAAGAATCTTATTTGCTTCCCAGAGCTCTTTCATGTCGAACTCCCTTTTAAGCAAAGACTTGGTAGCCGCGATCTCAGCCTTGCTTTTACAAGCAATCAGCATATCGTCTACATATAACAATAGATAGATATACTCCCCTGGTGCATAACTCCTGTAATATACGCAGCTGTCGTAACTGTTACGCTTAAACCCGTTGCTCAGCATATACTCATCGAACCTCTTGTACCATTGCCTAGGCGACTGCTTCAAACCATAAAGAGATTTCTTTAACAAACATACCTTGTTACCTTGTTCAAATCCCGGTGGTTGCCTCATGTAGATCACTTCTTCAAGATTTCCATGTAAAAACGCCGTCTTTACATCAAGCTGCTCCAGCTCATAATCTTTACACACAGTCAATGCAAGTATAACCCGAATAGATGTGTGACGAACTACCGGCAAAAATACTTCATTGTAATCAATACCTGCCCTTTGTGCGAATCCACGAGCCACCAACCTTGCCTTGTACCTAGGCTTTTGAACACCTTCAATCTCTTCCTTTATTTTGAACAGCCATTTGTAACTCACCAGCTTTTGCCCAGCTGGATGATCTACTAACACCCAGGTCTTGTTCTTCCTTAGAGAATCCATCTCTTCTTTTATAGCAGCTTTCCACTTAGAACTGTCTTCACAAGCAACTGCTTCCTGGTATGTCAATGGTTCATGAGTATCTTCTTCCTCTGGTGCAGCAAACGCGTAAGCAACCATATTACTCTCATCCCGAAACCTCACCGGTTTCGTTCTTGTCCTTGGCTCTCTATCCCGAACCAATTGATAATCTGTGAGATCCGGTGGATGATCAATTTCTTGAACCCCTGCATCTTCATCATAGCCATCTTCCTGATCCGTCTGGTCTTCCTGATCTGTCTGATCTTCCTGACCTGTTTGATCTTCCTGGCCTGTCTAGTCTTCCTCAGGCGTATGATTATTTAACCTATGCAGTTCCACCTCAAACTGTAATTCCTCAACAGACTTATCTTTACCTGCACCAGTATCCTTCAACGTGTCTTTGTACATGACACTTTCATTGAAGACCACGTTCCTACTTGTGACTATTTTAGGTGATTCATTATCAAGCCTATATAGTATGTATCCCTTCACACCTTCAGGATACCCCAAAAGAACGCATTTTACCGCTCTCGGCTCGAGCTTACCTTGTTTAACGTGTGAATACGCGACACAACCGAAAACCCTCAACATCCCATAATCACTAGGATGTCCCGACCACATCTCCATAGGTGTCTTATTCTCAATCGCCGTCGATGGTGACCTATTTATAAGATATGCGGCCGTACATGTCGCTTCCGCCCAGAAGGTCTTGGGCAATCCAGACTGTATTAATAAACAGTGTACCTTGTCCATGAGAGTTCTGTTCATCCGTTCTGCTAACCCATTCTGCTGCGGCGTCCCGGCAACCGTCAAATGTCTAGCAATCCCACTCTCAGTACATAGCTGATTAAATTCCCGGTTACAGAACTCAAGATCATTATCCGTCCTAAGCTTCTTAACCGTCCTCCCAGTCTGATTCTCTACTAACTGCTTCCACTCTTTGAACTTCCCAAATGCTTCGTGTTTGAACCTGAGAACATAAACCCATACCCTCCTAGAATAATCATCGACTATAGATAAGAAATACCTCTTACCTCCCAATGATTCCACCTGAGACGGACCCCATAAGTCTGAATGAACATAGTCTATCACTCCCTGAGTAGTGTGCCTTCCTACACCGAAACGGACTCAATGTGACTTTCCTAGAACAAAATTCTCACAAAAATCGAGCTTACCTAGACTCTTCTTGCCAAACAAACCTTGCTTTTCCAGCACGTGTAGTCCCGCCTCACTGATATGTCCCAGTCTTTTATGCCAAACCTGCACAAGACTGTCTTTTTCTTCAACACTAGCATTAAGCTCACCGGCCAATGCATGGCCATCCAAAGAGTACACACAGTTCTCCCTTCTGGTTCCAGATATAATAACCCTAGAACCATTAATCACCTTGATTTTGCCCGACTGCAATTTTACGGTATATCCCTCTTTTTCAAGAGTTCCCAGCGATATCAAGTTTCTTTTCAATTCAGGAATGTACCTGACATTGTGTAACACAAAACTTGACCCATCTTTCAGTTGTACCTTTACCTTGCCAATACCCCTGATCTTGCACTCCCTGTTGTCGCCCAACAGTACGCTGCCCCCATCGCATTCCAGAAAATCAAAAAATACATCTAACCTGGGTGACATGCGATATGAACCTCCTGAATCCATGATCCAATCTTGCAGTCTTTCTACACTCGTCACCATCATCACCTCAGAATCGTCGTAAACCGAACCACTGGAGCTTGGTTGATCATCTTTCTTGACGTAACCTTTTGACTTCTTGCGATTATTCTTCGGACAGTCTCTTCTCAAGTGCTCCTCAGATTGGCAAATAAAGCATTTGAGTCTTCCACCTCGAGACTTCGATCTTGACTTTCCCCTTGACTGATGCGAATTCCTGCGATCAGTTCTTCCCCTCACGTATAACCCTTCACCATCATCCCCCTTCGCCTTGGACCTTTCTTTGATTTCCTTTGAATTTAGTGTGGTCATCACGTCCTCCAAAGTCAAAGCTCCGTCCATAGAGCAAGGTATCCACAAAGTGTTCGTATGATGCTGGTAAAGACGTGAGTAATAATAAAGCAAGATCTTTATCTTCGAATTTTACCTCAATATTTGCTAAATCAAGAACGATTTTGTTGAACTCATCTATATGCTCGGAAATCTTTCGTCCAGTTGGCATGTAGAATGTATACAACTTCTTCTTCAGGTACAACTTGTTGGCCAATGACTTTGTCATGTACAAAGACTCAAGTTTTGACCAAACCCCCGCTGCAGTCGTCTCCCCGGTAACCTCTCTCAGGACCTTGTTACCTAAACACAAAATCATGGCACTGTGAGCTTTCTTGTCAAGCTTAGATTTCTTTTCAGCTTCCATATTCGCGGGTAAAACCTCCAGAGATGCTTCACATCCGTTCTGGATTAATAAAGCACGCATCTTGATTCTCCATAACCCGAAATCGCAAGTTCCATCGAATTTCTCGATGTCAAACTTGGCTCCCGTCATTCTTAATCCCTTTGTTGATTTGCTAAACCTTGTGAAAAATCTCACAATCACAAACCGACAATGTCCCTTTGATAACTCGCTAAACCTTGTGATACGTTAAACCTCACAATCACGAATTACGAAGTCCCCTTGTGTAAAACACTTTTAAAATATGTAATAACCTTTTGTTTTATACAAAAACAAAATAACAAGCCAATATAAAACTGACCCAATCTTTAATACTTTAAAAGTCCAAAATAAATTAGTTTTGGCCCAAAACTTAAACCTTTGGCCCAAAAGAAATTATATACGTATGGTGTTTGACTTCTTGATAAAAGATAAAACAAATACTGTTTATCTTCTTCTTAATAACTCCAGCCACCAGAAAACAACCACCACAAAAACCCTTTAATGTCGATTGATGTTGCTTCTCCTACTTGATGTTCTCGAACCAGAAACACCAAAACCCTTATCGATGAAGAACCTCAATCGATAAGAAACCCTCAATCGATCTCCTAGTAACCAGCCCTCGAAGAACCAAGCTCTTGATACCACTTGTAGGGTTTATTCCCTACAACCCTGATTACTAGATGCAGAATCACCGATCGAAGAACACACACACAAGCAGAATCGAATCGACAGAAAAACCCACAAGGTATTATCCCTAATCATTACTTGATTAGTATTATGAAAGAATGACGTGAATGTTACATTCCCCCTCACCTCCTTTTATAGAGATGAGGGGGACCGACTCTTACAATGACTCTGGGTCGGGTTGGGCTTAGACATTGCCAACCGACCTTTATTCTTAGCTACGAATTAGGCAACTAGACTCTTGACCTCTAGATACGATTTAGGCATAATAAAGACTAAACATAACAATTTTGTAAAAGTTACACTTCACATGTGTGGTCCAATGTTTAATTCGTTATTAGCCAAGTTATTGTGTTAAGAGTTTAAAACAATCTAAAATGCACATCCTTTACTTTTTGTGGTGGTGGTGGTCTATGTGATCATTAACAATTTCATAACGCACCATTACCCCCCAAGTCTCTGAATCTTATGTTTAGTTTATTAACAAAGTTTTACCTTGTGGTTGGTTTGAAACTTGAAATGATAGTATTACCAAAAGAGTAAAAAGAAACTGAAAATTCAGAAAATCAACATGCTTATAAACCATATTTTTATCAGATCCAGATAATGAAATTAGTGATTACCTAAACACGAAACACAAACTCAGGCCTATTGATTTCTAACTGGAACTTTAATAATCAATATAGCTCGAATCAAAACTCATATTTTTCTCCTTATACGTATGGTTAGTCCAATAGCACGCATCCTATAAGTGATTTAGGATCATAAGCATTTCAAAGATACACTTAAATAACCCGTGTCCCCTATCTCAGGTTAAATTCTGAAATGGAAGATGCGGTACTTTACCATATAGATTTCATAATTTCAGAAGAAGGGAATACCATTGCACGGAATTGTATCAAAAAATAACAGCCATAATGGAACTGTAAGATCAACTTCAGCAGTTGACTTCTGAGGGGTATACGTATTAACAGGCAGCTCTCCTCATGAACATTTTGTTAAGCGGTTGAAATGTTATATTAGTAAATTTTGAAAATTGTTAGATTGGAGTTTTGAAGTGTATCATATAGAAAGTTACAGTCATTAAACTTCTAGCAACTCATTGGTTTCTTTGACAAGTGAAATATTTAGACAGCTTATTTTACGAGGGAAGAGTCCCTTTTACACAAAAAATATTTAGATAGCTTAAAGCCCTGCATTGTTATCTTTATATACAAAAAGCACCAAATTATTACAAATTTGCTAGGCTAATTAAAGATGTGAAAGAACTCACACCTGACCGAGTTTGATGAGCGAGGCCAAACCAGTAAGAATACAGAACTTTTTCCTATGTCCATCATCTTCAACATTTTCCTTGCCTTTTGAGGTCATCTCTCGACTATCATGTAGCATTTCATGGTGTTGAATCTCTGATTTCTAAGAGCACTGTAATATCTTGAACAAACATATGATATATTTGGTTCGGCAGGTACCTACAGTTTAATGATACAATCTTAGTACCTTGCATCATGAAATATGCAATAAGAATCCCTAAAGTTTCAAAAACTTACCAGCAACTCCGCTCTCCTAAAATCACAATGTTTGAGCTGATGAGTTTGTGGATTAACCTGCAACTAACAACTATAAAATGATAAGCCACATGTAGTTCACTAATTAATTAAATAATGGAGAAAACTACAAACCTACAGCTTCATGTCAGCAAATGTTGGAGGAGCACACATCATGACAACATTTATTAACCTGGCATCTTGTCAGATAAATCAAGGAAGCAACAAAGGTCAACTGTTTATTGGCGACGATACTCCATTGGTATCAATTAGACAAATCGTCATGAACAAAATTAGAATTGATTCCAAAAGTAGACACAAGTTGTAAGAAAGCATGTGTCGTGTTGATTCCGCTGATGTTGTTTCCACAGTACATGAAATATCATCTTCGCTTATGGCTTACCAGCTTAACACAGGCATAAAAAATTATAAACAAAAATTAATATCAAAAAGCCTGGTTAACTGATCGATGTTACATGTACGCTCATCTGGATTTCCATGTTCTAGGATTTAATAAAAAAAAGTTGTGATTGTACACAAAAGGTAACAGGTACGAAACAGTAAATTACTTGGATCCAGTTTCTAGGATTTAATACATAAAAAGTTGTGACTTGTGAATGTCTAAACATAACAAAAAAATAACATACATACAATTGATAACTTACCTGTTGTGTACGATGCAGGCATGTAATTTGCTCTTTCCTACGGAGATAATATAACACAATACCCATGCTTGAGTTGTGAGATCCACATAGAAAGGTTTGTTTGAATAACCTCAAACAGTTTTTGATCCAGTGCACCACTGTTATGTAATTAACAATACCCAAAGCGTGGGTTGGGAAGCTGGGTAATGGGTTAAACAATCTTAGATTGAAACATGCCTTATTGAGTTAATGCGCTAGCACCTTTAAGCATATATACATATACTATGACCCAACACAACGCATATTAAGCAAATATCCATGTTAAGATTTCGTAAACCAGCCAAATGGCAGCCATACCATTAAAGATATAGTCTTCGCTATTTTTAAGCGGACTTGTGTTAGTCATTAAAAACTGTGAATAAATTTTAATGTAATAGAAGGATTTTCGTGGGTTGCTTATTGATTACGGTATGCCTGGATCCGTTTTGTCTCTCTTTTGATGGTGTCGTTTGCTCCTTATTGTTGCACATTTTCTGGTGGAGTTCCTTCATCTTGTTCCTGGATGGAGAAGACTTCATCTAGGGGTTAGGTCTGTGTTGTTACTGAAGGCTGTTGAATCAAAATTGGAACACATCGTTTTTCCCTATTACATCAAGTACTTCTTTTGGTGTTACTCCATGCTTTATACCAAAAAAGTCATTCGAGTGAGCTAAGAACTAAAAAGCAAAGCACGTAATTTATATGTAAAAATTTCATTTTTAAGTAAAAAACACAACAAACGTTTTATTGCTCGTTGTAAACCAATTCTCTTAATTTTTGAGTAATGGTTGTTTCTAATATGCAAAGTAAACAAAATCTTTAGAAATTTACCATATTGAAGTCTTTTGGTATACTATATAAACCATAAAACACAATAGAAACGAACCTGCAAAAACACAAAAGAAGCTGGATATATAAACCAAAAAACACAAAAGAAGCATACCTCTTTTTTACGTGAAACATATTACCCTGCCAAACAAAAAGAAAACACAGCTAAGGGAAAAGACGTTTGAAGAAACCAACCTACAAAAACACAAAAAATGCTACAACCCCATATCACTAAACAGATATAACCACGTTTATTAATAAAACCTGAATAAATGCAGTAATGAAAATACCTTTTGTAATCAACCTGCAAAATTATATCATAAACAAATAAATAAAACAAAGCAAAATAAAATCATTAGGGTTTTGAGAAAAGAGACTTACATGGGTTTGAGAAGGAGACTGTTTTCTCTGTTACATATGATTTAGTATGCATATATTGAAGTAGGTATAAAATTAAAACCGGGAAGTATGCAATAAATTCAGAAGATTAATGCTAAAACATAACACCCCAAACAAGGGGAAAACTATAGCAGACAACCAAACGCCCTTAAACAACCAAAAACCTGGTATTCCTTGGCGATTTCCGTAAGGACTTTCATCTTTACTTCACCACCGACATGGGTCTTATAGAGATTTTATCAATAAGATGCAGGCAGTATACAAATATATTAACATATTAATCAAAAATTTAACACGACAATCAGGTCGTAGATCCGTCGTTTCACTAACGAAGCTCATATTGATAAGACAGTGAAACACCACATGCAATGAACCTTATAAAAATTAATGGCATTGTAACCATATATGTTAGGAATGTACCTGCTGTTGATAGGAAGCAATTCTCTAAGCTGAGAATGAACGTCCTACTAAGATCTAAAACAAAAAACTAATGGCATTGTAACCATATATGTTAGGAATTACCTGTTGTTGATCGGAAGCAATTCTCTAAGTTGAGAATGAAAATATTTT
The DNA here is from genome assembly GCA_025667525.1 of Glebionis coronaria. NCBI lineage: Eukaryota > Viridiplantae > Streptophyta > Magnoliopsida > Asterales > Asteraceae > Glebionis > Glebionis coronaria. The sequence goes on along the minus strand of CM046877.1, from coordinate 246,575,375 downwards.
AATACATGATCGAGAATTATGACCAAATTATAGTGTTTTTTTTAAAAGAAACAGATACAAAAACAATTTTAGGTAAAAGTTGTATGAACTATATTTGCATGTTTTCGGGTTTTTGGTAAAAACTCTATCCCGGATTTTTTTTCTCTAAAATAGAACTAAATATATTTTTAGAAATTATATACTTAAACTTGTAGCCAATGAGGTGCCTTCATAACGACATGTCACCGTCCTATGTGGCACCGTCCTAGGGTGAGGTTATTTTCAGAACCAAATAAATGTATAAAACTATGAAAACCACCTTTTTACTCTTAAAATGCACATGTATATTCATCGGGTTAGTTTAATAGGTAGAAATACATAAATTTTCATTGTCTTAGGTCACTAGGAACATGTATCCCAGGACCATGCACATGTATTTGTTTTGTATGTTTTATAACTATCTTTTCGTTAGATAATATGAAAATACACGTGCACTCTTCATATCGCTCATCATACTCGGATATATAACCAATAAAACAATTATTAAATGTTAATTTATACATAATATTGAAAATACACATTCATTGTTAAGAGTACAAAGGTGGTTCTCGCAGTTCTGTACATTTATTTGGTTCTGAAAATAACCTTACACTATATATATATATATATATATATATATATATATATATATATATATATATATATATATATATATATATATATATATATATATATATATATATATATATATATATATATATATATATATATATATATATATATATATATATATATATATATATATATATATATATATACATATATATATATATATATATATATATATATATATATATATATATATATATATATATATATATATATATATATATATATATATAAAATAGGTTAAAACCAAATTTTCTTTATTATCGTTGCCACAGACAGACAAAAAAAACCCACACACACAAAACCCTAAAAGCAGCAGTAATTTTCTCTACAACATCTATAACATCTTTAATCTTTTTAGCTACAACATAGTTAACTGATTTATGAATCATTCATTCATTCTTATCTTTATGGTAATTAACATCTTTTATCTTTGTAGATTTCTCAAATCAAAGATCAAGGTAATTAACTGATGTCGATTATATTTTTGTCATCCTTGCTACAACATCTTTATTAATCATTCCTATATCGCAAAAGCCTAATATCATAAAAGCATCATTAATATTTTTTAGCTACAGCATATTAAGAAGAACCATATTCAAGATGGAAAGAGGAGTTCAAGTTTACAATTGAGTATCATTAATCAGGGTTTTTTTTCATCATTTAATGTTTATCAAATAAAACCCTGATTGCATCCCGATTGATCTGAAGAAAGAGTAACCAGAAAAAATGTATAATAATTCCTATTGATTGTTGATTCTTTTTTTTACCCTGATTGCATTCCCGATTGATGTGAAGAAAGTGTAACCAGAAAAGAGGTATAATAATTCCTATCTGTTACCGATTCTTTTTGTTTACCCTGATTGCATTTTTGATTGAATTGAAGAAAGTGTAACCAGAAAAAAGGTATAATACTTCTTATTTGTTATCTGATTCTTTTTTTTTAATTTTGTTATAGCGATTGTTTGGATCAGTATGATATTATTGGGATCGAGAAGGTTATTGCAGAGGCGTATTTGGTATCTCGGGTTTCCATCAGTTTACGGTATAAGTTTTTTTATTTATTCATTTAAAATAACCTTTGGTACAAATAAATTAAAGAAATATACTGGACACTGATGACAATTAGATTTTTAGTTTCGACTATGAATAAGTATATAGTTATGGACCCACTACTGTTATTTTAACTCCTACTAGGCGACTTGCTACACAAATACATGACAGAGTCCATCAAGTTTGAAAGATCGATTAGAGTATCGTGCACACTGAGACATTAATTATTATTTTTAGTTTTACATATTCAATGTCTTGCGTACATATCACACTATGAGACTGTTTGTAGTGCCATGATTAGTATGTCTATTTTGTTAATAAAAGGGCAACAAGTAGTTGATGGAGCTTATAAAAAACTTGGCATTCAATGAATGGTGATGATTTACATAAAATGGTGTTTTCGATCAGGTCAATAAAATGTATTTAGTAATGAATATGGAAGTCAAGGGTTCATAATAATAATAATAATATTAATAATATGAACAATGATAAAGATGATGATGGTAATTGCTTTTTATTAGTCAATTGAAAATAAAGCAGCAATCACTTTTGTGATTGAAAAGCGTACCCAATATTTACGTGGATCTGTCATTCGGTTAACTTTCCATATATGCAGGTGAACGTTGAAAGTCTGCCAACTTAGGAAGAGAAACAGATGTTCAAACAGTATGTTTTCACTAAATATTACTATACCTTCTTTGTTCGAAAACAGTAAAAGTTATACCTTCTTTGTTCGAAAACAGTAAAATAACTATATGTACTAAACTTTATTTTTCAAGAGGCAATAAGCACCTTTGTATATAAGTCAGTTTGATCAAAAACAATATTTCTTTAATAGATTTCTGTAAACCAGAATTTTCTACGGTGCCTATAACCAGTGCGGTCTGTATTGACTCTTCTTCTAGGGTGTAGTATGTCACAGGCTCTCCAGTGTCACTTGGATATGAGTTGGCATTGCTACATAATAAAGGGTATGTATGAGAGCAGCTACTTTCGGTCATATTCTTATGCAAAGATCATGTAGATGCACTCGACTTATGCTACTATTCTGTTTGACTTGTGGATAGTTTTGCTTTTTTACAGTGTTTTCATTCCTGGTTAGGTACTTGTGAATAAAAGTGTTGCTGCTGTTGTGATTCGTTTACATACAGCAGAGCAAAAAGGTTAAAACTTTATATTATACTCAACAGTCAAACTTTCTACTACAGATGAAATAGTTTTACAATATTTTTTTGTATTTGACTTATTTAACTTTGAAATTAGCTCACGCAATTACAGTATGGAAAAGATTAAACTTTTCTGGTCACTGTTAAAAAACTCTATTATCATTTCACTTTACAGAATTTGTAGATTTTGCCATCTGAAATATGGCAAATTGTTTTGTGACCCTTGGTAATTCTGAGAAGAAGAAGAACAACAAACAAAACTATTACTTTGTAACATACCAGATATCACAAACAACTAATCAAACAGTAATCACACAACCTGGAATCAATGATCATGAAATTGATTCGAAATTGTAATGATTTGATGAATGAAATGGAAGGATTTGTTATGGAATTGATGAATTGAACGGTTACATAGTTGAGAGAGAAATTAGGAACAAATTCTCGACAAAAATGAGAAAATGAAGCTAAATCCCAATTTAAACATGAAAAGGAAGGGAAAAGTAGTTATGCCACGTGTCTTCTTTGTTGGTTGTGAATTCAGTAATTAACAATGCCGTCTTCTTCACAAGATCCTTGTCCTCAAGGATCCACAACAAAGTCAGGAAATCGTTCTTGAATGTCCTCTACAGCTTCCCAAGTAGCATCTTCTTTTGAACAATTGGTCCATTGAACTAACCAGTAGACAACACCTCGGTTCTTTTTCTTTAACAGCTTCCTTTCCAACACAGCCAATGGCATCACAACTATTAAACCATCATCTCTGCAATGAGGAAAAGTTCCCATAGTACTGATGGTGTCATCTTCACACTTTTTGAGTTGTGATACATGAAAAACAGCATGAACTTGGGCAGTGCTTGGTAACTCCAACTTATAAGCTACTTTGCCAATCCTGTGTAACACCTTGAAGGGTCCATAAAACTTGGCAGATAGCTTGTGTTGGACACTTTGCCTGACTGAAATCTGTCTATAGGGTTGGAGTTTCAAGTAGACACAGTCACCTTCTTTAAATTACCTGTCTGATCTGTGCTTGTCAGCCATGGATTTCATCCTGTTTTGAGCTCTCTTAAGATAAAATTGTAGCAGTTTCACTGTTTGTTCTCTGGCTATCAAGGTTTTGTCCACTTCTTCCACCCTACATTCACCAGCCTCATAAGTCACATACTGAGGGGGTGTTTGGCCATACACCACCTCGTATGGAGTAGTTTTTGTTGAACTATGAAATTTAGTGTTGTACCAAAACTCAGACATAGCCAACCATTTGGTCTAATCCTTTGGTTTGTCTCCTGTCATACACCTTAAGTAGCATTCCACACATTTGTTTACAACTTCTGTTTGGCCATCTGTTTGTGGATGATAGGCACTTGACATCTTCAGGCCAACCTTTAACATAGTGAATAAGAATTTCCAAAACAAACTAGTAAACACCTTGTCTCTGTCACTGACTATAGTTTTTGGCAATCCATGTAACTTTTACACATTGTCCATAAAAGCCTGGGCAACCTGTACTGCAGTATAAGGGTGTGCCATGACTATGAAATGGGCATACTTACTGAGTCTATCCTCCTCTACCATTATGACAGTTTTTCCTCTTGAAGGTGGCAAACCATCAATGAAATCCGTTGAGATGTCTTCCCATACCTTTTGTGGTATTGGTAAAGGCTGCAAAAGTCCAGGATATGCAGCCAAGTCTGCTTTGTTCCTATGACATGGATCACACTGACTCACTACTTGCTTGATAGACTTCTTCATCTTTTTCCAATAAAACCACTTTCCCAACCTGTGAAGAGTAGCTAGCACACTAGAATGGCCTCCTTCTGGTGAACTATGGAAATGATCCACCAATTTCTTTTGAACACTATCCACAGCTCCCGCCATCAATTTTCCTTTTCTTCTAAGTTTTCCAGCAGTCCATGTATACTTGGAAGGGACTGGATGACCACTTTTGAATAACTCAATCAAAGCTTACAACTGTGGATCATTCTTCCAACTATCTTGCACTTCTGTTATTAACTCATCAAAGATTGAAGAGACCATGAGAGTAGACAATTCCCCTCCATGAGTTGTTCTTATAAGAGCATCTACAGCTTGATTCTCTTTTCCTTTCTTGTATAAGATCTCATAGTCAAATCCAAGTAACTTGGGCAACCACTTAGACTGATATGGGGTAGTAATCCTTTGATCCAAGAAATACTTGAGACTAAAGTGGTCCGTTTTGATTTGGAAGTGTCTATCCAATAGATACCCCTTCACCAGTCCAATTCCATAATCACAGCTAATAATTCTTTTTCATATGCTGATAAACAATGGTGTTTAGGAGCCAAAGTCTTGCTAAAGTAAGCCACAGGGTGTCCTTCTTGTTGGAGTACTGCACCAATCCCTATGCCAGAGGCATCAGTTTCCACCACAAAAGGAGCATCAATATTAGGGAGCTTAAGGATTGGTGCTTCTGTCATGGCTACTTTTAGAGCTTCAAAGGCCTGTGTAGCTTGTGCACTCCATTGGAATGCATTTTTCTTGAGCAAAGCAATCAAGGGCTGGGCAATAGTTACATAGTTTATGATAAATCTTCTATAATATCCAGTGAGTCCAATGAAACCTCTAAGCTGCTTCAAGGAATTAGGAGTAGGCCATTCTTTCATTGCCATTATCTTTGCTGGATCTGTAGCCACACCCTCTTCTGAAATCACATGCCCCAAATACTCTACTTGTGCAGTACCAAACACACATTTACTTTTCTTTGCATACAAATTGTTCTCCCTCATAGTAGTCAGAATCATCCTTAGATGCACTAGATGTTCTACAACATTAGCACTATAAACCAAGATATCATCAAAGAATAACAAGGTAAACTTCCTCAAGAACGGTTTGAACACTTGGTTCATGAGGGATTAGAATGTTGAGGGTGCATTTTTTCAGGCCAAATGGCATTACTAAGAACTCATAATGACCCTCATGAGTCCTAAAAGTTGTTTTGGGGATGTCATCTTCCTCCATTTTGATTTGATGATACCCTGATCTCAAATCCAATTTAGAAAAAACTTTTGAGCCTTGCAACTCATCAATCAATTCCTCTATCAAAGGAATAGGAAACTTGTCCTTGATGGTCATCTTATTGAGCTGCCTATAATCAATACACATTCTCTAATTCCCATTCTTCTTCTTAACCATCACCACAGGAGAGGAGAAATGACTATTACTTGGCCTATTGACTTTGGAATCTAGTAATTCCTGTACCATTGCTTCAACAGCATCCTTTTGGCCTGGTGGATGTTTATAGGGTCTGATATTGACAGGTGTGGCCCCTTCCTTGAGTGGAATTCGGTGATCATGCTGTCTTTGTGGAGGTAGAGCATTAGGTAGAGCAAACACATCATGAAATTCTGTCAACAAGTCCTCCAAATCTTGTTTCTCTGTTAACCCAAACACTAGCTTATGTGCAACATCCAATGCTATGACAGAGGCTGCAGGCACACACATTTTCATAGAGGCAAGATTAGCACTCTTTTGCTTCACATGTTTGGTCAGTTGTTTTCTAGAGTACCACTGCAAGGCGGACTTAGTGGTACCTCTCAAAGCCACTTGTCTTCCTTCATATTGAATCTGCATCTTCAATGAAGTGAAGTTCCATACAATATCTCCCAATGTGGCCAACCATTGGACACCTAGGACCATATCACATCCTCCTAGGGCCAATAACATTACATCAGTAGCAAATTTCTCCCCATTAAGCATCCAACTGAATTGCCTACACATGCTGCTGCTAGAGATTTTGTTACCATCAGCTACACTGACTTGCAATGGGTTGATTGACCATATTTTGCACCCCAACTTCTTAGCCATAGACATATCTAAGAAATTGTGTGTACTTCCTGAATCAACAAGGATGTGTAACTTTTGCTTTCCATAGTGGCCAATTACTCTCATAGTCTTATAGCCTGTAATGCCAGTTAATGCATTAAGAGAAATTTGAGGAATCGCTTCATTTGACAATTCTGGCATTACAAATTCCTCCTCAGCTCCTTCTATGGAGGACAATTCCATTTGTGGATCTGGATCAATAATCAATTCTAAAGCAAAAGCTTGGCCACTACACTTGTGCCCAGGTACAAACTTTTGATCACAATGAAAACACAGTCCCTTGGATCTTTTGTCATCAAACTCCTTTTGTGACAAATACTTTCTTGTAGGGTTAAGTTTGGGAGCAGGCAATGCCAAAGGAGTATTTTGAGTCTTTGGTGCCACATACCCTCCTCGATTTCCATAGCTACCATACATGGTACTTGGCTTGGGAAGGATAGGACGTTGCCTAGCCTTATGTGCAGCTATTGTAGCTTCTTGTAGTTTGCACAAACTGGCAGTATCAGACAAGGACTTAGGCTTGAACATTCTTACTGGCAAGGAAATGGATTGTGGCATTCCTCCAAAAAAAAATGATAGCATGTGCCTCAGGCATATCAATCTTATTGAGCAGCAATTCAAACTTTTCATGATACTTCTGAACAGTAGTATCATATTTCAGATTTCTAAGCTCAGATAATGGATCTTCAAACTCACTATCAAACCTAGCTAACAAGGCCTTTTTATAATCTTCCCATGTAACCAAAGCACCATGAAGCTTTTCATATTGTTGGTGCCATACCAATGCACAATAAAAAGGTGAATAGATGCTAATTTGACCTTATCAGCATCATCTACATGTTCCATACTAAAGAACTGTTGGCATTTATACATCCAATTCTTAACATCAACACCAGTAAACTTAGGGAATTCTAGCTTAGTGATTCTACCAAATTGTAATCTATTGGTTCCATGACAAGCACCTTCCCCAGTTTTAAGCCTTGCCACATCAGCTTTGAAATAATCATATTGTACTAACATATCTTGGAAAGTAGACTGGAAATTAGCTTGTATACCTGCCATGGTTGTTTCAATCAGTTGTTGGATGAATTGTTTAGTTTGATCATCCAATCCTCCATTTGCACCATTAGCCGTACCAGAAGAAGGATTAGAAGTACCAGTAGCAGGATTAGGATTATTTAAGGCACTTCTAGTATTCACCATTGCTAACTGAAACATGTTATAACCGCATGTAACAACTTCCTAACAACTTGTAACAACCTTCTAACAACCTGTAACAACTTCCCAGAATTAATAACTTGCCGGAATTCTAACAAACTCCACCGGAATCGTAACAAATCGCCGGAATCTGAACAAACTCGTTGGAAAATTAACAAACTCGCCGGAATCAATGGTGAAACGGAGCGTCTTTGCCAGGAAAGAGCTCTGATACCAAATGTAACATACCAGATATCACAAACAACTAATCAAACAGTAATCACACAACCTGGAATCAAAGATCATGAAACTGATTCGAAATTGTAATGATTTGATGAATGAAATGGAAGGATTTGTTATGGAATTGATGAATTGAACGGTTACAGAGTTGAGAGAGAAATTGGGAAGAAATTCTAGATAAAAATGAGAAAATGAAGCTAAATCACTATTTAAACATGAAAATGGAGGGAAAAGTAGTTATGCCACGTGTCTTCTTTGTTGGTTGTGAATTCAGTAATTAACAAGTATTATGGACCCTTCAAGGTGTTGCACAGGATTGGCAAAGTAGCTTATAAGTTGGAGTTACCAAGCACTGCCCAAGTTCATGCTGTTTTTCATGTATTACAACTCAAAAAGTGTGAAGATGACACCATCAGAACTATGGGAACTTTTCCTCATTGCAGAGATGATGGTTTGATAGCTGTGGTGCCATTGGCTGTGTTGGAAAGGAAGCTGTTAAAGAAAAAGAACCAAGGTGTTGTCTACTGGTTAGTTCAATGGACCAATTGTTCAAAAGAAGATGATACTTGGGAAGCTACAGACTTTGTTGTGGATCCTTTAGGACAAGGATCTTGTGAAGAAGACGACATTGTTAATTACTAAATTCACAACCAACAAAGAAGACACATGGCATAACTACTCTTCCCTCCCTTTTCATGTTTAAATAGTGATTTAGCTTCATTTTCTCATTTTTGTCTAGAATTTGTTCCCAATTTCTCTCTCAACTCTCTAACCGTTCAATTCATCAATTTGATAACAAATCCTTCCATTTCATTCATCAAATCATTACAATTTCGAATCAATTTCATGATCTTTGATTCCAGGTTGTATGATTACTGTTTGATTAGTTGTTTGTGATATCTGGTATGTTACATACTTAAACTCTTTTCATAGATCGGACACTGGAAATGAGATCAAATTTCATGTCTTAAAATACCCAACGGGTTGTGACATCATACAATGTTACAATCTGGGATGGGAGCTAGGCAGGGGTAAGTTTGGTGTAACATATTCATGTACGAATTCAGAAAATGGTGAAAAGTTCGTGTGCGAATCAATATTGAATAAGAAGTTTAGAACTTCTTTAGATATTTATGATGTTAATATTCTGCGAAGCTAAAACGTCACAAGTGCAAGTAAAAACACCTTTTAAAGAACCAAGAAACTAGCAGGTTAAATGAATGTGGAAGATCATGTAGATGCACTCGACTTATGCTACTATTCTGTTTGACTTGTGGATAGTTTTGCTTTTTTACAGTGTTTTCATTTCTGGTTAGGTACTTGTGAATAAAAGTGTTGCTGTTGTTGTGATTCGTTTACATAGAGCAGAGAAAAAAGGTTAGAACTTTATATTATGCTCAACAGTCAAACTTTCTACTATAGATGAAATAGTTTTACAATCTTTTTTTGTATTTGACTTATTTAACTTTGAAATTAGCTCACGCGATTACAGTATGGAAAAGATTAAACTTTTCTGGTCACTGTTAAAAAATTCTATTATCATTTCACTTTATAGAATTTCTAGATTTTGCCATCTGAAATATGGCAAATTGTTTTGTGACCCTTGGTAATTCTGAGAAGAAGAAGAACAACAAACAAAACTATTACTTAAACTCTTTTCATAGATCGGACACTGGAAATAAGATCAAATTTCGTGTCTTAAAATACCCAACGGGTTGTGACATCATACAATGTTACAATCTGGGATGGGAGCTAGGCAGGGTAAGTTTGGTGTAACATATTCATGTACAAATTCAGAAAATGGTGAAAAGTTTGTGTGCGAATCAATATTGAATAAGAAGTTTAGAACTTCTTTAGATATTTATGATGTTAAAATTCTGCAAAGCTAAAACGTCACAAGTGCCAGTAAAAACACCTTTTAAAGAACCAAGAACCTAGCAGGTTAAATGAATGTGGAAACGTTTTATCAGCTCACTTACCAAGTTTATTTAGGAAAAGTGATATGAAGAATCGTCACATAGCGTTTCCCCTTTGCTAAGTATGAGTTTCCTTTATGAAATATTTTTTTTTTATTTTCATGTTACATGCAGAATATGCATTTATTTGTCTTTTGCTAGATTTGGGAAATCAACTTTCTATTGATTTTCATCGACGCACAGATACTTGGACTATTTAGGTAGTGTGTTTGATATAACAGCTATAAAATACTTATATGTATGTCTAAGATATCACCATGCTATATGGATGCATGATGGTTAAACAAGTTGTTGACAGAGGGAAGCTGCTACGTGGGGATTGCGGGTTTGTTTGTTAGTAAATAAATTGCATTTTTGGGTGATTTTCGGGCCTTTGAACCTGTTCTCCCCTTTCCAAATTTTTATTGATCCCTATTTAACATGTAACAACCTGAATCGACATATATCAGCACCACCTCAAGATTTGTTGTTTATAACTATACTGCCATCAAGTATTTGCAGGTTTGAAGGTGTTGTTGCATGAGCTAAAGGCACCATAAGAGCCATAATATATCGAAAAAGGTTATGTTGTATTTTATTACTTCTACTTTCTATCTGTTTTTGTATTCCACATGAATATTGAGTGATTGGCAGTTTGTGTAAATAATCATTAGCTGATCTTCCGAATTACTTTTTACAGCCACCAAGACACTGTGATGAGCCAACAATAAGGAGTCTTTATGGTTGTAGAGTTGTTGATCATATCCTAAAACATATTCCAAATGTTAAGGTGATTATCTAAGCTGTTAATTTTCTTGAATAGTCTGCAGCGTTTGACTTGTATCTGAACTCTTCTTATTATTTACAGCATTTTCATACTACACTCCGTTGTTTGAAGTTTTGGGCAAAAATACGTGGTGTTTATTTGAATGTAAGTTGGTTTGGCTTGAACATCGATTCCTACTACAAGCCAAGCATCGAATGTGTGTGATATGGCTGTTCATTAGCGAAGATAATTATACTCAAACAATTGATAATTTCTCAATTTAATTTTTTTCATTGGTGAATCTGTCAAATTACAACACCTGATGTACTACTATTTTATTATTATATTTATTATTTTATGACAATCCTCCAGTAAGTTGGTCAACATTGCCAACCTGTTTCAACCATAACTTTGCCTATTTAGAAATGCATATAGAGGCGCCACGTACCAGAAGTTCTCCAGCAAGCTTTTTGAATTCAACAATTTGCATCCAGTTCATGCAAACAAGCCAGTGACAATAAAGGTTCATAAATTTCACCTAAATCATTTTAGTTTTTTCAGCATGTTAACTAAAAGTTATATATAATTTGGAATATAAAGGAGGATTCTCAAATAAATGGAAATGGGTGGAAACAGGTATTTTTTAACATTTCCCTATATGAACAGACACATGTTTTATGTTCTCATATATTTCACAGGCCCAGTTTAGAGCAAGGGAGGGTTGGGCAGGTGCTGAGGGCTGGACGAAGGTCCTTGGATGCTTTTCAAGGCACTTGTTGTGTTTGATATGAGACAAATAAATCTTACCAAGGCAGGTTTCTTATTTTTGTCGTCAATCATGTTTTAAGTTTATTTTCTTTAACATGCCTTTTATAGGAAAAAAATTAAAGGAACCACCATAGACTACAAGCTAATACAAAAAACAAGTAAAAGTTAAAAAGAAACATAAAGGTGTTGATTTCTGATCTTTTGGTGTACCTGTAAAAATACAGAAATACATATACAGGAAAGAAATGAAAAACAGAAAAAAAACTCAATAACAAGTGTTTATGTGATGTGGTTGAGAGGGTGAGGCGGTGAGCAAACAATTATGCTTTCACATCCACATGTCGACACTCGGTAATATCCTCAGAATAAGCTTACCGTGCAAATGAGGAGGATAAGCAAAGTACTTTTGCTTGCAATTCCACGTATCAGATTGTTATTAAAGATATGGTAAACTTATCAGATTATTAACATAAAAAACTGTGTAAATTTTTATGGTACAGAGATCTGAAGCGGAAACAGCATCACAATATAATTGCTTGGTTACTTTTTCTTGATTTTGCTCTGGGTATTCCATTTACTTTTCTGTAATTCACGGTCTTATCTTCATGTTAGCACTCAAAGGTCTTCTTTTTTCCTTTTATGCTTTATATAGTCTATAGAGATTATATATTATGATTTATATTTGGCTGATAAAGTGTTGACTGTCTTTAGATTTAGATTAAAAAACTTATGGAATCACATCTATAGGCCGACTTCTGTTGTATGTTGCTGCATTGACTCCTTTGATGGAACAACTACATCACCAGTGAGAACAACAACACTGTTTGCATCATCAACAGCTTCCTTAGCTTCAGTTGACCTTGAATAAAGAGCCTCCAGAGCATCAGCAGTGATTGAAGATTATTTTACGTGAATGCATCCCACCTTTACCCACACTTCTAAAATTGGAGTCTACTGATGCTAGAAAGGCAGCAGCTGAAGCGATCAGTGAAGTTTCTTCTGGTGGAATTTCGGATGTCCATGGATTCATTACCCACACCCATGTGATGCTGCCGGTGCCTAATCGCTTCAGCAACAAAATAAAATGTATGTAAGAGAACCCAGGTATTACTATATATACCAGGACTATTGGAATAGTTATTTACATGCAAGGAAAAATCTAAAAATGTGCGTGTGGATTCAGATTGCTCGACTAACATGTCTCAAACTGCAAAGGTATGCATATAAAATGAAGACTTAGTTCATTTGTCTCCTGAATACGTCATTATTACCAGTTTGTAACTATATGTGATCCTCAAATATACAAGCATGTAGTGGAAGAGGTTCCCCTTATTCAAGCTCATTTATAATTTGAATAGTATAATAAGTGGATTTCTGTTGCATATTCTTCCCGCTTTCACCTTCGATCGCGAAGGGCTTTTTTCCGGTTTAGAATACCAAACGGTATGTATTTTGGTTTTTTTATATAATTACGTTTTTGTTGTTTATTAGTTGTAAAGATGAGAAACCAAGAGTATGCCCACCTGCATATACAAGGTACGTACTCAATTTCTGTTTGTCTTATGATTATTTTTAATGTGCTCTTTTTAACCTTAAGCTTCAGGTATAATAGAACTAAGACATTAAAATCTGGATGGGTTGATTTGGGGTATGTTAGTTCATTTTTTTTTTGTCTTTAGCAAGATCGAGAGGAATTAGCAAAGGGCCGATAGGGTATCTATTATGTATACCCTAGTACATTATCTCTCAGAAAAAAACATTTCATGGAAAGCGCAGCAGATTACAAGAATTCCATAAATGTTATATGTTTGTTATCCACGAAAATTAGGTTTACTACTCAAAGTAGGTGCAATTTTCAAATGCTAAAAAAAGCCACTAATACTAATAATAGATTTTCACATCAGCCTACAAATGATAATTAGGTGTCTGGGATTACTGTTCACTTTTTGGCGTCAACATTTTGGCTGACTACATCAGGTACTGAATAATCTTAAGCATGGAGTATAATACATTTCTTTCTACATATAAAATAGATAATTTAATCTTATTATGACTTGAGTTATCTGAGTTTGTACTAATGTTGCCACATTATTTGTGTATGATTATTCTAGAATCCTCCTAAACTGATGACTCATGTGTTTCGAACAGATTATATGCAACAACAGTGAGGGCGCCCATACACAAGCAGACGAAAAATGTGACAAGCTGCTCAATGATGAACTGTCCAGATGTTTCCCACTGCCAAAAGTGGTGTAAATCTTGAAACTATTGATAATCATATGCCTGCCCATACACAAGTAATTGGTGCCACGACAAATGTGACAAGTCGCTCAATTGTTGAACTGTCCAGATGCTCCCACTACCAACAGCGTTGCAAATCTTGAAACTATTGATAATGACCTGCCTGAATCCATTCCAGTTTGCACATGTTGGAAATCTTCGGAGTATTAATTATGAAATTCCTGAATCCTATTCTGCACGAAATCAAGGTACATAGCCTTCTTATGTTTTTTAATTCCTTACATAATCTTAACTATTTTGAAATAATCAGCTCTTATTTTTTCCTTAGAATAAGAAGATAGGAAAAAGCATTTATCCTTTGAACCAGATAAAAACAAAAGATTTAATCAATCTCGAACACCCCCTAAATTCCAGTTTTTTGCCCGTACTTCAAAACTTAAAAGAAAAAAGGGCAACCGACACTTTGGAAGCCCCCAACGACATGCTCGAGCAATCTGTATCACCCCTACATTAATCTAATTCAGATATGATGGCTTAAAAGGAGATAGGAAGCAAAATGGTTGATCATGTTTGGTAGATGATGTGGTGGTGATCATGAATAAACCTAGAGCTATTGATAAGCGAATGTCATGGTTCTGAAGCCCATCTAAGTCGAAACATTGATTTCACAAAAAGCCTTTTGATGATTTCGCCTTGCAATTCGAAATGTATATAGTCTTCAATCTCGAGTTTGGGATTATTTCTTAGGCTTTCGGATAGGGACAACGTGATTATGATGTAATGTGATTTATAATTTAATGCCAACGACTTGTTACTTATCATATTCTTTCCGTACATTTTCAGAGTCTGCATGATATAAAACAACAAATTAAGCTTTTTCACGCATATATTGAAAATAACAAAGAGCTTTGATATTTACCAGATGTATAAACAAGAGTCTGAAACACATTAACAACATCTAGAAACTTCCGCACAGTTTGTTGAATCTTCTCCAACCATGATGGATTGTTCGTTTTTTCAATATCTTTAAGCATGCGAATTTGAAGATCATCATCAACAAGTGTTAAACTATGCAGATTTTGCATTATGACAGTATAATAACTAGAGGTGACAATACGGGCACACCAAGGGGGTTAGGGTGACGAGAAACATTTTAGATAGGCCAAGTTGGGCAAGCACATAAACACTTTTTGACCCCATTTGACAATAAAAGTCCATCATGATAAATGTACTTGATATAATTTCAAAAACTATGTTACTGTATAACAATAATAGAAGATTTTTGCATATTTGAATTTACTTGAGTTTCAATCTATTTGACCCCATTTGACACAATTACTGAAACCTTTCAGTAAAACCATTTATGTTAACCCATTTTTACCTGTTAGAGATAAAGCATAAAATCGACCCATTTCTAGGTAAATGGGTCTAAATTAGCATGTCTAATGTTAACACACAGTTCCACATAGGAAGATAAAAAAAACAGCTATGCACTTGACATGTCCCCATAACAAAAATAACAGTGTTGACTGATACGCCCCGATACGTTAAAATTGGTGATCCAGATAGGGAATCTGAGCGATTCGAAACACCACCGTGTTTGGGTACGAGCGATCTGAAACGTAGATTGTGGCCGACACAGCATTTCCTGTGACTATGCTATAGTATATATGTGTTGTGTATAAGTTAATTCATACCGTGGACAACGCTACTAATACTCTACTACGTCTACAAATATTGGCAAGTAAACCACCTTCACCTTTCAACAACATTTAATTAATATCACACACTTTTAGGTTTTAACATGCCTTGGTCACGAATATATTTCTTGAGCTTCCCTCCTTTCTCGCAATTTAGTACCACGATAGGATAAAGGACAATGGAAAGACGCGAAAATATAACACGCTAATACCGTTCGAGCACGAGTATGTTGCTACCATAGAATTCCCTAATGGCATTATATAGTTGTGGTTCATGTTTGTATGTATTTCGCGCTAACCGGAAAAACGCACTCATGCCACGCCTATTGAAGCTCTTCTTCTTTACTTCCATGTGCTTATCATCGTTATACTCATACTTCTTCTTCTAAAATTCTCTATCAAGGTTTTGGCAATCCGTTAGCGTGTATGCATGTATGAACGAGAGTTAGTTTCTGAATCCCAAAAATAAGAGTGTAGTTTCACCATACTTAATATGATATGAAATTTAAAATTATATAAGTCACTATACATAAAAAAAAATTATAACTTATATGTCATTAAATTAATAATTAAAAAAATTAGGTAATTTTATATATCACCCTACTTTTACAATCAATTTCATATATACCCAAACACGTTTAATAATAATTGTACATTATGCATTCATTACTTACACTTTTGGGTATATATGAAACTAAGTTTGAAATTAGAATGATATATGAAATTAATCTTTAAAAAAATTATACACGATCCCAAGTTTAATGCCACAAGGTTCTGGTCCTCATACACCAAACAGACTTGCGATTCAATTAGCCTAATATAAAAAGCTATTGCGATTCAATTTCTAGCATCAATGGATTACCCGGTAGTCCAAAGAACTTCACTTCGTCATGACTGAAGACCACATTATGCAATTTTAACTCGCCATGCATGCACCTTTTATTATAGAGATAAAGCAAACCTTTTATAATTGATCTACATAAGTTAAAGTGATTAACTTTTAATTGTTGACTTTAACAGATATAACTCCTTCCGTCCCATAATTATAATCCAACAAAAAAACATACAGTTTAATAAAAAAACATCACTTTTTCAGTTTTCTATTGCTTATTTTTTACACAACAATAATTTTACCCTTATCTAATTAATTTATAACTTCTTTTTATTAATTGTAATAATCACTTCAAGTCAGAGTAATATGGTAAATTTAATCTATATTATTTATTTATCTGGACTATTAATTTAGGACGTCCAAAAATAATAACCTGAATGGGAAAAAGTACATAAATTGATAAAAGATGATGATAAGGTATGTGCGGGTTACCGAATTTACCTTAAAGATTTGATAAAGTCTTCATTAACATATTTGGAATGATAGGTGTTTTTATGTTTCGAGTTACATGTATACTTTTATACTTTTAACTTGCATATATAATGACCAGCATCAATTACATTTTTGACAGGGACCTTTAGAATATGAAAGTATAGAATATATCATTCCGAGTTTGTTTCTATTTGTTTTGTTCATTAGGATGCAGATGCATAGGTATACGCTTCTTACGGGTTTACCCCGCTACCCTGTTAAATCTTTTTTTTAGTAATTCACGTGTGTTGAAGTTGGCCAGTCTTTAAAAACGTGTCAAAACAACCGGGTTGGGTTGATCGTTAAACATTTTCACCCATCTTCTAAAGCCATTTATAACTAACTGATGCGTTCTTTATTATTATTGCATCAAGAATCTGAATCTTCCAATAAGATACATTTTTAATGTTGTGTGCTTTTAAACAAATTTTAGGAACCTGGTCAACCAATTGACTGAGAATAGAAACAATCCATATCAAATCATTTATAATTAAACGATTCAGTATACTAAAAAATCAAAACACGCCTCTTCTTTGATTCTTGCTTAGACAAAGGATATGCATTGTCGAGTATTGATCCAATCTAAAACAACAAATCAATTTTCAAATTTCTGACAAACCTACTACTTTGATAGAAGAATAGAAATCTCTGAAGTTGCTGCACGTAAAGAACAATACATAATACATATATGCGTAGAAAGAACCAAATTCATAAACATCATGAATCAATTTAAGCAAGAACCTTTATCTAATATATTATATAACACACAATCTATGACAGATGTGGTTCTAGGAGAGTAGGCGAACTTTGAACTCACCAAAATGAAGAAAACACTAACGTATTTTCCTATCCTTTCAATAATTACTTTTAAGTATAAAATTTGTTAGTCTTGAAAATAGATACTTCAATGATTTTTAAAGGTCTTAACGGATCTCCAAGCTTCGCTCATTTGCAAATTAAAATTATAAATATAATAAAGAATGGGAAATTTTCGTATTAAAAAAAAATAAAAATAAACCGCCTCACACAAAAAAAGAAAAAAAAACCGCAATACATAAAGAAACACACCACTTTACATAAACCCGGTTTACAATACATACCCGATTTACGGTTTTCAATACATACCCGATTTACATACCCGGTTTACATAACAAACACCACTTTACATAAACAAAAAAAAACCCACTTTACATAAAAAAAACCCACTTACAAAAAACCCACTTACATAAAACCCAAACTATCAAACAATCAGGTTCAGATCTTTCTTTGTTTCGAGTTGTTAAACATACAACGAAAAATCATTATCTGATGATCTGTAGCTTAATTCGGTTTATTGATTCGTGAAGCAACAACAATGATAGATGGCATCCGTTTATCATAATCTGATGATATGTAGCTTAATTGGGTTTATTGATTCGTGATACAACAACAATGATAGATGGCATCCGTTATTTTAAAGGTAATAAATATGATTGACCACTGGAGGTTTAGTTTATTTTTTAATCAATTGATTATTGGGTTTGATGATGGATTTGACTTGCGTTTGATTAAGAGTATTGGTGGTTGTGATATTGTTTTTTCAGATTTGATGGATCAAGGGTATGATGAGATTGGGATAAAAAAAAGTGCCCCTCTCACATGCCTTTTTACGGTTTCCAACATGGGGTGCCTTTTTTCATGAATAACCACCATTTGTAAACAGGTACAATGATTTAACAGTAGTATACTTTCATGAATAACCACCACGCAATAACCGTCAACTGTCAACCGTCACCACAATACCTATAAATACATCTTTCACACTCACCATTTTCCGTACTCCCAACATTCGTGAGTGTGGTCAGGCCAAGGAAGTTTTAAAAGCGAGATTTTGAATTGAAAGGCGAAAGGAAGTTTTACATGTTGTGTGTTAATTTCAGTTAGAATCATTCAGATTCAATAACAAAGGTATGAAATTCTTTATGCAACATCTTAAAGATTGAATGGTTTATAATTTGGGGTTTAGTTTTATAGATTTTAGTGGTTTATAAACTTTATGTTAGTTTTCCTTTCGGAAATTCTGAAATTAGATATCTGAGATAGGTTATTTGATCCGCTTAGTCATCCGTAGCTATTCAAAACTGATTTCGTTTAGAGGTAAAAAATTGTGGTTATATGTGGTTGTCTATTTGTTAACGCAATGATGACGAATACATTTATATTTTTCTGGGGTATTATGTATTGTTTTAGCCAATAATGCCGGTATCTTGGCGGGGTAACTTGACCCGGCTCATGGTAGAATGGTGTTTGGTTTTGCTTTTATCTTATAGGTATCGTCGAAATAGTTTCAATTGTGCGTGTGGGTTCTGTAAAATCTAAGTTGCACGACATCTCACGTGTCATGGTTGGTACTGCTTCTATATGTAATCTGCAATTGGACTATTTTGGTGAATATGTGTTGTTTATTAAAGTTTGATCCAACACACTTGAAATGATCGATTGTGATCTTGCAGCTCACTTTGTGCCCTCTAACATAATTTTTCCGCCCGAAGGTTCTATATTTCTAGACGAAAAGTATGCTGATTGACCGAGTTGATTTCTTACATAATTACGGAAGCATTCTTTACTGAGGAGGCTGGATGGTTCTCCCCAAAACTCAGGCAATACATCCGTAACCATCCTGCGGCTTTAATTTAGATAGTACATTTTCTTAAAGTACATTTTCTTAAAGTTAAACTATTTTATATTCACATGTTTCAAGCATGAAACTTTGCTAGCAGTTTTTGTATTGTGCTTGAGCAAGAAAAATATTGGGACCACCTAATTCAGAACACAATTATTGCATCTGCTGGATATGCTCCATGTCCACCATTACCGACTGTATGCAGGGCCATGTTGGGGCCAAGAATCCATCTAATGCAGGGGTTGGTAGCTGGAAAGAGCGTGCATTCTGATAAAGAGGATGGTGAAGACCAGGGTATTCGCGGGATCAACGTGTGAACATTCTATAGGTTTTATCAAGATGGTTGAGGTGAGTAATCTAACATGAAAAAGAAATCTCAGTTCCATACCCGATATTGTATACGAGACACATGACCAACGTATCACCAAAGACAAGGATATTGTTTCAAATTTTTTGGTATTCATTTGATTATACCATTTGTGCCAATGTTAGACTTAGTCATGTGACTTTGATCTGTGGTTTTGTATCATCTTTGTATGTTAAGATCATAAGTGCATGGTTGAATGCTAGGGGTCCCATTTTTTGATTAGCTGATGAAATACTATAATGCGTTCAAAACTTCATACTATTATTTAAGAAAAAGATGGCTGAAAACACGTTACTTTTGACAAAGAATGGTTGCTCAAAACAATAAGTTTACATCATATACATGCGAAGTATGTACTAGCCCACGTCAAAAGCTATGTAAAAAACAGGTTTGTTACAAACGAAAAGTAACAAAACGTAAAAGAACCCGCAGCAACGCGCGGGCAAAACCCTCTCGTTACCTATTATATGTAGGATTTTGTGAACTTAAGTCTAGAAAAGTGACACCATTTTAATGGCCAAATAATCTATATTATGATTATTATGCTACACCTCATAAGACTTTAACTGTTTTAGAAGCTAAACAAAATTGGATTTAATATGAAGATGATTCATTTAGATTCCCGGGCGGAGGTACTAAGTTGAATTTCATATATTTGGTTCATTTGAATTCAAAATTGGATTTAACTTATTTGATTTGGTTAAATTTTTTTGATCAAACTCAAAAATCAAACCCAATTGAATTAGAATTCAACATAACTAAAACGAAATTTAAACTCCGTCCGGTTCTTAGAATGACCCGAATAACTTAAATTATCCATATTAAACTATTTATTTTTAAAATATATATGATTATGTAGATACTTAGCAAAAAAAAGTATTTCAAGTATAATTTTTTAATTTAGGATTAAATTTTAAAGATCATCTTACGAATAAAAATATATAAAAAATAAATTCGATTTTTTATTTGATTATCGGTTCCGATTGTCAAATCCATACTCAACTTGAAATCAAATTTGTAGTTTGGTACGGTTCGATTTTAGGAAATTTGGTTTTGTTGTTTTCGGTTCGGTATTCAATTTACCCAACAGATTATATTTGTACAACCAAATATTCACATGGGACAAAACACGTCCGTTGAGTGAGTCAAGGCCTAAAAATATCAAAAATTAGTCTCTTTTTAACAAAAACGGGTCTCACTACCAACAGATATAACAGATACATAAATCTACTTTTAGAAAAGATTTACGATGTATATTGCAAGTAATAATAATATCAAACGACAATTTTACGTTTAACCAACATAATTTATTAAAATAAAACTGATATTAGTACAAAGAAAGATTAGCTTGGGAAAAAAAACAAGTCTGTTATGTCCGTAGGGTCGGCAAAACCCTAAAAATACCATAAATTAGTTTCGTTTTAGTTTTTTTAAATTGCCAACAGATGTAACTAACACACAAATGTACTTTTAGAAAAAAAATTACGAAACGACCCGCCCGTTAGGCAGGTTATGACGCTAGTATATATATATATATATATATATATATATATATATATATATATATATATATATATATATATATATATATATATATATATATATATATATATATATATATATATATATATATATATATATATATATATATATATATATATATATATATATATATATATATATATATATATATATATATTATAGGTATAACTATGATTTGATACCACACCTCTAATCTCAGTCATATGTGACATGGCAGCTATTAGCCAATAATTTTTGAGAAATCCCTAAAAGATCTCCATTTTCACGTTTTTAGTTGTTTGAAATCGTAAATGTTTCAAAATCGCGTTTTGGAAACGATATTTTGAACACTGCGGTTTGAAAATCGCGTTTTGAAGGGTTTTATTTTTCGAAAATTATTAAAATTTGGACTTTTAAAAAACTCAAAATATATCAACAACAAGATTCGAACATGGGTCTGGTGGTTTGCAAGTTACCAAGTTTACCATTGACCCAGCGAAGTTTTTGTGTTCTTCTATCCAAAACAAATTTAATAAACTCTAAGAACAAACCTACTAATATGTACATATAATATAGACATACTCCATAATTACATTTATTCAAAAACCTAAAACCCTAAAATTCCATTTGATTGTTGATTCATCTTATTGTAAACGTCGCCAAAAACCCTAAAACCCTAAGATACTATTCGAATGTTGATCTTAAAATATTATCTTTTTAATTGTTTACTATTTTATGTAAATATGCAGGAGGCGGAAGCCAAACCTGCTCCAAAGAATCCAGCAGTAGCTGCTGCTATAAACAAACGGCTTATCTGAAGACAATTCCAACGATGGTAAGTGTTTGTTCTTTTTGGTGGCAAGCTTGATTAGTAAGAGTACTTTACTAGCTATTCTTTTATATACTTTGTTATGTGTTCCATCAGCACTGTCGTTAAGCAGAATGATATTATTCCGGGGTTATTGGAGACTATAATATTCAACAATCATCTGATGGAGAACTGATACAAGTTGGTGGTTATTAATTAAAATTAGATAACCCACTATATTAAAAGATAGAGATGTTTTAACACTAATTCATAATTTTGCAGGTTAGATCACATAATCATATGTAGTTTTTTTTTCGTAGGTTAATAAAAGCATGTATGTGGTACATAACTTTTCTAAAACCTTAATAATTTATTGTAGCTCTGTTTTTGCATAGAGTTTACGGACTTCTAAAAACTTTAATCTTCTTCATTTTTGTTTTGTTTGGCCGAATAGACCCTAATGATATGATCCGCTACATTTTTTTGATTATGT
This sequence comes from Glebionis coronaria, assembly GCA_025667525.1. Taxonomy (NCBI): domain Eukaryota; kingdom Viridiplantae; phylum Streptophyta; class Magnoliopsida; order Asterales; family Asteraceae; genus Glebionis; species Glebionis coronaria. The sequence continues at coordinate 246,552,566 of CM046877.1, read as the reverse complement.
ATGTATATGTTGTTTTTGTTTTTTTTGCAGTAATGTATGAATTTTGTGCAAATTCTTTTAACAATTAATGTTCGTTTCCTCGACTCGACTCGAATTGATATCTGACTTACGTGGATTAATTGTTCTTGGTGAAAACGTATTTTTGGTATTTTTAAACTAAAAACTATGTAACAAAACACTATTTAAACTTACTAAAAACTTACTATTTAAATTTTAAAACTAATTTATACTATATTTAAAGCTATTAAAAATCTAATGTGAACTATTTAAAATTAAAACTAATTGAAAACTAATTTGAATTTAAATAAGACTTAAAACTATTTTTTTTAATCTATTAAAACTATTTTTAATCAAAACTAAATTAATTTTGAATTAATAAAAATAAACTAATTTTAAAAACGAATTAAATGAAATATTTTTTTTATCTTTTTATATTTTTTAAAACTTTTTGATTAAAATTTATAAAACTAAAACTTTGAATTACAATTAATAAAACTTAGAACTTGTATTTAAACTAAATAAACTGCCAGATCTAATTTAACCTATTTTAATGACAAGTGACGAAAATAAACACAAATAAGGTTTAGAGGAGATGGTAAAGACGAAATGCTATTGAGCGTGAGGTCCAGGGTTCGAGTCCCAGACCAGACGTTTTTGCTAATATATATATATATATATATATATATATATATATATATATATATATATATATATATATATATATATATATATATATATATATATATTGGACTTTATGAAATAAAACAGACCAATTGGGTCTGTTTCCTTTTGATGCAGCAGAATTAGTAAATTCAATAAGACCAAATAAGCAGTTAAAGCTGAATCAGATAAGCAAAATAAAAACTAAAAAGAAATTAAGAAAATCAAATAAGCATAAGATAAAAAACAGTAACAAAAACTATAAAAACTAAGCAGATCTAATTAAATCAGCAGGTAAACAATAAGCACATATAAGCAAGAACTAATAAGAAGATTATCCTAAATAAGCAGATCCAAAACAAACAACTTAACTAAGCAGAACCAACTAAGCTTAATACCAAACAAATAAGCTAAACAATCATCTAAATAAACCAAACAGATCAAATATCCAAATACAATAACAGATTTATAAAACGTTAATATATCCAAACTTAATAACAAAATCAGCAGACAAAAATTACTCTAAATCAAGCAGATAAAAAACTTATCAAGCAGTAAACAAAAAAGCAGATCTAAACTAACACGAATCCAATAAACATTAAGTAAGATAAAAACAAACCGAAACCTAGACAATAAATCAAACTTAAACAAAACTAATTATCCCAATCCTATAAACTTATAAAAAGAACAGATTAATCAAACTATTCAAACAGTAAAACAAATAACATAAGAAAATTAAAATAACTAATAAATCTAGAACTTATAATTAAAGAGAATCAGAACCTTGTGACGAAATCCTTTGGGAAGAAGGTGGGCGCTGAACCCCCTTATGAACAAAACCGAAACCCTAACAAACACCTCCTTTACCCGAACCGAACCATCAAACCAAACACAGTAAACCAACGAACCAATATAATTTTTTAATCTTCAGAGTGGGAGAAGATTTCTACCAAATTTATTTCCACTTTTATTAATGAAAAATAGATTAAATATAAATTGCAATAAACTTAAATGAATAAAAATGAGACAAGATTAAATTGTGAACAAAATTTCATTAATAATATAAATTCATTACAATAATTTTGAAAAAGAAATTACAAATTATCTAAACTATTTTTGCAGAAATAAAATTAAAAATAAAATAAGGCACCCAATTACAGAATGATTGGGGGTTTTATAGCCAACCCCCAAGGCTTCTTCATGAAGCTTCTTGAGCAAGAAATCAAATCTGAGCCGTTAAACACGTTTTTTCTTCTTTCTCTCTCTTCTCTTCTTGATCAAACGCCTAAGATGGGTGTTTGGTCACTCAGATTGCCAGAGTGGATGGAAGGTGTGTTTGTTGTGCTTCTTTAATCTGAGGTAGAGCCTCCTTATTGGAGGGATTTTGGTGGTGATTTGTATCCCCCAATCAGATGAAAGGGATTTGCCACATAGGATGAGGACCACCACTTTGATCATCCGAAAAACTTGGGGATTTAATCCCCAAGTGTGTGAATCACACGATTTGGGTAAAACCCCCAAATTTTACTGAGTAATTTTTGATATAGGAATTAGGGTTTGGAGGTTTGGTGTCTGCGTATTTTTGGGAGAGAAAGAGGTGGGTGAATGTATTTTCTAGGTTGTATTGAAATGGGTTGGGTAAATATTTAATTAAGTGTGTGTGTGAGTGGGGTGTAGGTAAGTAAATGTTTATTTAGAAACGTGTGAGGGTGAGGGGTTGGGATAAGTTGACTGAAATTTTGACTAGCAAGGTATTTGTTTCATCTGTCCCTTGATTTTGCTGTTTGGGCTTGGCCCAATTTGTTTAATCTTCATAACATAGCAAATGGGTTATTCCCATCTATTATTATGTTTCCATTATGGGCCTTTTTTGGGCTAATTAACAAAAAGTAGATACTTGAAATCCTTAAATGGGCTTTTGAGCCCATTTATCCAATGTGGGACCCACTTGGCCCAATTATCTTCGTAAATGATTAAATCCACTAAAACGAGCTTGATTTCGGATTTCTTGTTCATTCAAAACCGTGTCGAATTGCCGGTTTTCGTGAACTTTGGCACACTTTTGGTCTTTTGACTTTGTCTTCGTCTCTTTCTTGGACTTTTCTTCAACATTTGACCGTGAAATCCCGTGTTTTCTTTCCTTTTGATCATTTGTACCTATTTTACATAAAAACACAAAACCACGCGTAATTCCGACTTTTACGATATCAAACACATGATTAGGTCTTGTTTTTCCTTGATTTTAGCGGCAAAAGGATAAGTGTTTACACACTTATTAAATCCCCTACACTTGACCATTGAAATGAACCCATGCAATGCATAGTTTTAAAGCATAAAGTTACATTTTTCTCATAATTAATCCATCTCGGCCTTTATTACTATTACTACTACCACTACGATGAAAAGATAAAAGTTTAAAAGGAGACAAAGGTTATAATAATTTATTAGCTTGGAAATTATTTTATGGAAGAAACTCGTAAAGAAATCTAAGACTTGAATTAGGGCTTTGGTGTCCCGAATATTAATCACCCTCAAGTTTCATGTTGGGTCAAAAAGTTGATGTGGCAGAAACTCAAAATCGAAGGACATTTACTCAGGTGTTGACAAGAGTAATACAAGAGTTGACAAGAGCAAATTAGGCGTTGACAGAAGTCAACAAAAGTCAAATGCAGTCAACAAAAGTCAACGCTGATAGATTTGATGGAGAATTCTATTTAGGGAATATATTGAGTATATTATTTATGATATACACAATATCTAGTTTATCTAAATAGAATATTTAGATGTTTATTTGATTTGATCTCTTGTAGATTCTGTTCCTTACACTATAAAAGGAACATGGGTCTTAGGTTTTATCCATAACTTTCATTCACAATATAAACCTAAAGCGTGTGTTGCACTAGACGTGTGATTCAATGTATACACGTCTAGTGATTGTCTTTTATTAATATAATGAACAATCCTTTTGTTTTTATTCATGTTATTGTGCCTAAACACCTTGTTAATGTGTTATGTTCTAATTCCGCTTTGATTGTATAATCATATGAACATGATGCGTTCCTAGTAGCTTCAAAGATCCGGAAACCAAGGTTTCCACAATTGGTATCAGATCCTCGTGGCTCGTGATGCTAGGACCAACAAGGTGTTCGTGTATCGTGAAGAAAAGAAAAATCCGTATAGGTTTTTCTGGACGTTTTTGTGTGCGCAGCAGTATTCAGAAGGCCATAACTTTTTACTGAACCGTTGGATCGCCACGAAATTTTTTGTGTGTGTTCTACACACATATATCTAGATATCCACCGGAGGGATTGTCGAGATCTATTCCCAAGAAACAGTTATTAAGCGTTGAAGTCAGCAGGTGATCATATGCTGTTTTCTGTGAACAGTATTAGTAAAAACGCGATTTCTCCTTCGTTAACTGTTGGATCGTCGTGAAATTCGCGCTGTAGGTTCTTGACACTTGTGTCTAGGATCTAACCGAAGGGATCTTCGATCTGAGCTTTTATGAAGAAGTTATTTGATGTCGAAGTTCGCTTCAGTTTATGGTTTTCACATAAAATCATGATTTAGGGTTTATAAAACCCTAGATCAATTAGCCGTTGATGTATGTTATTTAGACGCTGATAGATGTTGGTGTGACACTGATAGATGTTGGTGTGACACTGACAAGGCATGGATGAGACGCTGATGGCCAGGCGCTGACAGGTACAAAGTTGGCACTGACAGGAATAAAGTTGACGCTGACAGGAAGCATTGACACTTGTTGTCCGATATATACATTTTCAAACGCTGACAAGTGTTGTATGATATTGGACAACACACAGTGTTGATATCTTGGACAGTGAAGGATATTGGACAACAAAAGGAATAGTTGCTGTTTGGAAAATTGATACGATTTTAGCACACAAAAAGGTGGAATTTACACACGAAGGTACATGGAATCTCCGTTTTTATTTAGAATATCATGTTGATATTTATGGCTCGGATATTTTTAAAAGGGATTAATGATCTTAACGCGAGTTAGCAACTATTCGTGGGAATTTGATGGATATTTTAAACTATGTAATCAGGATAGCCTTGTGAAAGAGTTATCCATCCAAGTACTTTTACATATGGTATGAAGATGTGATTCCATTAAAATCGTCATGAAGAGGTGTTGGCTTAAGGGGAAGAATTCTTATGGTAAGTTTGATGATTGAAGAAGATTTTCGCGAGTTTGTGTTCTATCATATCTTAAAGTCATGCACTTCCAGCCACTGACTTTAAAGGTAACTTGTTCGTGCTTTGAATGTTTGGTGACGAAGACTTGTCATAACACTTGAAGGAGTTACATTATCGTGCTCAGTGTCTCACATAGGATGAGAATACTGACAAGAGATCGAGGTCTACTTATACTTACCTGTTTTCTTATAAGTTCGACGTCACATGGATAGTACAAGACATGGAACACAAGATTGGGTTATTCTACTTCTACATCAAAAATATTATAGTTATTTTTCTTCAAGATCATTACATAGAGCCTACATTTGGAGAATCTTCAAAGATTGCCTACATTGTTTACTTCCCTGTTGATGTGACAAAAAGGGGAAGAAATACATGCTACACTTGAGGGGAAGCAATTTGAAGATCATGTACAACTTACAAGAGATACACATAGAGTTTTGCCACCATCAACTAGGGGAAGATTGTTGGGTCAAAAAGTTGATGTGGTAGAAACTCAAAATCGAAGGACATTTACTCAGGCGTTGACAGGAGTAATACAAGAGTTGACAAGAGCAAATTAGGCGTTGACAGAAGTCAACAAAAGTCAAACGCAGTCAACAAAAGTCAACGCTGATAGATTTGATGGAGAATTCTATTTAAAGAATATATTGAGTATATTATTTATGATATACACAATATATAGTTTATCTAAATAGAATATTTAGATGTTTATTTGATTTGATCTCTTGTAGATTCTGTTCCTTACACTATAAAAGGAACAAGGTTCTTAGGTTTTATTCATAACTTTCATTCACAATGTAAACCTAAAGTGTGTGTCGACTAGACGTGGGATTCAATGTATATACGTCTAGTGATTGTTGATTATCAATATAATTAGCAATCCAATGGTGTTTTTATTCATGTTATTGTGCCTAAACACCTTGTTAATGTGTTATGTTCTAATTCCGCTTTGATTGTATAATCATATGAACATGATGCATTCCTAGTAGCTTCAAAGATCCGGAAACCAAGGTTTCCACATTTCACGTTCCCCATACCAAGCTTAAAAACGAGATCATTGTTTACCATAATTCCTTAAGTTAAAACCACTTATATAAGATAATTGTGTAATACTCTTTATCCAAATCCTACGTTGTATCTCTAGATTTTTATTGAATGTCATTCACCCGTAGGCTCATTTGACTTATTTGATAATTATTAGTCCAAAAATGAAGGCCAAACGGTGCAAACCCGATACTCAAAACCTAACCTCGTCCTCAAAAACGTTGTCACTAAAGTAAGCCCACATCAAGGATGATTTAACACGATTTGGGGAATAAATTCCTGGACCCAAAATTTGGCCAATAATACTACTTATTAATTATTCCTCCAAAGTCATGTAGACTTTATGTGGAGTTTAACAAACTCACATCATATACCCTTAGGCTCTTTAAGATGTAAAAATGCTCCTAATCTATTGTCTACACCCTAAGGCTCCTTGAACGATAAACAAGGGAATTGATTTTTGATCAATTTTTGTTCAACACTTACCATGCCATACACCCTAAGGCTCTAATGATAAGGTTCGTGCTACATGCCCCACACCCTAAGGATCCTTGAGGTCATGTTTTAATCTTATTCTTTCTTTATTTATGATATATATATTAGGCTAGATTCCGCGGTCCCATGGTCTGAATACCTCCTACTTAGTGGTTATGAGCCACCTTAGTCGGAAGTCCACAACGCTGGCACCCTCAATGTGTTCATGCTTTAATTACAAGGAGAATAAAGATTTGGCTAAGAGTTAAGATATCGAATCTACACCACAAAAATCCTCATTTTTTAAGCAATTAAATATACAAGCGGGAAGAAAGAGCCACAAAAACTCATATAAGTAGAATTAACCCTTAAACTTATTATCAACTCTATCATCTCTCGTTCTCCACAATTTAAAATCTCAAAGAATGAGACTCGTGGATGCTTAGCCTAATAAACCAATTAAGGTCCATATGGTTAAGGATACTAGCTAGAGTAAACTTGGATAAGTAAACTCGGGTTGAGTCAAAATATTCACGACGGGCCTAATATATCAAAGATATCTAAACTTGTTAAAACCATTTTATTCATTTATTTTTTTGACTTTATTCTTGAAATGGAAAATATAAATACGATGCGAGACAAAAGGAAAGAAAATAAATGAAAATACTACTAGGCCAAAATAGATCAAAAATTTGAAAAAATGTTGAAATTTTTTTAATTTTCTGGTTAAATGGGGTTAAATTCATGGAAAAGCCCACTAAAATTCAATAGAAGTCCCCCTACAGTTAATATAAACATTGTCCTCAATGTTTAAGCATGTGGGAGAATAAACTCCCCTACACTTAGGACATTGAGTACGTTGTTTAAATCGAGCTAAGGAAGAGACAACTAAAGTGATTACATTTATTCGTCTTATTTATATACATGTATGAATCACAATAGCAAAAACTTATCAAAGAAACCAGGTATACGGGATCACGGGTCGCGTCAAAAGCACCAAAAGTAGATCATTAAAGCTCATGTCCCTGCACAACATCACAACACACAAACAACCTACTTGGCTCCCCCCTACACTTATTGGTGGAAATGGGTGAAGGCGAAAAAGGGTGGAAAGAATGGTAAAGGTAAAAATCTAACCTAGTTATACGATGCTTGATTTATTTATCACGAGTCTCTAGCTCGACTCGATTTCCCGAATTAATTCAAGGGAAATGTGGAGAGGGATGGAATCATCTCATGAGAGATGTCCTCTCCATGGTACAACTTAACCCGTTGGCCATTCACCTTAAAATTGGGCCCATTTGGTTGGGATAACTCAATGGTGCCATAAGGGAAGATTTGGGACACGGCGAATGGACCGGACCAACGGCTCTTAAGTTTACCCGAAAAGATTTTCAACCGAGAGTTAAAGAGTAAAACTTGATCACCAACGTGGAACTCTCGGTTCTTAATCTTGAAATCATGAATGAGCTTAGTTTTCTCCTTGTAGATTAATGAATTTTCATAAGCCTCATTCCTAAGTTCATTGAGTTCATTGAGTTGGATTTTCCTATGATCACCGGCTTTGTTTATGTCAAAATTAGCCCACTTCAAGGCCCAATAAGCCTTATGCTCCAACTCAATGGGGAGGTGGCACGCCTTTCTGTACACAAGGCGATAAGGAGTACAACCTATAGGTGTCTTATAAGCGGTACGGAAAGCCCAGAAAGTATCATCTAATTTATCGGCCCATGAGGCATGATGCTCTCCCACGGTTCGCTCTAAGATTCGCTTAAGACCACGGTTGGAAACCTCGGCTTGCCCATTAGTTTGTGGATGATACGCGGTGGAAAGTCGGTGATTGACACCATACTTAGCCAAGACTCGTGCAAATTGATCATTGCATAAATGAGTCCCGCGATCACTAATAATAGCACGAGGTACACCGAATCGAGCAAACAATTGTTTCAAGAAGTTAACAACCACCCTCGCATCGTTAGTAGGTAAAGCCTTTGCTTCAACCCATTTTGATACGTAGTCAACGGCTACGAGGATGTAATTGTTCCCTTTGGATGATGGAAATGGCCCCATAAAGTCGATGCCCCATACGTCAAAGATTTCACACTCTTGGATGAAATTTTGAGGCATCTCATCTTTATACGTGATCTTGCCTTATCTTTGGCAAGCATCACAATGCTTAACCATTTCATGAGCATCATGATAAATGGTGGGCCAATAGAATCCGGAGTCGAAAACTTTTTTAGCGGTGTAATTAGGACCAAAGTGACCACCAGTGGGTCCTTTATGGCAAGCTTCAAGGATTTGTAAAGCCGCTGATAGGTGTGAAAACACCCATCCTTTTACCACTTATTTCTTACTAAAACAAGACCAAAACGCGTGTTTAATATCATTTGTTTGGAATTATGCGTGGTTTTTGTGTTTATTGTGTTTTCAGAGCCAACCGGATGAATATTGAAGAAAACATGGGATTGCACGGGTTTTATCGAAGAAAAAGACTCAAGACGAAGTCTATTGTCCAAGAGATGCAAAAGATTTGAAGTCAATGGGCCTGTTTGAAGATTTATCGAAGAAAAGGATCAAAGATGGAAGATTTACATATGTCGAAGAAAGTCAAGTCTATTAAACGAAGAGATTAAAAGACGAGTTGAATTTAATCGTCGACAAATCCCAAATCAGAATCGAAAACGTCAACTTTTCTGAAAAGACGAGAAGACAAGAAGAAAGGGAGAAAGCCCACTCACCAACCAAATGGAAGACCTATATAAGGAGATCCCCTCACACAATTTAGCCAGTTTTTAGTTTTTAGTTTTCTCTTCTTGTTCGTAGGTATCACCAACACCATTAGGGTGTTTGGTGATTTCATTTTTCTTGATTTAATCTTTAATCTTGTAAGTTCTTAATCTTTCCCTTTGATTGTTTAAACATTAATCATTTAATATAATCCTTTCATTCATCTTGTTCATCTTCTCTTTTTATTCAAAGCTTAAAATTCTTGTTTGGTTGATTTTGATTTTCAAAAGTTGTTGATTTTGCGTTTTTATGATTGGGATTTGTTGTTTATGGTTAGTAAATGATTTATGATTAGTTTTGTTTAAGATTGGGTTAAAAACTTGGTTGATTTTTGATTAAATTCGTTTTCCCCTGTTTCTTACTGTTTCTGTTCTTCGTACCCAGATATTCCGAACAAGCCATTTATTCCTCATAGCAAAATTATTCCGAATAGATTTTTTTTATTCCTCATAGGCTATTATTCCGAATAGCCTTATTATTCCTCATAAGGATTTTTATTCCGCATAGGGTTTTCCATCCGGAATATTTATTATTCCGGATAGCCAATATTCCGAGTAGGACTTTTATTCCGAATAGCAATTTTATTCCGCATAGCCTCTATATTCCGGATAGCCCACTTATTCCGCATAAGCTTCTTTATTCCGAATGGTCTTTTTATTCCGCATAGCCTCTATATTCCGAATAGCTTCATTATTCCGCATAGCACTAATATTCCGAATAGCTTCATTATTCCGGATAGCCTCTATATTCCGAGTAGCATGATTATTCCGGATAGCAATATTATTTTGAGTAGAGCATTTCTTCAGTGAGGTTATTTCACAGCTTTATCATTTAATTGTTTATTTTAACTTCAAGTTTTATTTCATTGACTGTTTTTGGTTTAAATCTTTGTTTACTTCATTCATTTATCTTTTTAATAGAATAGAAAACCAAACCCCCTATTTGTCACCAAGAACAATCATTCCACTTTTAGCTGTGATCAATTCTAGGAGATTCCGAGAACGAACTATCTGAACCCCATACAAATACATTTGTATCAAATGGCGCCGCTGCCGGCTCTTCTCGTTAAGATTAACAGTTTTTTGTGAGAACTTGGATTTTGGGATCCGTTCACCGAGAACGTTACTTTTTCATAAAAAATTTCAAAAATCCTAAAAAATATAAAATTTTCAAAAATACAAAAAAAATTAAAAAACCATAAAAACCAAAAATATTTCTTGTTTGCCTTGTTAGTTCTTTTGCAGGTGCATGCGTACACGATCAACGTCTTATCAAGAGCCCGAGCCTCTCGAAGACTTAGACATGGCCGGTGTACACAACAACAACAATAACCCACCTCAAAACAATAACAACAATAACAATCCACCTCTCAACAACAATAATAACAACAACAATGAGCCTCTACCGGACAATCGCCCGATGATTGAACTTCTGCAAGCACATGTAGACGACAACAATGATCCAATTGTCATACCCGAGATTGCAGCCAACAACTTTGAGCTCAAAACCGGCTTTATCCAGATGGTCTCTGCTCAACCATTCTTGGGGCGTACCATTGATGATCCTCATGACCACATCAAGAGATTCTTGCAACTCACGAATACGGCCAAATTCAATGGTGTTCCACAAGAGGTAATCCGTTTACAACTTTTTCCTTTCTCCTTAGAGGGACAAGCCCGGCATTGGCTTGCAAAGGAACCGCCACAAAGTATTCTTACGTGGACGGATTTGGAGACCAAATTTATCAACTACTTTTTCCCACCCTCTCGTACTACCGCTTTGCGGAATGAAATCATTAATTTTGAACAAAAGTACGATGAGTCTTTTAGTGAATCTTGGGACCGTTTTAAAGATCTTTTAAGAAAGTTCCCACAATATGGTTTTACCAAAGTGCACCAAATTAATACTTTTTATAATGGTTTAAGCATGAATGACCAAGATTCACTAAATAGTGCCTCGGGGGGTAATATTTTGGTTAAGACTTCCAATGCCGCTTGGGATATTATCGAGAATAAGTCTCGTGTACAAACCAAGAGTGTCCGGACCAATGCCGCTAGTGCTAGTACTAGTGACAACGACAAGCGACTTGACAAAATCACTACGCTTCTTGAATCGCTTGCCGCCCAAACCGCTAGCAACACCAACAGCATCAACGCTAAAAACGCTCAAGTCAATGCTGTAAACCAACCATGTGAAATATGCGGGGGTCCTCACTCTTACACCACTTGTACCACCACCCAAGACTACCCTTCTGAGAATGTGAATGCAGCATACGGTACCTATCCTCCGACCGCTTATCCAGCTCGTCCTCAAGGAGACCGCAACTTGCTTAGATACCGCTCTAACAACTTTCTTTCCCCACCCGGTTTTCCTCCTAACAACCCAAACCAACAACAAAACCTCAATCTCCCTACTCAACAACAACAACAACCTCGTGCACCATACCAACCACCTCACAAACAACCATATCCACCTCAAAGAAACAACCAAGTTTACTAACAACCTGCTTATCAACCACCCGCCTACCATGCTCCTCCTCCCAACCAACCCACCGCATTACACCAAGAGGTTGAAACCTACATGAGGACCAATGATGTGATCGTGGAAAATCTCCAGCGCGAAGTGCTCAACTTGAAAGCAAATATGGTGAAACAAGGGAACGATCTTCGAGCTGATATGAGAAACACTTTGGCAAGTCAAACGAATGACTTAAGGAACATGATGGCTAGTTTCTTCCAAGGTAATCAACCCTCTTCTGCGGGTACTCTTCCGAGTAACACCGTTGCGAATCCAAGAGGGGAGATGAAAGCAATCACCACTCGCAGTGGCAAAGGTACCAAGGAACCCGAGCTTCCTATACCTCCATCGGTGATTGTGACTAAGGAAAACGAGTCGCCTGCTCCTATTCCTCATCCTTCTACTTCCCCAATTTCTCCACCTCTTACTTCTACCCCTCCTCCACCCAAGGATGTGAGTTATCCTTCGATCCCAAAGCCTTCCTCTTCTTCCGATATACCTTATCCCTCAAGGTTGAGGAAAGAGAATCTCAAAAGCAAGGATGATATTTAAGTTTCGAACTTCCTCAAAATGTTTAAACAATTGAATTTTAACATCTCCTTCGCTGAGGCTCTCGCTCACATGCCTAAATACGAGAAAATGTTCAAAGATCTTCTTAGCGACAAGGAGAAGCTTCTTGATATTGCTAATACCCAACTTAATGAGAATTGCTTTGCAGTGCTCTTAAGGAAATTACCAACCAAGCTTGGTGATCCGGGTCGTTTCTTAATCCCTTGCAACTTCCCGGGAGTAGAGAATTGCATGGCCCTACCCGATCTAGGTGCTAGTATTAACTTAATGCCCTTAAGCATTTGGAAGCAATTATCTCTCCCTGAGCTAGTCCCCACCAAAATGACTTTGGAATTGGCTAACCGTACGGTTGCTTATCCAGTGGGGATAGCCGAAGACGTTTTTATAGGAGTCGACAAATTCACCTTTCCTGCCGATTTCATTGTCGTTGACTACGACATGGACCCTCGTGTGCCATTGATCGTTGGTCGTCCATTCTTGAGGACCAGTCGCACTCTCATCGATGTTGAAGCCGGTGAGCTTATCATGAGAGTGGGTGACGATAAAATTGTCTTCAACATGGGAAAGCTTTCTAAACAGCCTTATTCATACGAGAGTGTTAATTGTATCGACGTTCTTGATGAGGCTTGTGAAGAACACTTCAAAGATGCTTGTAAAAGTATTCCTACCTCTCTTCCCAATGTTGAGACCGCTTCCTCTATTGATTCATCACTATCTCTATTTGGAGAAAGTGATTTCCTTTGGAAAGATTTGGAAGCCACCATGGGAGATGTGAACTTAGACCATGACGATTCTCCCACCGATTGGGATGAAGATCTTTGCCTCATTGAGAACCTTCTTAAAGAAGACAATATTTCTCTACCATCTCCCAAGGCTATTGCTATTGATGAACCGACTTTGAATCCGCCTCCCATCGAAAATCCTCCGGATTTGGAACTTAAGGAGTTGCCACCCCATCTCGAGTACGTGTTTCTTGAAGATAAGAAGAAGTCGCCCGTCATCATCGCGAAGGACTTGAAAGAAGAAGAGAAATCTCGCCTCATCGCTGTGCTTAAAGATCATAAGAAGGCAATTGCTTGGAAAATTTCCGATATCCGCGGAATTGATCCAAACTTTTGTACTCACAAGATTCTCATGGAAGATGACTTTAAACCCGCAATCCAGAGCCAAAGAAGGGTTAATCCTCGCATTCATGACGTCATCAAACAAGAGGTTATCAAACTTCTTGATGCCGGCTTGATTTACCCTATTTCGGATTCGCCGTGGGTAAGTCCCGTCCATTGTGTGCCCAAGAAGGGCGGGATAACCGTTGTTCCCAATGAACACAACGAGTTGATTCCCACTCGTCTCGTTACTGGGTGGAGAGTTTGTATCGACTATCGCAAACTCAATGATGCCACGAGAAAAGATCACTTTCCTCTTCCTTTCATGGATCAAATGCTCGAGCGTCTAGCGGGTAATGACTATTACTGCTTTTTAGACAGTTTCTCCGGGTATTTTCAAATTCCCATCGATCCCAAGGACCAAGAAAAGACCACATTCACTTGTCCCTATGGAACATTTGCTTACAAACGTATGCCTTTTGGTTTATGCAATGCTCCTGAGACGTTCCAAAGGTGTATGATGGCTATCTTCCATGACATGGTTGAAGAAACTATGGAAGTATTCATGGATGATTTCTCGGTTTATGGCGATTCATTCTCTGCTTGTCTTGCCAATTTAGAACGTATGCTTAAGCGGTGTGAAGACACTCGCCTTGTTCTTAATTGGGAAAAATGCCATTTCATGGTAAAAGAGGGCATCGTGCTAGGACACAAGATCTCCAAAGCCGGTCTTGAAGTGGACCGTGCTAAAATCGATGTTATTGCTAAATTGCCTCCACCTTCAACCGTGAAGGGTGTGAGAAGTTTCCTTGGTCATGCGGGCTTCTACCGTCGATTCATCAAAGATTTTTCTAAAATCGCTCGCCCGATGACCCACCTCTTGGAAAAAGATACTCCTTTCATCTTTTCCAATGAGTGTATCGAAGCCTTCAACCTTCTTAAGGATAAGTTAACTAAGGCACCGGTCTTGGTTACCCCTAATTGGGAGCTGCCTTTCAAGTTGATGTGCGATGCTAGTGACTTTGCTATTGGAGCGGTTTTGGGCCAAAGAGTGAACAAACACTTTCAACCAATCCATTACGCTAGCAAGACAATGACGGGGGCTCAATTGCATTACACGACAACCGAAAAAGAGCTTTTAGCTGTTGTCTATGCTTTTGAAAAGTTCTGCCCCTATCTTGTCCTTTCTACCACCATCGTGTATACCGATCATTCCGCGTTGAAGTACTTGTTAACTAAACAAGATTCCAAACCAAGACTTCTTCGTTGGGTTTTGCTACTCCAAGAATTTAAAATCGAAATTCGTGATAAGAAAGGAGCTGAAAACCTCGCCGCGGATCATCTCAGTAGACTTGAGGATCCTTACCAAGGGGATCATCCGAACAAAGAGATCAATGACTCTTTTCCCGTGGAGACCTTAATGTCTATCAACTCGACTTCTGATGAAACCCCGTGGTTTGCGGACATTGCAAACTACTTGGCGGGTGGAATTCTCGTTGACGGATTAACATCCCAACAAAAGAAGAAGTTCTTCAAAGACATTAAGACTTACTTTTGGGATGACCCGTATCTATTCAAACAATGTGCTGATTTGATTATTCGCCGATGTGTTGATGGACCGGCCGCTTTAGAAATCCTTGACGCTTGCCACAAAGGACCCACCGGTGGTCACTTTGGTCCCAACTACACCTCCAAAAAAGTGTTTGACTCGGGATTTTATTGGCCCACCATTTACCGTGATGCTCACGCGATGGTTAAACGATGTGATGCTTGCCAAAAACAAGGCAAGATCACACATAAAGATGAAATGCCTCAAAATTTCATACAAGAATGTGAAATCTTTGACGTTTGGGGTATCGACTTTATGGGGCCATTCCCTTCATCTAAAGGAAACAAATACATCCTTGTAGCCGTTGACTACGTTTCTAAATGGGTTGAAGCCAAAGCTTTACCCACTAATGACGCAAGGGTGGTTTGTAACTTTTTAAAGTCGCTATGAGCTATATTCGGTGTGCCTCGTGCCATTATTAGTGATCGCGGGACTCATTTTTGCAATGACCAATTCGCAAGAGTCATGGCTAAGTATGGTGTAAATCATCGTCTTTCCACCGCCTACCACCCACAAACTAATGGTCAGGCTGAAATCTCTAACCGAGGATTAAAGCGAATTCTTGAAAGAACCGTGGGAGAGCATCGTGCCTCATGGGCCGATAAACTTGATGATGCTCTGTGGGCTTTCCGTACCGCATACAAGACTCCGATTGGTTGTACACCATATCGTCTCGTGTACGGGAAAGCATGCCACCTCTCCATTGAGTTGGAGCACAAGGCTTACTGGGCCTTGAAGTGGGATAATTTTGATATCAATAAAGCCGGTGACTTACGCAAGATCCAACTCAATGAGCTCAATGAACTCCGGACTGAGACTTATGAAAATTCTTTGATCTATAAGGAAAAGACTAAGCTCATTCACGACTCTAAGATTAAAAACCGAGAGTTCCAAGTTGGAGACAAAGTTTTACTCTTTAACTCTCGGTTGAAAATCTTTTCGGGCAAGCTGAAATCTCGTTGGTCCGGCCCATTCACCATTGCCCAACTTTTTCCATATGGTACTCTCGAGCTCGCTCAACCTAATGGACCTAATTTTAAGGTGAATGGCCAACGAGTGAAGTTGTACTTTGGTGAGGACATCTCTCACGAGATGATTCAATCCCTCACCACGTTTCCCATGAACTAATTTTGGGTCGAGTCAGGCTCGTGACTCGGTTATCAAAAACAAGCGCTCCTCGGGAGGCAACCCGAGTATCTATCCTTTTCCGTTTTAACCTCCTAAGTGTAGGGGGACCTTTATAGGTTCTTTGTGTTTGTATGGTGATGTGATTACAGGAATGAATGCACTTTTGCAACCTTTGAAGAACCGTGCTCCCGTGTTATCCGAAACCCGGTTCTATCTCTCAACTATCGTGATTCAATTTTCTTCATACTCACATTTGAAATTGATCACGTTAGTCGTCTCTTCCTTAACTTGATTTAACCAACGTGCACAATGTCATAAGTATAGGGGAGATTTTTCCCACATGCTTAAACATTGAGGACAATGTTTATCTTAAGTGTAGGGGGGACTTCTATCGAAGTTTTAAGTGGACTTTTCCATTAAAATGCCTTCATTTAACCGGAAATTCATCTTTTTCAACATTTTTCAATTTTTTAATTAACTTTGGCCATTTAGTCGTAATTTTTAAATTTTTATCGTTGCTTTCATATGTATATATCTCGCAATAAAGTCAAAAATATTAATAAAGTGGTGTAGCTAGTTTTGAAGTCTTTAACATATTAGGCCCGTTGCGATTATTTTGACTCAACCCGAATAGACTTATCCAAGTTTATTCTAGCTAGTATCCTTAACCATATAGACCTTAATTGGTTTATTAGGCTAAGCATCCACGAGTCTCATTACTTGAGATTTTAAATTATGGAGAACGAGAAATGATAGAGTCAATTATAAGTCGGTATTCTTGCACAAGCTCACTTGGTGTAATTATTTGCCTATTCTCCCATCACTTGCTAATAACTTATCTGCAATAAGTAAGGTCGTACGATTTTATTGAATAACTTAGCTTCTAGCCCAAGATCGCTTAAAAGTTGCTCGGTAATGATAAGAGTTCATAGCCAAGGCATAACTAATGAAGCGGGGTGCGAAGATTGGCGAGTCCGAAAAGGCCCTAACAAGGCATGAGGATTCCATTTTATTGCTAAAGATCCAAAGTGATGTGAAGAGCATTATTCCCAAAATCAATATGAAGGATCAAGACTCACGACGAAAAGCAATCAACTCCCATAAAGAACATGGAGAAGTCTATCCGAAAAGACCCTAACAAGGTATGAGGATAAATAGATCCAAGTCCGAAAAGGAGGGGGATCATTGTATCTCAAATCCCAATTAGAGATTGAAGAAATAATCATGAAGTCGTGGTCAACAAAGTTGGAGTACCCCTCAAAAGTCTCCAAGTGAAGAAACTCTATTAACGAAGAGAAGACCATTATCTCAAGAACGTCTCTCGAAGATATGAAGTATGAAGTACATGCCAAATATCGGCCTGAGAAAGGTCTCAAATCGTGAAGCGAGTTATGCCAAGATATGAACTTTTTGATATCCCGAGAAGCAGTTTTAAGAGATTTTGTCCTCTAGCTAACTATTAATCAAATCGTCCTACTTTGCTTTAAGCCTTAATAAACTATCGAAATAAGTCCAAAAATGCATCTTCATGATCATTCCAAGACAAAAATAAAATATAAGAGATACAACTAGGAATAAGGGAGTTTAAGCATTTAATTAAGCCATGTGTGTAAGTGTTTGATTTGCTAACTTATAATATCAATGATCTCATTTTTAAGCTTAGTTTGGGGACGTGAAACTTGAGGGTGATAAATCTTCGCAGCACCAAAGCCCTAATGTAAGTCCTTGATCTCTTTGCAAGTTATTTCTATATAGCTATTTTCAAGTGAAAATGGTTTTTATCCTTTTGTTTACTTTAAAGTTTTTAATTCTCTTAGTACTTTAGTTTTTGTTTAGTAGAATTTTAATAAGCCAAGGTTGATTGATTATGAGAAAAGTGTAAATTTGCTTTATCACTAAGCATTGCATGAGGGCATGGCAATGGTTAAGTGTAGGGGATTTGATAGGTGTGAAAACACCCATCCTTTTACCACTTATTTCTTACTAAAACAAGACCAAAACGCGTGTTTAATATCATTTGTTTGGAATTATGCGTGGTTTTTGTGTTTATTATGTTTTCAGAGCCAACCGGATGAATATTGAAGAAAACATGGGATTGCACGGGTTTTATCGAAGAAAAAGACTCAAGACGAAGTCTATTGTCCAAGAGATGCAAAAGATTTGAAGTCAATGGGCCTGTTTGAAGATTTATCGAAGAAAAGGACCAAAGATGGAAGATTTACATATGTCGAAGAAACTCAAGTCTATTAAACGAAGAGATTAAAAGACGAGTTGAATTTAATCGTCGACAAATCCCGAATCAGAATCGAAAACGTCAACTTTTCTGAAAAGACGAGAAGACAAGAAGAAAGGGAGAAAGCCCACTCACCAACCAAATGGAAGACCTATATAAGGAGATCCCCTCACACAATTTAGCCAGTTTTTAGTTTTTTGTTTTCTCTTCTTGTTCGTAGGTATCACCAACACCATTAGGGTGTTTGGTGATTTCATTTTTCTTGATTTAATCTTTAATCTTGTAAGTTCCTAATCTTTCCCTTTGATTGTTTAAACCTTAATCATTTAATATAATCCTTTCATTCATCTTGTTCATCTTCTCTTTTTATTCAAAGCTTAAAATTCTTGTTTGGTTGATTTTGATTTTTAAAAGTTGTTGATTTTGCGTTTTTATGATTGGGATTTGTTGTTTATGGTTAGTAAATGATTTATGATTAGTTTTGTTTAAGATTGGGTTAAAAACTTGGTTGATTTTTGATTAAATTCGTTTTCCCCTATTTCTTATTGTTTCTGTTCTTCGTACCCAGATATTCCGAACAAGCCATTTATTCCTCATAGCAAAATTATTCCGAATAGATTTTTTTTATTCCTCATAGGCTATTATTCCGAATAGCCTTATTATTCCTCATAAGGATTTTTATTCCGCATAGGGTTTTCCATCTGGAATATTTATTATTCCGGATAGCCAATATTCCGAGTAGGACTTTTATTCCGAATAGCAATTTTATTCCGCATAGCCTCTATATTCTGGATAGCCCACTTATTCCGCATAAGCTTCTTTATTCCGAATGGTCTTTTTATTCCGCATAGCCTCTATATTCCGAATAGCTTCATTATTCCGCATAACACTAATATTCCGAATAGATTCATTATTCCGGATAGCCTCTATATTCCGAGTAGCATAATTATTCTGGATAGCAATATTATTCCGAGTAGAGCATTTCTTCAGTGAGGTTATTTCACAGCTTTATCATTTAATTGTTTATTTTAACTTCAAGTTTTATTTCATTGACTGTTTTTGGTTTAAATCTTTGTTTACTTCATTCATTTATCTTTTTAATAGAATAGAAAACCAAACCCTCTATTTGTCACCAAGAACAATCATTCCACTTTTAGCTGTGATTAATTTGAGGAGATTCCGAGAACGAACTATCTGAACCCCATACAAATACATTTGTATCAACCGCCGGCCCATCAACACATCTACGAATGATTTAGTCCGCACATTTCTTGAAAAGATAAGGGTCGTCCCAATAGTACGTTTTAACATCCTTGAAGAATTTTTCCTTTTGTTGGGACGATAACCCTTTGATAAGAACACCACCCGCCAAATAGTTTGCAATGTCCGCAAACCATGGGGTATCATCAAGATTGGAATTAATAGACATTAAGGTCTCAAGGGGAAAAGATTCATTAATCTCTTGATTTGGAAGTTCCCCTTGATAAGGCTCCTCAAGTCTACTAAGATGATCCGCGGCTAGGTTTTCCGCTCCCTTTTTATCACGAATTTCGATTTTAAATTCTTGTAGGAGCAAAACCCAACGAAGGAGTCTCGGTTTAGCATCTTGCTTGGTCAACAAGTATTTCAAGGCGGAATGGTCGGTGTAAACGATGGTGGTGGAAAGCACAAGATAGGGGGCGGAATTTATCAAAAGCATACACTACTTTTCGGTAGTGGTATAATGCAATTGAGCCCCCGTCATTATCTTACTAGCATAATGAATGGGTTGGAAATGTTTGTTAACTCGTTGACCTAAAACTGCTCCTACCGCGAAATCACTAGCATCGCACATGAGATCCAAAGGTAACTCCCAATTTGGAGAGACTAAGACCGGTGCCTTAGTTAATTTACCTTTAAGAAGTTCGAAAGAGTCGAGACATTCTTGAGAGAAGATGAAAGGAGCATCCTTTTCTAAGAGATGAGTCATTGAACGAGCTATTTTAGAGAAATCTTGGATGAAACGTCGATAAAATCCCGCATGGCCTAAAAAACTTCTAACTCCTTTGACGGTGGTAGGTGGAGGTAACTTAGCAATGAAGTCAACTTTAGCACGGTCGACTTTGATACCGGCTTTGGAAATTTTATGACCGAGGACGATGCCTTCTTTTACCATGAAATGGCATTTTTCCCAATTAAGAACGAGACGAGTGTCTTCACACCGTTTAAGCATACGTTCTAAATTAGCAAGGCAAGAAGAGAAAGAATCACCATAGACCGAGAAATCGTCCATAAAGACTTCCATAGTTTCTTCAACCATGTCATGAAATATTGCCATCATACACCTTTGGAAAGTCCCGGGAGCATTGCATAAGCCGAAAGGCATTCTTTTGTAAGCAAATGTCCATAAGGACAAGTGAATGTGGTTTTCTCTTGGTCTTTTGGATCGATAGGGATTTGAAAATATCCGGAAAAACCATCTAAGAAGCAATAGAAATCATTACCCGCTAAACGCTCGAGCATTTGATCCATGAAAGGAAGAAGGAAATGATCCTTACGAGTGGCATCATTGAGCTTACGATAGTCTATGCAAACTCGCCAACCCGTTACGAGTCGAGTAGGAATCAACTCGTTGTTTTCATTGGGAACAACGGTGATTCCGCCTTTCTTAGGCACACAATGGACGGGACTAACCCATGGCGAATCCGAGATAGGGTAAATCATTCCGGCATCTAGAAGTTTGATAACTTCTTTCTTAATGACTTCATGAATTTTTGGATTAACCCTTCTTTGATTTTGGATTGCGGGTTTAAAGTCATCTTCCATGAGAATTTTATGAGTGCAAAAATTAGGATCAATTCCGCGGATGTCGGAGATTTTCCAAGCAATTGCTTTCTTATGATTCTTAAGCACATCGATAAGTCGAGATTTTTCATCTTCTTTTAAGTCCTTAGCAATAATGACGGGTAACTTATTATCCTATTCTAAGAAAACGTACTCTAAATGAGACGGTAAATCCTTAAGCTCTAAATTCGGTGGATTGTCGATGGAAGGCTTAGTTAAATTTGGATCATCGTTTGTAACTTCTGATACAAGAGATTTTGCATGTAAAAAGTTCGTTGTTGTAGTCTAGTCGAATTGATCTAGGTTCTATGTGTGACTCAGTCGTTCTTTGGTGAAACAAATAGTTGTGTCGTTGTAGTGAAGGGAAATGTGCAAAGACAATTAAAATAAAAGTGCAAAACTTTAAAGTGAAAGGCAGGTAATTTAATCTAAATCTAATTTAAAGTAAATGACAAGTATTAAAAAGCGTGACGGATATTAAAAGGCACTAAACGTAAATAGCGCAAACTTAAATCTAACTAAGACAAGCTTAAATCACAACTAAAACTAAAACTTAAACTAAGGCAAGACTAAAATAAATCTAAGGTAAATAAACTTAAAGTGCGTCTAAATAAAAAGGCGAGAAAAATAAAGCTTGAAATTAAAAACAGAAATTTAAAGACAGAAATTAAAAGAACCTGAAAAATAGCTCATCCGGAATAATACCCTCATTCGGAATGTACACTCATCCGGAATGTCACCTTCGTTCGGAATGTTTTTCTTCACTCGGAATATTTCCCCAAAACTTTGATCCAGAATAAATTGCTTACTCGGAATATGTCACCTATCCGGAATAATCTTCTCAATTCGGAATAAATCTTTGATGCGGAATATTGCTCTTGATCCGGAATATACCTTGATTCGGAATAATATTCCGAATAGGACTCCTTACTCGGAATATGTCACTTATTCCGGATGGAAGCTCCTTATCCGGAATATCTCCTTGATCCGGAATGTTCTTGCTGATCCGGAATGTTTGGCCTATCCGGAATGTTCTGTCTATCCGGAATGATTCCCTTATCCGGAATAAATGGATATTCCGGATGAACCTTTTGCTATCCTTTGATCCGGAATGTTTTGGTTATTCCGAATAGAACACTTGATCCGGAATATGTCACTTATTCCGTATGAGTGCCTTTGATTCTGAATATTTTCTTCACAAACCTTCACTCGGAATATTGGGGTTGATCCGGAATATATACCTGGGAACAGAACTTGCAGCGAAGAACAAGGAACACAAGAAATAACACGAATCTAATAAAAACTTAACGAAATCAACCACAAGATTAAATCAAACTAAAAACAAAACATGTATTAATCATAAACAATCAATCCAAAACAACAAATCTAACAAAACTAATCACAATAATCAAAACCCACTTAAATAAATCAACAAAAATCAAGAACATGAACAATAACAATAAAGCATAAAAATAAAGATCAAATAAAGAAGGGTAGAATGAGAGATAAGCAATAAAAATAAAGATTGACAAGAAAAAGAACACTTACTTGAAATTAAAGGGTAATTAAGGTGCAAGACAATTAATGTAAATGGACATGAAATTAAATGTGCATAAATTTAAAATGGAAGAGATAGTTTGTCAAGCTATCCAACAAAAACTAAATAATGACATCCTAATCTATATATAGGGGAGGATTAAGGAGTGCTTAGGAAGCTTCCTCTCCTCCTTCATTTCTCCTTAATTGCATGCTTAGTTCTTATCTTCTTAATCTTTTGTTAATTGCACCATTAGTCCTTAAGCCTTTTAATCTTCTTAAATCTTGGACTTTAATGACTTTTGGCTCGGGATTTCTTTGGACTTGTCTTTTAATTCTTCAATAAATAAGACTTGAGTTCTTCGGCTTTTAGTAAACTTCCGTCTTTTGACTTTTTCTTCGATAAATCTTCAGAACTGGTCTTGGACTTCCGTTCTTTTTGCACTCTTGACTTCTTGACTTCGTCTTTCGTCTTTTTCTTCGATAAAAGCCCGTGAATGCCCGTGTTTTCTCCACTTTTCACCATTTCGTCCTAAATCACAACAAAAACACAAACCACGCATAATTCTGACATTTACGACATAAAATACACGTTTTGGTCCGGTTATTATTGTAATTAAGTGGTAAAAAGGATGGGTGTTTACACACATATCAAATCCCCTACACTTGACCATTGCAATGTCCTCATGCAATGCATTAGTTATAAAGCACGTTTACATTTTTCATCATAATCAATCCACATTGGCCTTTATTAAAGAGATAGATAATTACAAACATTCAAAGTAAAGAAATCAAAAAGCATACCTTGGGTTTTGGAAATGTCATGAATAATCATCATCCTCAGGTTTTCACTTTCTCCAAACCAAGCTTAAAAACGAGATCATTGTTATTATAAGTTAGCAAACTAGTACGAACTCATGTGGGCCAATTATTCACTTAAACTCCCTTATTCCTAGGGGTATCTCTTATATTTTATTGTTATCTTGAATGATCACGAGGATGCATTGTTGACTTATTTCGATAGTTTATTAGGCCGAAAATAAAGTGAACGATTTAATCAATAGTTAGCTAAAGGACAAAATCTTTTAAAACTGCTTCTCGGGACCTCATAAAGTTCATATCTTGGCATAACTCGCTTCGCGATTTGAGACCTTTCTCGGACCGATATTTGGCAGCGACTTCATACTTCAAATCTTGAGAGACGTTCATGAAATAATGGTCTTCTCTTCATAATAGGAATTTCTTCACTTGAAATTTTGAGAGATTCTTCATATTTAGACCACGACTTCTTCATTTTTCTCCAATATTTATTTTGGACTTTGATATACAACGATCCGCCTCCTTTTTGGACTTGGATTTATTTATCCTCATACCTTGCTAGGGTCTATTCGGATATACTTCTCCATGACTTTTGGGGAGTTTTTGCTTTTCGTCGTGTGTCTCGATCCTTCATATTGATTTTTGATAAATGATTCTTCACATCACTTGGGATCTTTAGCAACAAAATATAGCCCTCATGCCTTGTTAGGACCTTTTTGGACTCGCCAATCTTCGCATCCCGCTTCAATAAGTTATGCCTTGGCTATGAACTCTAATCCATACCGAGCAACTTTTAAATGATCTTGGGCTAGAAGCTAAGTAACTTTTCAAATCGTACAACCTTATTTATTGCAGATAAATTTATTAGCAAGCGATGGGAGAATAGGCTTATAATTAACTCACATAAATTCACGAAAGAATACCAAACTTATAATTGACTCTATCATCTCTCGTTCTCCACAGTTTAAAATCTCAAGGAATGAGACTCGTGGATGCTTAGCCTATTAAATCAAAGTTTTGGGTTTTCGAGTCGCCTATAGGATCTTGAAAACTCTTAGACTTTTTCAAGTTTAGAAATCGCATTTTAAAGTTCCCTTGATAAACGACTCTCTAGGATCAATTATAGGAACTTGCAAAAAGTTCTCGTTCTTAACCCGTGAGAGTTAAGACTTTCGCGTTTTAAAGCTCCCTATATAAAAGCCTAGCAAAACTCTACTTAAACACGTTAAGGATACTAGCTAGAGTAAACTAAAATAAGTAAACTCGGGTTGAGTCAAAAGATTCACAACGTTTGAAAATTAAAACCACTTTATTAAAATTTATTCTAAGAAGGAAAGAAAATAACTTTACAAAGGGAAAAACTAATAGGCCAAAATAGATCAAAAAATTTGAAAAATGTCGAAAAATTGATTTTCTGGTTAAAATGAGGACAAATACAAGGAAAAGGCCACTTAACTTCGATAGAAGTCCCCCTACACTTAATATAAACATTGTCCTCAATGTTTAAGCATGTGAGAGTAAACTTTCCTACACTTAGGACATTGTGCACTTTGTTTAAATCTTGCTAAGGAAAGGACAACTAAAGAGATTCCTATTTTAAAAATTGGAAAATATAAAATAGTGAATCGAAAAGAGTTTAGGATAGAACCAGGAAGAAGGGAACACGGAATCATGGGTCGTCAAGAATCATCAAGAGTAGATCATTGAGCGCGAATCCCTGATTAGTAGAAGAGAGGAGTTGCTAACACCAACGGGTCTCCCCTACACTTAGGATAAAGAAAGCTAAAAGATAGATACATGGGTTGCCTCCTAAGAAGCGCTTGATTTTTGATTACCGAGTCGTGAGCCTGACTCGACCTTGATTATCATAGGAAGAAGCATAAAATATATCCACCAGGATCAAAGACATAGTTTTCGTCCATCAAATAGCAGAGACTTAAGGCGAACAAGGCAAGCCAAAGAAGAGTATGCAAGGTTCCCTTAAGCAAAGACGGAGCACGGTGGAAGCAAGGGTGAGGTGGTGCAAGCAGATTTCCATAAGTTCCAAAGATATTTCCTTTTATTTCATCAGGTGGATACTGAGGTGGCTGAAGAATATCGATACCGGGGTCGAACACCTTTTCCTTTAAGGGAAAATAGCACTCAGGCTCAGAAGAATGTGAAGAAGATCCGCGAAGAAAATGCACAACCTCGTCCTCAGAAGGTGGACAAAGAGGTGTTAAATCATATGTGCTGCGGATGTTGGTGTCGTCCGGTTTCTTCTCCTTTGAAAGAATTTTCTTCAAATCCAAAGTAGGATCAAGATGATAATCTTAAAAATCTAAAGGAGGTGCATCACTCTCATGAGGGAAGTAAGTATTAAGAAATGTAGAGAAGTCTTCCTCAAATGAGTAATCATCCAAAGTAGGATCAAGTGATGGCGGAGGATCTTCATCATGAGAAGAATCACTCGAAAGAGTATCGGCCTCATCAAAATCATCGAAAGTGGGCATCTCGGGATACTCGGAAGTACAATCATCAAAATCATCCGAATCTGAGCTAGAATCATCATCATAAGCATCAAAGATCGGTGGAGAATCATAAATGGGTGAAGGTTCCAAATTGGAGAGAGAATCATCCACATCATCTTGAAAAAGTGGATTATCATTGCAAGACTCGAATAGAGGATTGTTGTAGACGACAAAATCATCAAGCACATTAATCATATTCACGGATTCTCTTCCAAAGGATTTGCTTGTAAGCTTCCCCATTTTGAAAACTTGTGCATCATCCCGACTCTTAAGATTAACTCACCTTCGGCAACATCAACTAGAGCTCGTCCGGTTCTCAAGAATGGTCGAACAAGTATTAAAGGAATACGAGGGTCCATTTCATAATCAACAACAACAAAGTCGACCGGAAAAGTGAAGGTGCCAACTTTAAGAAACACATCTTCGGCAATACCAACGGGGTAAGCGAGAGTGCGATTTGCAAGTTCAAGAGTCATCTTTGTTTGAGTAAGGTCGGGTAATGAGAGTGTTTTCCAAACACTCAAAGGCATAAGATTTATACTGGCCCCGAGATCAGCAAGGGCAGTAAATTCTTCGGTTTTGTTGAAAAGGCAAGGCAACACAAAACGACCGGGATCTCCAAGCTTTTCCGGAAGTTCTTTAAGAATAACTGCAGAACAGTTTTCATTTAAGCGTGTGTTGGCGAGCTCAAGCAACTTTTCCTTCTTGCTAAGCAATTCCTTGAATGCTTTCACAAATTTCGGCATGTGGATAAGTGCTTCAACAAGGCTAATGTTGATATTCATTTGAGAAAGCATCTTCACATAGCTCGACACTTGAGAGTCATTCTTGGTTAGCTCGTTGGTCTTGCCTAAGCGAGAAGGATAAGGGATATTGGGTTTGGGTGGTGAAGGTGTAGGTGTAGTAGGTAAAGGTTGAGATGTTGAAGGGTCCTTCCTAGGTACATCGTCATGACGAGGCGGTGACGGTAATGGTGCACTAATACTAGGTGTAGGAGGAGTGGGGATAAATCGTGGTGGAGGAGGTGTAGATGATGGGGGTGGGATAGGTGGATCGACAATGGTAATTCCACTACGGGTAGTAATAGCACTCACATTCGCTCGCGGATTGGTGACGGTGTTTGAAGGTAGAGAACTCGAAGTAGAAGGTTGAGTGGAAGGCAAGAAACTAGCCAGCATATTCTTCAAATCATTCGTTTGATTGCTAAAAGAGGATTGGATATTATCTCGAAGCTCGGATCGAATGTCATTTCCTTGCTTGGTGATATCTCCTTTCAAATTAATAATTTGGCTCTGCAGATTCTTGATTTGCTCACCTTGGGTTCTCATTATGGCTTCAACATCTTGATTGATGGGTGGGGTTTGTTGAGCGGGTGGGTGATAAGGATTAGAAGCTCTAGGTGGGATTTGGTTGCTTCTATTGTAGTTGTTGGCGGGGTTTTGGTTTTGAGGAGAAAAACCGGGTGAAAGGTAGTTGTTTGACCGGTAACTCAGCAAATTTCTATCCCCTTGAGGTCGAGCTTGGTAATTTTCTGGTGAATAATTACCATAAGCTGCATACACGTTTTCCGGATTTCCTTGAGTAGAAGGACAATCAGTGTATGGGTGAGGACCGCCGCATGTCTCACAAGAATTAGCAACCGCTTTAACTTGTTGTTGGTTTGTAGCGAGAAGCAAGATATTTTTGTTCATTTCAGTCATCATGCAGGTGAATTCGGTCATATCGGGGTTTGCTGAAGTAGAAGAAACATTGACTCTCGGGTTGTTCCTTGAAGAAGCGGAGGAATCCCAGTTTTTGTGGTGAGTAGTCATGTTTTCAATTAGCTCTCTACACTCCTCGGGTCTTTTTTCATAAATGTGCCACCGGCGGCTGCATTAATCGTATCACGATCTCGAAAAGTCAAACCGTTGTAGAAAGTATCAATTAAGGTCACGGGGAGCATGTTGTGGTTTGGACAACGATCGATCAAAACATTATATCTTTCCCAAGCATCAAAAAGAGATTCATCGGGTTCTTGCATGAAACCGCTGATTTGATTTCGAAGGCTCGTGACCATGGATGGTGGAAAGTAGCGCGACAAAAAGCGTTGAGTCATGTCATCCCAAGTATGAATTGAATTCTTTGGAAGACGATCAAACCATTTATCGGCGTGATCTGATAAAGTATGTGGAAAGAGTTGAAGGCGAAGAACATCCATTGTGGCACCGGGCAACTTCATGCTTTGAGTGATTGTAATGAATTTGTCGAGGTATTTGTTGGCATCATCATCAGGCATTCCTCGAAAAGGATTTGTTTGCACTTGCTGAATCATGTGGTGCTTCAACGAAAACTCCGGATCCGTGATTTGCATCGGCGCAATCGGTCCTCCTCGTCCAAACATGGTAGGTTGACAAAGCTCCTCCATTGTCCGAAGATCGGGCTGTGGAAGAACATTGTTGTTATTATTGAGGTGCGGTGGATTGTTGTTGTTGTTCACACCTGCCATAGCTAAATCTTCTCGAGTCTCGAGCTCTTGATAATTAGAAGATCTAGTACGCATACACCTGCGAAATCAAAAGAAAACAATACCAAAACCAAAGAGAATATATATACACAATAAAAATAAAATCTTTTTGGATTTCTGAAAATTTTTAATTTTTATGGATTTTTAACAATTTTTAATTTTTATGGTTTTTTGAATTTTATATGCAAGAAAAATAACGCTCACAAATGAACGGATCCCAAAAAGCAACGCGTCTCTCACAGAAAACCGTTAATCTTTACGAAAAGAGCCGGCAGCGGCGCCATTTGATACTAGGGATTTTGCATGTAAAAAGTTCGTTGTTGTAGTCTAATCGAATTGATCTGGGTTCTATGTGTGACTCATTCGTTCTTTGGTGAAACAAATAGTTGTGTCATTGTAGTGAAGGGAAATGTGCAAAGACAATTAAAATAAAAGTGCAAAACTTTAAAGTAAAAGGCAGGTAATTTAATCTAAATCTAATTTAAAGTAAATGACAAGTATTAAAATGCGTGACGGAAATTAAAAGGCACGAAACGTAAATAACGCAAACTTAAATCTAACTAAGGCAAACTTAAATCGCAACAAAAACTAAAACTTAAACTAAGGCAAGACTAAAATAAATCTAAGGTAAATAAACTTAAAGTGCGTCTAAATAAAAAGGCGGGAAAAATAAAGCTTGAAAATTAAAAACAGAAATTTAAAGACAGAAATTAAAAGAACCTGAAAAATAGCTCATCCGGAATAATACCCTCATTCGGAATGTACACTCATCCGGAATGTCACCTTCGTTCGGAATGTTTTTCTTCACTCGGAATATTTCCCCAAAACTTTGATCTGGAATAAATTGCTTACTCGGAATATGTCACCTATCCGGAATAATCTTCTCTATTCGGAATAAAGCTTTGATGTGGAATATTGCTCTTGATACGGAATATACCTTGATTCGGAATAATATTCCGAATAGGACTCCTTACTCGGAATATGTCACTTATTCCGGATGGAAGCTCCTTATCCGGAATATCTCCTTGATCCGGAATGTTCTTGCTGATCCGGAATGTTTGGCCTATCCGAAATGTTCTGTCTATCCGGAATGATTCCCTTATCCGGAATAAATGGATATTCCGGATGCACCTTTTGCTATCCTTTGATCCGGAATGTTTTGGTTATTCCGAATAGAACACTTGATCCGGAATATGTCACTTATTCCGGATGAGTGCCTTTGATTCTGAATATTTTCTTCACAAACCTTCACTCGGAATATTGGGGTTGATCCGGAATATATACCTGGGAACAGAACTTGCAGCGAAGAACAAGGAACACAAGAAATAACACGAATCTAATAAAAACTTAACGAAATCAACCACAAGATTAAATCAAACTAAAAACAAAACATGTATTAATCATAAACAATCAATCCAAAACAACAAATCTAACAAAACAAATCACAATAATCAAAACCCACTTAAATAAATCAACAAAAATCAAGAACATGAACAATAACAATAAAGCATAAAAATAAAGATCAAATAAAGAAAGGTAGAATGAGAGATAAGCAATAAAAATAAAGATTGACAAGAATTAAAAGAACACTTACTTGAAATTAAAGGGTAATTAAGGTGCAAGACAATTAATGTAAATGGACATGAAATTAAATGTGCTGTCAAGCTATCCAACAAAAACTAAATAATGACATCCTAATCTATATATAGGGGAGGATTAAGGAGTGCTTAGGAAGCTTCCTCCCCTCCTTCATTTCTCCTTAATTGCATGCTTAGTCCTTCTCTTCTTAATCTTTTGTTAATTGCACCATTCGTCCTTAAGCCTTTTAATCTTCTTAAATCTTGGACTTTAATGACTTTTGGCTCGGGATTTCTTTGGACTCGTCTTTTAATTCTTCAATAAATAAGACTTGAGTTCTTCGGCTTTTAGTAAACTTCCGTCTTTTGACTTTTTCTTCGATAAATCTTCAGAATTGGTCTTGGACTTCCGTTCTTTTTGCACTTTTGACTTCTTGACTTCGTCTTTCGTCTTTTTCTTCGATAAAAGCCCGTGAATGCCCGTGTTTTCTCCACTTTTCACCTTTTCGTCCTAAATCACAACAAAAATACAAACCACGCATAATTCCGACATTTACGACATAAAATACACGTTTTGGTCCGGTTATTATTGTAATTAAGTGGTAAAAAGGATGGGTGTTTACACACATATCAAATCCCCTACACTTGACCATTGTAATGTACTCATGCAATGCATTAGTTACAAAGCACGTTTACATTTTTCATCATAATCAATCCACATTGGCCTTTATTAAAGAGATAGATAATTACAAACATTCAAAGTAATGAAATCAAAAAGCATACCTTGGGTTTTGGAAATGTCATGAATAATCATCATCCTCAGGTTTTCACTTTCTCCAAACCAAGCTTAAAAACGAGATCATTGTTATTATAAGTTAGCAAACTAGTACGAACTCATGTGGGCCAATTATTCACTTAAACTCCCTTATTCCTAGGGGTATCTCTTATATTTTATTGTTATCTTGAATGATCACGAGGATGCATTGTTGACTTATTTCGATAGTTTATTAGGCCGAAAATAAAGTGAACGATTTAATCAATAGTTAGCTAAAGGACAAAATCTTTTAAAACTGCTTCTCGGGACCTCATAAAGTTCATATCTTGGCATAACTCGCTTCGCTATTTGAGACCTTTCTCGGACCAATATTTGGCAGCGACTTCATACTTCAAATCTTGAGAGACGTTCATGAAATAATGGTCTTCTCTTCATAATAGGAATTTCTTCACTTGAAATTTTGAGAGATTCTTCATATTTGGACCACGACTTCTTCATTTTTCTCCAATCTTTATTTTGGACTTTGATATACAACGATCCGCCTCCTTTTTGGACTTGGATTTATTTATCCTCATACCTTGCTAGGGTCTTTTCGGATATACTTCTCCATGACTTTTGGGGAGTTTTTGCTTTTCGTCGTGTGTCTCGATCCTTCATATTGATTTTCGATAAATGATTCTTCACATCACTTGGGATCTTTAGCAACAAAATATAGCCCTCATGCCTTGTTAGGACCTTTTTGGACTCGCCAATCTTCGCATCCCGCTTCAATAAGTTATGCCTTGGCTATGAACTCTAATCCATACCGAGCAACTTTTAAACGATCTTGAGCTAGAAGCTAAGTAACTTTTCAAATCGTACAACCTTATTTATTGCAGATAAATTTATTAGCAAGCGATGGGAGAATAGGCTTATAATTAACTCACATAAATTCACGAAAGAATACCAAACTTATAATTGACTCTATCATCTCTCGTTCTCCACAGTTTAAAATCTCAAGGAATGAGACTCGTGGATGCTTAGCCTATTAAATCAAAGTTTTGGGTTTTCGAGTCGCCTATAGGATCTTGAAAACTCTTAGACTTTTTCAAGTTTAGAAATCGCATTTTAAAGTTCCCTTGATAAACGACTCTCTAGGATCAATTATAGGAACTTACGAAAAGTTCTCGTTCTTAACCCGTGAGAGTTAAGACTTTCGCGTTTTAAAGCTCCCTATATAAAAGCCTAGCAAAACTTGACTTAAACACGTTAAGGATACTAGCTAGAGTAAACTAAAATAAGTAAACTCGGGTTGAGTCAAAAGATTCACAACGTTTGAAAATTGAAACCACTTTATTAAAATTTATTCTAATAAGGAAAGAAAATAACTTTACAAAGGGAAAAACTAATAGGCCAAAATAGATCAAAATTTTTTAAAAATGTCGAATAAGTAACCGTACGGTTAGCTAATTCCAATGTCATACGAGTGGGGACTAGCTCGGGTAAAGATAATTGTTTCCACACGGACAATGGCATAAGACTGATACTCGCTCCGAGATCCGCCAAGGCCATACAATTCTCAACACCCGGAAAATTGCAAGGAATAAGGAATCGACCGGGATCTCCTAACTTAACCGGTAATTTTCTCAAAAGAACCGCAGAACAATTCTCATTCAATTGGGTATTGGCAATATCGAGCAATTTTTCCTTATCACTTAAAAGATCCTTAAACATCTTAGCATACTTAGGCATGTGAGCGAGCGCCTCGGCAAAGGTGATATTAAAATTAATTTGTTTGAACATTTTTAGGAAGTTCAAAACTTGAATATCATCCTTATTCTTCAATTTCTCTTTCCGCAACATTGAGGGATAAGGTATATTGGTTTGAGATGAAGGCTTTGGAGTGGATTGCTCACTCACATCCTTTGGTGGAGGAGGAGTAGAAATGGAAGGGGAAGGAATCGGTTTGGGAACCGAAGGTGTGGTATAAGATCTAGGTATCGGTGGAACATAAGGTGTAGACGAAGGTATAACGGGTGGTATGTCACAAGTAGAAAGAGAAGGAGGGTGGGTAGAAGAAGAAGGTATCTCGGGTCCTTGGTTAGGTGGGGAATAAGAAGGTTCAACAGTGGTCTTACCGCTCCTAGTAGTGATAGCATTAACATTAGCCCTAGGATTGGTCACGGTGTTCGAAGGGAGGGCACCTTGGGGACGAAGGGTTTGAATCATAGTCAAAAATTTCTTATCGGTCGATTCTTGCATCTCTCTCATAATTCGCTCATGCTCGGTTAATTTTGTTAGAACCAAGTCCATTTGAGGATTATGCATGTTCATTTGATTATACCCTTGATTAGGAAAACCTTGGTTTTGATATTGATTATAACCTTGATTAAATCCTTGATTTTGAAAACCTTGGTTATTAAATCCTTGATTTTGATTATTGAACCCTTGGTTTTGCCCTTGAAAATTCCCTTGATTTTGATTAAACCCCTGTTGATTAGAATTTCCTTGAAAATTACCCCGTTTAGGACCTTGGTTCCTATTTTGGGCGGGTGGGGGTGGTCTTTATGGTGCTACAAAACCCGGGGGAGCCAAATAGTTATTAGACTTGTAAGACAAATGGTTAACATCAACATTTGGTTTAAAATGAACCCGCTCATTTTCATTGTTATTATAAGCATAAACTTCTTGTTGATTATTGTAAACCTTGTCACAATTAAAATATGAATGTGTTCCACCACAAGTCTCACACGTTTCACAAGTTTCTTTCAAGGCATTAACTTGACCATTGAGGGCTTGGGTTTTTAGAGCAATTGATTCAACAAGCGACGTAAGCTTATCAATTCTCTTATCACTCTCACTAGAACTAGCACTTGCCATAGTAGCCCTAACACTCTTGGTTTTCACTTTAGCCTTGTTTTCAATTATGGCCCAAGCCTCATTCATGGATTTCACAAGAATATTGCCCCCCGCGGCACTATTAAGTGAGTCTTGGTCATTTAGAGTTAAACCATTGTAAAACGTATTAATTTGATGCACTTTAGTGAAACCGTGTTGTGGACATTTTCTTAAAAGCTCTTTAAATCGATCCCAAGACTCACTAAACGTTTCCCCATATTGTTGTTCAAAGGTGATGATATCATTCCTTAAAGAGGTGGTCCGTGATGGTGGGAAAAAGTAATTAATGAACTTGGTCTCTAAGTCGATCCATGTTGTGATACTTTGGGGTGGTTCCTTATCAAGCCAAATCCGGGCTTGTCCCTCGAGGGAAAAAGGAAAGAGTTGTAAACGAATATCCTCTTGTGGCACCCCATTGTATTTGACGGTGTTGGCTAATTGTATGAAACGTTTGATATGAGCGTGGGGGTCATCATTAGTACGGCCTAAAAATGGTGTAGCGGAAACCATTTGAATAAAACCCGTTTAAGTTCAAAATTGTTCGCTCCAATATCCGGCACCACAATCGCGTCATCGTTTCCTTCAACGTGAGATTGTAGAATCTCAATCATTGGTCAATTATCCGTTGCCACCGTGTTGTTCAAAGCTCGATTCTCGGGATCGGCTTTAATGACCGTCTTTTTGTTTTTCTTCTTCTTCTTTTTAGAAGAATTAGAAGTATTTGGTACACCAATCGGTATGTATGTACGCGCACGAGTGCGCATACAATTAAAACTTTGGAATGAGGTAGGAAACCTCGGTCGACTTTGAGAGGAAAGGGATTATCCCTCTCGAGGTGCAATATTAAAAAGCTACAAAAATATATACTTAATTACTACTTGAGTTAGCAAACCAATAATCGGTCGTCCCTCTTAATATACGCACAAGCAAGCGGGGAAACGAGGTGGCACAAAGCACTTAAAAACCTTTTTCCTTAGACGGCCTTTTATAGCGCGTCGCCTTATACCCACCTTATTGTTTGTATATATTGAGTTCAAACGTCTTACTAGTATTTATCTATTTTGCCCTTTTATTTCGTTTAGGATTCGAATACAATATTTAGGTGATGAAATCCCAACTAAGGCCTTATTAGAAAAGTAGGTAAATTAATTGTGCTACGTAATAGAATATAGTAAATGAAAAATCTTTTTGTATTTTTTTTAAGAAAAATTCACAATAAAAATCGAAAGAAATCGTAATAAGAAAAATAACAAAAATAAGTAATATTTTTGGTGTAATACTTTTAGGAAAAAGTATTACTTTTGGATTTTTTAATTTTTTTGGTGCAAAGGAAAGAGTTTGCTTTTGTGATTTTTTTAATTTTTTTGTATTTTTAAGTTTTTGATTTTTTTTGTATTTTTGATTTTGTTAACAAAAAATAACGTTCAAAATGAACGGATCCCAAAATCCAAACGTCTCACGAAATCTTCAATCGTAACGAGCGAAGCGGCAACGGCGCCAATTTAATGTTTGAATTTTGTGAAAATTCTTTTAACAATTAATGTTCGTTTCCTCGACTCGACTCGAATTGATATCGGACTTACGTGGATTAATTGTTCTTGGTGAAAACGTATTTTTGGTATTTTTAAACTAAAAAGTATGTAATAAAACACTATTTAAACTTACTAAAAACTTACTACTTAAATTTTAAAACTAATTTATACTATATTTAAAACTATTAAAAATCTAATGTGAACTATTTAAAATTAAAACTAATTGAAAACTAATTTGAATTTAAATAAGACTTAAAGCTATTTTTTTAATCTAATAAAACTATTTTTAATCAAAACTAAATTAATTTTGAATTAATAAAAATAAACTAATTTTAAAAACGAATTAAATGAAATATTTTTTTTTATCTTTTTATATTTTTTAAAACTTTTTGATAAAATTTATAAAACTAAAACTTTGAATTACAATTAATAAAACTTAGAACTTGTATTTAAACTAAATAAACTGCCAGATCTAATTTAAACTATTTTAATGACAAGTGAAGAAAATAAACACAAATAAGGTTTAGAGGAGATGGTAAAGACGAAATGCTATTGAGCGTGAGGTCCAGGGTTCGAGTCCCAGACCAGACGTGTTTGCTAATATTTTTTTTTTTGGACTTTATGAAATAAAACAGACCAATTGGGTTTGTTTCCTTTTGATGCAGCAGAATCAGTAAATTCAATAAGACCAAATAAGCAGTTAAAGCTGAATCAGATAAGCAAAATAAAAACTAAAAAGAAAATAAGAAAATCAAATAAGCATAAGATAAAAAACAGTAACAAAAACTATAAAATCTAAGCAGGTCTAATTAAATCAGCAGGCAAACAATAAGCACATATAAGCAAGAACTAATAAGCAGATTATCCTAAATAAGCAGATCCAAAACAAACAATTTAACTAAGCAGAACCAACTAAGCTTAATACCAAACAAATAAGCTAAACAATCAGCTAAATAAACCAAACAGATCAAATATCCAAATACAATAACAGATTTATAAAACGTTAATATATCCAAACTTAATAACAAAATCAACAGACAAAAATTACTCTAAATCAAGCAGATAAAAAACTTATCAAGCAGTAAACAAAAAAGCAGATCTAAACTAACACGAATCCAATAAACATTAAGCAGATAAAAACAAACCGAAACCTAGACAATAAATCAAACTTAAACAAAACTAATTATCCCAATCTTATAGACTTATAAAAAGAACAGATTAATCAAACTATTCAAATAGTAAAACAAATAACATAAGCAAATTAAAATAACTAATAAATCTAGAACTTATAATTAAAGAGAATCAGAACCTTGTGACGAAATACTTTGGGAAGAAGGTGGGCGCTGAACCCCCTTATGAACAAAACCGAAACCCTAACAAACACCTCCTTTACCCGAACCGAACCATCGAACCAAACACAGTAAACCAACGAACCAATATAATTTTTTAATCTTCCCAGTGGGAGAAGATTTCTACCAAATTTATTTCCACTTTTATTAATGAAAAATAGATTAAATATAAATTGCAATAAACTTAAATGAATAAAAATGAGACAAGATTAAACTGTGAACAAAATTCATTAATAATATAAATTCATTACAATACTTTTGAAAAAGAAATTACAAATTATCTAAAGTATTTTTGCAGAAATAAAATTAAAAATAAAATAAGGCACCCAATTACAGAATGATTGGGGGTTTTTCTAGCCAACCCCGAAGGCTTCTTCATGAAGCTTTGTGAGCAAGAAATCAAATCTGAGCCGTTAAACACGTTTTCTCTTCTTTCTCTCTCTTCTCTTCTTGATCAAACGGCTAAGATGGGTGTTTGGTCACTCGGATTGCCAGAGTGGATGGAAGGTGTGTTTGTTGTGCTTCTTTAATCTGAGGTGGAGCCTCCTTATTGGAGGGTTTTTGGTGGTGATTTGTATCCCCCAATCAGATGAAAGGGATTTGACACATAGGATGAGGACCACCACTTTGATCATCCGAAAAACTTGGGGATTTAATCCCCAAGTATGTGAATCACACGATTTGGGTAAAACCCCAATTTTTATTAAGTAATTTTTGATATAGGAATTAGGGTTTGGAGGTTTGGTGTCTGCGTATTTTTGGGAGAGAAAGAGGTGGGTGAATGTATTTTCTAGGTTGTATCGAAATGGGTTGGGTAAATATTTAATTAAGTGTGTGTGTGAGTGGGGTGTGGGTAAGTAAATGTTTATTTAGAAACGTGTGAGGGTGAGGGGTTGGGATAAGTTGACTGAAATTTTGACCAGCAAGGTATTTGTTTCATCCGTCCCTTGATTTTGCTGTTTGGGCTGGGCCCAATTTGTTTAATCTTCATAACATAGCTAATGGGTTATTCCCATCCGTTATTATGTTTCCATTATGGGCCTTTTTTGGGGCTAATTAACAAAAAGTAGATACTTGAAATCCTTAAATGGGCTTTTGAGCCCATTTATCCAATGTGGGACCCACTTGGCCCAATTATCTTCGTAAATGATTAAATCCACTAAAACGAGCTTAATTTCGGCTTTCTTGTTCATTTCTTCAAAACCGTGTCGAATTGCCGGTTTTCGTGAACTTTGACACACTTTTGGTCTTTTGACTTTGTCTTCGTCTCTTTCTTGGACTTTTCTTCAACATTTGACCGTGAAATCCCGTGTTTTCTTTCCTTTTGATCATTTGTACCTATTTTACACAAAAACACAAAACCACGCGTAATTCCGACTTTTACGATATTAAACACATGATTAGGTCTTGTTTTTACTTGATTTTAGTGGCAAAAGGATAAGTGTTTACACACTTATTATACAGCTTCGTAGTTTCGTTTTTTTTTCACGAAGGTATGCAAATGTTTTGATTGCAAGACTGCAAAATCCCATTGATGGTAAATTACACATTGCATATAAATATAGCTATATACTGATGTCTATGCTATATACTAATGTCTATGCTAAAAGGTTCAGGGTCGTCCTAGAAATCAGACAAGGGTTTGGTCTTCAACTATATTCTCTTTTTCTATCATGGATTTGTTCCACAAGACGGATTGCAGAAGAATCTTCCAGTGGATCTCCTTCAACGATGCCCCAATGAATAAATTAGTTTTTTTCAATCTGTGTTTGCAGATGATCTCTATTCTTCTATTATCTCTATTGATGAAATCCTCTTAATTGCTAAGGTTTATCAGCATACTACATCGTAATACAAAATATGTAAAGTGACATTGAAGAGACATATAAAAAGTGATGATCTTCGTTCCTATTTTTTTAAGCTCGATATCTCTGACTGTTGTAGCATCTCATAAAAGGGTTTGAGTGTTTATTTTCATGTATTGTTCAGGTAAGCTACATGCTGTTACACAGATCACTGAATTCATATTCACTCCATGGCTTTTATTGTTATGCACACAACAGTAGTGAGAGTGGGTCACTTTTTGTTAAGCTGATGTCTCACGAGTGAATTGTTTCAGGCACATTCTGGACCCGATTATTGAACACCTATTATTATTATTATAAAAGTAACTCTTTTGTGACTGTAGGTTGAAGTATCAAGCTGGGAACATACCCTCTTACTAGCTGCGCACAACCAGGGATCATAAGTATAACTTTGCCAAAAAACGTGCTACATACAGTTAGTTATGCCATCAAATGGTAATTAATTACTTATGTTTTATATCATAATTGGTATCAATTGTCCTCACCTTCTTTTGTAGTTGCCAG
Source organism: Glebionis coronaria (assembly GCA_025667525.1). Lineage (NCBI taxonomy): Eukaryota > Viridiplantae > Streptophyta > Magnoliopsida > Asterales > Asteraceae > Glebionis > Glebionis coronaria. The sequence continues at coordinate 246,513,544 of CM046877.1, read as the reverse complement.
TGTATATTCACCTTTGACAATTGACAAAATCACATGACACACGAAAAAACTAAAAAAAGTATCAATGTCTTAAATGCAGACTTTGCTCTAGCTATTGGATTCTGCTCAGGACCAGAGGAAACATTTTTTCAAAGATAATACTTTTACGTTTTTTTACTTATATACTGTAATCTTGCAGCCCTTTGAACGTCTGCAAATCTTACGTATCTGATCAATGAAAATGTTCGCACAATCAGTTGAATACCAAGAGTGTGACCGTTGCGTAATGATCCCACATAAAGTAATCAGAGCTCCGAGCCATATAGGTTGTGCTTAGCACATTTCAAGACTGTATATGTTGAATTTATAAGGTTAAATATACAAAAAAGACAAGAGGCAAAATATGAAACAGCAGATGGCCCAACTGTGTGGTACTCATGTCGAGTCAAAGTCAACAAAGGCAAGTGGTACCTATTCACTAAACTGATGTTATGTTGTTTGGGCTTGAATCAATGTTTAGTCTAATTATGATTTCACTAGAGTTTATGGGTTTAGTAATTCTAAATACAGTAACGGGAAAGAATGCACTCATGAAATTACTATGCCAATAAATTAACGCTCTGAACCTCCACGTATCCAGGTGCTAATCCCATTGTCGAGGCAGCAAGCAATATCCAGGTGTTCCACAATTAGGCGAAAAAGAGCATGATGCCACATTTTCTCCATCAGCATCGTTTATGCTGGGTTCCCTGCAAACAACAAGCATTAAAATTGATTCAGAGATCGTAGGCTGTTGGTGTTCATACGGATGGGGCATATAGTCCTATATCTCTGGTGGCATTCTTGTTGATAGCGGAAGTAAAGAGAAGTCCTTATTTAGGCACATATCATTGGGATGGGTAACTGTAATACACACAAAGCAAAAAATTATGGATACAATTCAAGATATATTTGCATCTCTGGAAGCGAAGAGAAAATCCAGGGCCCCTCGAGTCTCACCAAAACCTCCAAGTCCAACAAATGCAAATCTGCAGATATACGGCCATTGTCCAGTAATGAAAATCGTGCTTCAGGCCCACATTTTGCGGCCCCACATATGCGGTCGTTAGTAAGTAGTGAAATTTGTTCTCCAGCCCTACATTAGCCATTGTCCCACATGTGTAAAGAAAAGTTATATTGTATCAAGTACATCAAACAATGGTAATTTTTAAGTTCCTTTCTCGGTGCATTTACCTTTTTGTTCCACTTTATATACTTTTCGTACAGTTATATTATTAATCAAGTGAAATGTATTTCTTAAATATTCAGGTATCCTCAATTGTAGGAAGGAATAAAGTTTTAGATCATTGCCTATTTTTACGAGTAATAATTTAATGATCCGCCAATTGCTTAATTGCGAGAAGAGATCAAAGAATGGATATGGCAGCACTCTTACTTAATGTTTTGACCAGACACAAAGTGGTGCACTCTTTCATGGTTTCACTAATTTAAACAACAAAAGGTTTGTAATTCCTTTGTTTTCAAGGACGACACACAAGTTAATATTGCAGAAGCATCATACTTCATAGCCAATGCATGCCCTTTGTCTAAAAGAGTATGGATTACTAAGGCTAAATTTATGGTGCTAATGAAAATCATTTGACTTGCATTTGGTTTAACATCAGCACACACAGGTAATTTTTTGTCTTATGCATTTAAAAGGTAATTTTCCTTTGATTCAAAGAAGCATTTTTGTTGTATAAATATTTGAAATGTATCACGCTTTAGATATTTTAGTGAAGGTATCACGCTACCACCTTTAGTGGCTTTAAGATTTACTAACGTCATGATGGCGTGGAAGTGGTATCAAATTCTCATGTCATTGTTATCTTGGTGGCAGTTATGACCATTTGTTTATAACTTGTTGGTACTGTCACTTGATTTTGTTTCCTACACACTTCCTTCTTTAGGGTTGGCACTAATGTTCCTTTTATTTTTTGTTATTTGTTATTTCCTGAAGCTTGAGTTGATGCAATAGAAGAATTTGAAACCACATGATTAAACATTCGTGATACCAGCATGTTGTAGTAATGGCCTGGAGTTGGATTTGCGGAGGTATGCTTGGATCATATGGGCAAATGTCTGAATGCCCATCCTTATAATAAGCTGCTTGAAGCTTTCTTATATCAGAAGGTAGCAGTAATGGCCTGGAGTTGGATTTGGGTTTGGTGGAGACATTCTTGAATCAGATGGCCAAATGTATGAATGCTCGAATGGCCATCCTTATAATAAGTTGCTTGAATCATGAGACTTTCTGGTTAGTTACACGAGTTAATATTTCCTATATTACCGTGTTGCTACAAAGAGCTTCCGTAGTGACTCATCTTAAGTCTTTTCTTAAGTGTTTATGTTTATTTGCTGTCTTTCGATACTTCATATCTGTACATATAAGCACAATTTAAATTCATAACCAATCATGTTCGGTTTGCAGTTAGCAGGTCAGGTGGTGTTCACGTTGATCTTGTGAAAGGTTTTACGAGACTTACATTGAGTTCGGTAGACCAAAAAATTACGTCTTTTAGGAAAAAGAGCGTAAAAATAGGGCAAGTATTAAGTTGCACGTTTTAGGAAAAACGCGAAACCGAACAAATGCGAGTTCGTTCTCGAGGAGGTGTGTGGATTAATGTGCCAATAAGTATAATCAAAAGTTTGGGGTAGTGTCGCTTTTAGATGAGAAAAGAAAGAAAAACTAAGACGATCTACGATTACAATTAAACTACGACGAAAGACGTAAAACGCGAACGTAAGTACGTAAAATGTGAAAATTTAAAAATTTTAAGCTAAAAACAAATTAAAAATGAAAAAGTAATTCAAAATAATATAAATAAGGATAGAAATCCAATAAAAGTATTTTAAACCCTTTTATTAATTAAATATTCAATTTTTAATGCTAATTAAAGCCTAAAAATTAAATAGAATTAAGAAAAAGTCCAGAATATTATTTTATTGGACAAATAACTCACTTATATTATTTATAAACTAAAAAGTATTTTTTCTAAATTTTAATTACTATTTTTCTATTTTTAAAACACTAAAAACTATTTTAAAACTAAAATAAAAATAATTAAATAATGCTAAAAATAATTTACCAATTTTAAAAATCCTATTTAACTCTAATAAACAGAAAAAAAAATGAAAAAGTTTGAAAAATAATAAATTTACCACTAAAGGACAAAACTAGTTTAAATTAAAACCCTAATTACTTAAAATAAATCCTAAAAAATAATAAAAAGATGAACAGTAAAAAACTTTTTTAACTAAAAACCTTAAAATGTTTTTCTAAATATAAGAAAATTTTTAAAACTGAAAAATCTTACAATTTTACACTAAAAGACAAAATTCAGAAATTAAAAGTTAATTAAAAATAGCTATTAAATGTGAAAAATACTAAATGAAAAGTAAAATAAAAATTAATTAAACAGAAAAATCATAAATAAAATAAGAAAAATAACAAAACTGGTTTCAAAGTCTAATTCCCATTTTAGGTCACTAAAGACAAAAAAATTGTGAAAACTGACAATGACATGTGACCCCTTTTTCTTTTTGCTTAGCAGGGGAAATGTTTACACAAGCAGTGAGAAGTGAGTTCCCACTGCTTTCACAAAAAAACGGGTCTGGGCACTTTTGTGCCTAGAACTTGCTTGTTGCTTGGATTTGTGGGCCAACAAAGGCACCCCCACAACCAGTTGGGTTGTGGGGAGTCAATAAAAAGCTTAAAACACAAGGTCACTCAACAAAATCTAGCTCAAAATGCTCAAATTCAGTTACTGTAAGGCAATGGGGGGGTCTGATGGGACTTTGCTGATGCAAAGTGCAATTGGGTGAGTTTTGGTTGGCCAAAACTCACTCAATTCACTCACACACTCCCCCAAATCACTCACAATCCCTAACCTAACCTATATCCTAACAAGCATCAAAATTTGATATGGAAAAATCACAAAATTAAGGCAGATTTGATGCTTACTGATTTTTAGGCAATGGTTATCAAGGTTTATGCATACAACACTTACCAAAGGGTACCAAACCAACACCAAGAACTGAATACAAATAACTAATCCAAAATGAGTGAATTAAAACTGATTTTAAAACATTTGTATCTCACAAACCATTCATAAAACCTGAATCCAAACACCCCTTTTAAAACTGAAAGTTGAAATTTAAGAAAGAACTCTACTCAAACTTGCATCAAACCTAATCAAATATACCCTAACATGTTCTAATCTATCAGACATGCAATATCTAGCATTTGCCTACCATCCAAACATTCTAACAACCTAAATCATTATCATTCAAAAAAAATCAAGCAAGTATAGAAAGACAAGATCAATACCTTGTGACCCTACATCCAGGGATCACCAAGGCAGCTTTTCCTTCTCCATCAAGCCCGGGCTTGAGCTGACAAGGTTCTGAAAGTAGCTTGTGGGTATGGAAAGGAGATGATGATGATGAGTTCAAGTAGAAGTCACCATATCCAATATGCCAATTTGTCCATGCCAAGATTAAACAAGAAGAGCAAAAAGACTGGAAATGATAGCTGAAATGAATATAAGCCAAGCTTATTTATTAAGCTGGCTTATCTTCATAGCTTATAATAAAAAAAACTATTAAAAACTGATTTTCCTTCCAACATTGGAACCAGACAGAACTTTTGAAACTTCTTGTTAGAAACTTGGGACTCCCAATCTTGAATACTGAAACAAGCAAGTAAAAGTAACACGAGTTGGACAGTCAACTTATAGCTTATACAATAAGCTATAAGCTGACAGACCAAATGTGGATCTCAACAAAATTTTCCAAAACCCTTTTGAAAACCTTTTGATGATAAACTAAATTTAAACTGACTTAAATTTAAATAACATGTAAATTAAAAACAAGGAATTTAATGGAACTCAAACTTTTATTTCATTCAAATTACACTTCAAGTGAAAGAACAAAAATTTGGAACAAAGAAAACTAAAGACCTAGCATGCCTTATATACTGGCAAATACAGGATTCTAGAAAGATAAAAATAAGCAAACCCTAAACATTGATCTTCCGAATAAGCCCCTGGTCTTGGATTCGATTCTTGGTCAACTTGGATGTTTTGGCAGCTTGTAAGACCCCCATGTGATTGCCAGCCATGAAGAGATGATCCCAGCCGTTTGTGAAGCCTTTGGGACAAAGGAAACATATCCACCCATTCATTTGGTCTACTTTTGGGTTTTTGTGGACAAGGACGGGGCAGGGTATAGTCCCACAACCCATGTGGGTGATGGTGAAAGGTGTTTAGGGGTGGGTTATGGTTTAGAAAGACATTAATTAGTGATTTGGAACACTAATAATCAAATGGTTTTGATTTGGCTTTGATTTTGATTTAGGGTTTATAGGATTAGAAAGGGGATTTTGATTGGGTTTTAATTTAGAAAAAGTGTTTACCGCCATGTTTTATTATTAATAAACTCGTTTTAAAAAACTTAGTTTATTAATATTAGGGTTAAGTGGATTGCTGATGTGGTGGGTGAGGTGGAAGGTGGGGTTGAGGTGGCGTGTGTCTATTGGGAGGGAGAGTTGTGTTGTCTGGGCAGAAATGCCCCCCCAATGTTTCTTTGTTCTTTCATGTTTTAAATAATAGCCAAAACTTCCAATTCCCTTTATAATAAGTTTGGACAACTTGCTGATTTTGGCCCAGTGTAATTCCAAACTTTAAATAAGGACTATTCATGCACATTCTTCATTCTCAGAGGTTAGAGCATCGCATTTGTAATGCGATGGTCATCGGTTCGATTCCGATAGTCGGCTTTTCTCTATTTAGTTTATTCGATTTTTTACATGATTTATAATGTAGCTTTGAAATCTAAGCGAAAAAATGGCTTCCTCTTTTCGCAAAAGCCATTGATTTATTATGTTATAGGAATTTCCAACTATCTCACGAAAAGAATCCTTTTCTTTTTCTATATATAAAATATAACGATCTGGATATTTAGCCAACTCATCTCATTATTCTTTAATGTTTAATAGAATATCAGTAAATTTTGTTTTATTTAGAATTTAGTTCATTTTTAGTTTAGGTTTATTCTGTAGAATGAAATTTCATCAATAAGAATTAATTAAAATTAAATATAAAGAAGGAGTCTTTATGTCGCGTTACCGAG